>JAPXFY010000021.1:19259366-19264366 GCA_030674185.1 Monoplex corrugatus | reverse complement strand
CCATTAGTGCAAACATACATATAATACATAATACATTATAATATGCATACATACACATACACACATATACATTGTGCACACAAAAATTTGAGTGTCTTATCTGCAACTTGACGCTCGCTCTGTCTGTCTGTCTGTCTGTCTGTCTGTCTGTCTGTCTGTCTGTCTGTCTGTCTGTTGTTGTCTGTCTGTCTGTCTGTCGGTCGGTCGGTCGGTCGGCCGGCCGGCCGATCGGTCCGTCCGTCCGTCCGTCCGTCCATCTCTCTTTCCTACGAAGTCTATCTCTCTTCTCAACAACACACACACACACACACACACACACACACACACACACACACACACACACACACACACACACACACACACACACACACACACACACACACACACACAACCGAATACATGCATAATAGATACACACACAGATACACAGACAGACACACAGACAACACACACAGATACAGACACACAGACACACAC
Organism: Monoplex corrugatus; assembly: GCA_030674185.1. Lineage (NCBI taxonomy): Eukaryota > Metazoa > Mollusca > Gastropoda > Littorinimorpha > Ranellidae > Monoplex > Monoplex corrugatus. Next base: position 19,263,889 of record JAPXFY010000021.1, on the reverse strand, counting down.
ACAGAGAACACACAACACAGACACACACACACACAGGCACACACACACACACACACACACATAACACATACACTATATACACACACACGCACACACACACACACACACATACACACACACACACACACACACACACACACACACACACACACACACACACACACACACACCACATCTTTTAAAAGTATGTCAGCAATATTTTCTACACTGTTTGTGGATGGATCTTTTCCAAACTGGCGTTACAAATATGAAGTTTAGAAATCATGGCGTCAATATTTTAGTCACACGGGACACGAAACTGTCTCAAAATCAACCAGGAGAAGGTATGTAAATGGCGATTTCTCAGATACTTCTGACAAAAATTATAATTCTGTTTTCAGTGTTGTCACAGCCTTCCGTTGCCCTCTTTTCGTGTCAGTTTTTTTTTCTATAAATCTGATGCTCCTTAAAGTCACAGTGATCTTGGGCATCACAATATCTGGATTCTCTGTAATAAAGTTTACATAAAAAGGGAGATTGTGGGAAATGGCTTGACTATCTTGTTTCTGTTTTCATTAGGAAATGTTATCTTGTTCGTGTTCACGCATCCTCAAACACGCACGAAAAATGCACAAGTGGGAAGATCAGAGGCAGAGAGAGGAGAGGTGGTTGTGAAGGAGAGAGGGAGGGATTAGGGAGAGAGAGGTAGAGGGTGAAAGTACAAACAGACACCTTGTCTCACAAAATGGAGGAACAGTATTTGCCCTCCATCCATTTCTTTAAGGCATATAGAAACGTTGTGTTGCTTTCATATTTGACTCCAAGCCCCATCTCCGCGTTATAAGATAGCTTGTCCTACCTTTGTACAAGGAACTAGGGCCTGTTTCTGCATAAGAGCTTGCACATGAAACCAGACCTTACTGAATTCTACACACAGACACACAGAAACACACACACACTCACACACACACAGATACACACACACACACAACACACACACACACACACACGCGCGCTTACCATAAATGTATTATCAATGTACTGTCTCACCAATCGCCAGTATTCCCATAATATGTCTCTCCCTCTCTCTCTCCCCCTCTCCCTCTCTTTACGTGTGAAACTGAATTCTACCAAACAGGCTGTCTGAATTTCAGGCAAGGTCTTTGATTTTATCTGTAGCTACTTTTACTTGTATATGTTGCATGCTCTGCAGAAGTAAAACCTGATTAATATATGACAGTGGGTTCTACGTGTGCACATGAACCTAGATGCCTGTCGTTTGTACACGATTCCAAGTCTACTTCACCTTTCGCACACAAAAACCAGGTCCATCCATTGCTTATAAAACTAGATCCTGGACAGTTACTTGAAACCTTTGTGTATAAAACCAGGTTGTACCTTTGCCAATTAAACCAGGCCCTACCTTTGCATACTTATGAAATCCCGTCCTTTGCTTACATGGTCTGTGTATTAAATGAGAAGTCCTATGAAACGAGATGGTGCTACCATTCCACGTAAAACTGGAAAGTCCCTCTTGCTTTAATTATGCAGTCATATTTTTTGCATAAGAAACTATTTATTTCATCTTTGCAAATAAGACGGAATCCTGACTTTGCATATAAAACTTATTAGTCCCCCCCTTTGCTACTTTGTATATGACATTAAGGAGTATTACCTCAGTGTATGAAACCAGACCCTGTCTTTTTACACAAATCCTGGTCTTACATTTTCATATAAATCCAGATCTGACCCTCGTCTAAGAAGAAGGTTCTATCTTTGCATACGGAACCATGTCTGCTATGTTTGTATACGAACCCAGATCCCTCCTCTGCACTTGATAAAATCAATTTCTACGTTTGGATATAATTATGAAAACATCACCGACGTTGCATGTGATGAAGTCAGGTCTTTCATTTGTATATGATGAAATAGGGTAATATTTTGCATATCATGAAAAGAGATCTCGTCTTTGCATATGATGAAATCAGACCTATGTACACATACAAAAAGACATCTTTTTCTTCCATATGAATGTACGTAGCCCTACCTTAGCACATAAAATGTGACCATAATTTTGTACATAATGAAAATAAGTCTTACCTTTGCATATAAAACTAGGCTCTACCTTTATACAACACAAAATTAAGTTTTACTCTTGAGCATCATTAAACGTAGTTCTACCTCTGTACATCATGGCACTAAACTCTACCTTTGTACATCACGAAACAAAACCACACCTTTATACATAATGAAACTAAACCATACTTTTGTACATCAAGAAACAAAACAATACCTTTGTATTAAATGAAACTTAACTCTGCCATTGTACATCATGGCACTAAACCCTTTTTTGTCCATCATGAAAATTAATTCCATACCTTTGTACACCACGAAACAAAACCGTACCTTTGTACATAATGAAACTAAACCATACCTTTGTACATAATGAAACTAAACTGTCCATCAGGAAACCTAACCCTACCTCTGCACATCATGAAATTTAATCTTACTTTTGTACATCATTAATTAGGCCAACCTTTGAACATCATGAAACTAAACCATACCTTGTATATCATGAAACTAGGTCCTATTTTTGCACATCATGAAACTAGGTCCTATTTTTGCACATCAGGAAACTAGGTCCTATCTTTGCACATCAGGAAACTAGGTCCTATCCTTGCACATCAGGAAATTAGGTCCTATCTTTGCACATCAGGAAACTAGGTCCTATCTTTGCACATCAGGAAACTAGGCTTTATCTTTGCACTTGAAATTAGTGTCTATTTTTGTACATTTGGAAATTAGACCATTCTTTTGTGCATCATGAACCTAGTCTCTGCCTTTGCACATCATGAAACTAGGGTCTACCTTTGCACATAATAAAAGTGGGCTCTACCTTTGTACATCATGAAACTAGACTTTGCAATTGGACATAAAACTAAGCCCTACCTTTACTCATAAAACTACACCCTATCTTTGCACATCTTGAAACTAGGCCCAACCTTTGAACGTAAAACCAGGCCCTATCTTTACACATATTTTGTAAATTATAAAACTAGGTCTTCCCTTTGTACATTATAAGACTAGGTCCTCCATTCGTAGATTCTGAAGCTAAGCCCTACCCTTGAACATCCTGACCAGGTCGTATCTTAGTACATCGTATCTTAGTACATCGTGGAACTAGGCTCTACCATTGCACATAAATTTATGCCCCCTATTTTCGCATAAAACTAGGCCCTACGTGTACACATCATCGCACTAGGAACTATTCTTGCCTATGAAATGAGACACTAACATTTCTCATCAAATCAGGTCCTACATTTGTATACCTTTGCACATAAAACTAGACCATATAGAATTAGGCAATACCCTGCACATAAAATCAGGTCTTGCGTTTGGACATAAAACCAGATACTATCTTTGCACTAAAAGGCGAGGTCCTATCCCAGCACATAAAGTTAGGCCATATAAAACCAGGTAATAAACTTATATTTGCGTATAAAACTATGCCCTACCATTGAACATAAAACTAGATCCTAACCTCACACATAAAACCAGGTCCTACCCTTGCACATAAAACTAGACACTACCCTTGTAATAAAATTAGACACTACCCTTGCACATAAAATTAGACACTACCCTTGCACATAAAACTAGACACTACCCTTGCACATAAAATTAGACACTACCCTTGCACATAAAACTAGACACTACCCTTGCACATAAAACTAGACACTATCCTTGCACATAAAATTAGACACTACCCTTGCACATAAAACTAGACACTACCCTTGTACATAAAACTAGACACAGCCCTTGCACATAAAACTAGACACAGCCCTTGCACATAAAACTAGACACTACCCTTGCACATAAAACTAGATCGTAACCTCACACATAAAACTAGACCATACCCTTGCACATAAAACGAGACTTGTCCTTGCACATAAAACTAGACACTACCCTTGCACATAAAATTAGACACTACCCTTGCACATAAAACTAGACACTACCCTTGCACATAAAACTAGACACTATCCTTGCACATAAAATTAGACACTACCCTTGCACATAAAACTAGACACTACCCTTGTACATAAAACTAGACACAGCCCTTGCACATAAAACTAGACACAGCCCTTGCACATAAAACTAGACACTACCCTTGCACATAAAACTAGATCGTAACCTCACACATAAAACTAGACCATACCCTTGCACATAAAACGAGACCTTGTCCTTGCACATAAAACCAGACCCTGCCCTTGCACAAAAAACTGGACCATACACTTGCACATAAAACTTGACCCTAACCTTACACATAAAACTAGGCCATACCTTTGCATATGAAACCAGTGCATGCCTTCGCATGCGATACCATATCCTTCCTTTGCAAAAAGAAACCAGATCCAACCATTAGATACCTTGTAACCCTGTAGTCCTGTTTTTTGCACACGAGATGGGGAATTCCTTCCTTCGTGCGATCATTAGGAAACTTATAAAGTCTTACCTTTGCATATGAAACTGGGGTCGCCCTCGTGGGT
>JAPXFY010000021.1:19251866-19254366 GCA_030674185.1 Monoplex corrugatus | reverse complement strand
TGTTCAAGGGTCCCACACCTGAATACCTGGCGTGCCTGTATGTGACTGCATCAAGTCCCGTATCACAGCTATTTACTTTGTAATTGTTGTATAACACAACTGCCATTCTGACTTTTAGTTTAGTTTTGTTTTGTTTTGTTTTGTTTTGTTTCTTGCCTGGAGTCACAAAAATACCGAACTGTTGGGTGGGAATGTAAAGGAGAGGGAGGAGAGAGAGAGAGAGAGAGAGAGAGAGAAGAGAGAGGAGAGAGAAGAGAGAGGAGAGAGAGAGAGAGAGAGAGAGAGAAGAGAGAGAGAGAGAGAGAGAGAGAGAGAGAGAGAGAGAGAGAAGAGAAGAGAGACAGAGAGAGAGAGAGAAGAGACGAGAGAGAGAGAGGAGAGAGAGAAGAGAGAGGGAAAAAAGAGAGAGAATTAAAGAGGAGAGAGAGAACTGAGACAGAGAGAAGAGAGACAGAGAGACAGAGAGACGGACAGAGTAAGACACAGAGAGAGAGAGAAAGAGAGAGAGAATTAAAGAGAGAGAGAAATGAGAGAAAGAGAAGAGACAGAGAGAGGTGGGGGGGGGGAGGCAAGAGAAAAGATGAGGGTATTGGAAAAGGAGAGACTTGAGAGTCAAGACCCAAAGGATTACCCCTTATCACAATGTCAGCAAGGGGTTTTGATGAAACTGGGGAACCAAAGAAAAAAGGAATTCAACTTTTTATGGCAATATATCAAAAAGATTAAGTCTTGTAATACCTCGAACAGGTAAACAGTCTTATTCACACACACACGCATGCACGCACGCACCACACACACACACACACACACACAGATTATATATATGTACATATATATATATATATATGTATAATAATGTACATATATATACATATATAAATAGATAACAGACAGACAGTAATAGATAGATAGATAGATAGATAGATAGACAGATAGATAGACAGATAGATGGATGGATGGACGGATGGACGGATAGACAGAGACAGACAGACAGACAACACATAATAGATAGATAGATAAGACAGACAGACAGACAGACAGACAGACAGACAAGACAGACAGACAGACAGACAGACAGACAGACAGACAGACAGACAGACAGATAGATAGATAGATAGATAGATAGATAGATAGATAGATAGATAGATAAATAGATAGATAAACACGCACGCGTGTTTGCACAGACATATATACACACTCAGACAATAACACGAAGTCATACAAGCGTATCTATTGATACATGTCAAAATGTCAAACATTGCTGTTGTAGGCCTATGTATCATAGGCATGGTGAACATTAAATAAGAATATATTGTACATGCACTCCGGAATGGAAATTGTCAACTTTGCACGTTCCACTGCAGCAAGCAGCACAAGGAACATTAAACATTTTCATCAAGGAACTAACAAGCGCAGAGAACAAAAAATATCTCTCCATCAAGGAAGTACAAGCACAACAGACATGAAATATTTTCATCGGGAAACTGACAAAGCACATGTACACACAGACACACAGACACACACACACACACACACAACACACACACACACACACACACACACACACACACACACACACACACACACACACACACACACACACACACACACAACACACACGTACCCCCAAGAACTCCACATTCTTCCTATCCCATCTCTAGCATGATCCATTGAGCTCTATCCCACACACATCGAAACTACACAGGTCGATCTGAATCAATTTCCATTTTCTTTTTTGGAAAAAAAAAAGAAACGAAAAGAAAGAAAAAAGAAAGTGAGAGAGAGAGGAAAGAGAGAGAGGGGGGAGATAGAGAACAAAAAGAAAGAGGAGGAGAGGAGAAAAAGAAAGGGGAAGGAGGGAGAGAAAACGAGAGTAGAGAGACAGAGACAGAGACAGAGACGGAGACGGAGACGGAGAACAGAGACGGAGACGGAGGACGGAGACAGAGACGAAGACAGAGAAAGAGAAGAGATAGAGAAGAGAAGAGAGAGGGAGAGAGAGGAGAGAGACAGAGGAAGAAGAGAGAGAGAGGAGAGGAGAGAGAGAGAGAGACGAGAAGACAGAAGACAGACGAGACGAGACGAAACGACTCAAACGAGACAAAGATATGCAGGAAAGAGAGCAAGAAAAAGACAGAGCGAAACAGAGATAGAAAGAAGAGAGAGAGAGAGAGAGAGAGAGAGAGAGAGAGAGAGAAGAGACAGAAGAGACAGAGACAGACAGACAGAAAGAGAGAAGACAGACAGACAGACAGACGAAGAAGAGACAGAAGACAGACAGAGCAGAGAGAGAGAGAGAAAGAGAGAGAAAGAGAAGAAGAAGAGAAGAGAAAAGAGAAGAAAAGAGAGAAATGAGAAGAGGCGAGTGGGATGAAGGGGGGGGGGAGGGGACGAGAGGGGAGAAGAGGGGGGGGGGAGGGAAGAGAGAGAGGAACGATGAGAGAAAAAAGTGACAGGCAATAAAGACAAAGAAAACGCAGAAGGACCGAATAACATGGTA
>JAPXFY010000021.1:19244366-19246866 GCA_030674185.1 Monoplex corrugatus | reverse complement strand
GACAGAGAGAGAAGGGAAGGGGAGAGAGGGGAAGGGATGGCAGGGGAGAGAGAGAGAGAGGAAGGGATGGCAGGGAGAGGAGAGAGAGAGGAAGGGATGGCAGGGGAGAGAGAGAGAGAGGAGAGGAAGGGATGGCAGGGGAGAGAGAGAGAGAGAGAGGAAGGGATGGCAGGGGAGAGAGAGAGAGAGAGAGGAAGGGATGGCAGGGGAGGAGAGAGAGAGAAGAGGAAGGGATGGCAGGGGAGAGAGAGAGAGAGAGGAAGGGATGGCAGGGGAGAGAGAGAGAGAGAGGAAGGGATGGCAGGGGAGAGAGAGAGAGAGAGGAAGGGATGGCAGGGGAGAGAGAGAGAGAGGAAGGGATGGCAGGGGAGAGAGAGAGAGAGAGGAGGGATGGCAGGGAGAGAGAGAGAGAGAGAGGAAGGGATGGCAGGGGAGAGAGAGAGAGAGAGGAAGGGATGGCAGGGGAGAGAGAGAGAGAGGAAGGGATGGCAGGGGGAGAGAGAGAGAGAGGAAGGGATGGCAGGGGAGAGAGAGAGAGAGGAAGGGATGGCAGGGGGAGAGAGAGAGAGAGGAAGGGATGCAGGGGAGAGAGAGAGGAGGAAGGGGAGAGGGAGGAGGGCAGGGGGGAGAGAGAGAGGAGAGAGAGAGGGAGGGAGGGGGGAGGGGAGGGAGGGAGTATAGTATGTTCTTTCTGCTGAATGTTATTTACTGATTGGTTTTTCGTTTAACTGCTGTTATCCTCCATGCCTCCCCCCCCCTCCCCGCCTTCAGGAACAAAGGATCAATCGAACATTAAACATTGAACATGATCTGTCTGTCTTTTTCTCTGTGTGTTTATATCACACATACTATCGCGCGCGCGCACACACACACGTACACATACACACACACACACACACACAACACACACGCGCACAACACATACACACGCATACACACATGCCCACACACACTCAAGTACATACACACGTACACACACACTCTCTCTCTCTCTGTGTCCCTCTCTCTCTTTCACACACACACACACACACAGACACAACACACACACACACACACACACAACACACACACACACACACACTCTCATTCTCACACACACACATCACACACCTCTCTCTCTTTCTCACACACACACAACACACACCCTACTCCTCTCTCCACACACAACACGACACACCTCTCACTCACACACACACACACACACTCTCCTCACACACACACACACACACACACACACACACACACACACACACAAACAAACACACACACACACACACACACGCACACATACACACTCTCTCTCTTTCTCACACACACACACATACACACACACCCTCTCTCTCTCTCTCTCACACACACACACACACATACACACTCACACACACAAACACGCACTCTCTCTCTCTCATCACACACACACACACTCTCTCTCTCCTTCTCTCTCTCTCTCTCTCACACACACACACACACACACACACACACACACACACACACAATACACACTGATCGATCCAACCCAGTCTCCATCTATCTAAAGAGACATGGGCATCAAAAGGTTTCACTCTCCTTTTCAAAATTGTTCAGCTTATTGCAGTTCATCGATTTTCTCAAAGCATTATAAAATTGACGGAGAGCAATAATACGTCAGATTAACATCGTCTAAATGTGTTGTTTTTGACATTTCAGTTGTTAAGAGAGTCATAATTCTTTACGTTTTGTAAGGCATACATTTATTTAACATCTCATAGTACTAGTAATGATGGTTGTAGTAGTGGTTAGTAGCGGTAATAGCTGTAATACGATCGTAGATACTCTTGTAGTTAGCAAACACTGTCTTCTATTCACAGACATTTCGATGGTGGTAGTAGTGGTGGTGGTGGTGTAGTAGGAGTAAGAGTAATAGTGATAATAGTAGTCGTAGTAGTAGTGATGGTGGTGATGGTGATGGTGGTGGTGGTTATGGTGGTGGAGGTGGTAATGGTGGTGGTAGTAGTAGTAGTAGAAGTAGTAGTAATAGTAGTAGGAGTAATAGTGGGAGTAGTAGTAGTAGTACTGGTGGTGGTGGTGGTGGAAGTAGAATTAGTAGTAGTGGTGGTGGTGGTAGTAGTAGTAGTAGTAGTAGTAGTGGTGGTGGTGATGGTAGTAGTGGTGGTGGTGGTGGTGCTGGTGATAGTACTGGTCGTAGTAGTAGTAGTAGTAGCAGCAGCAGCAGCAGCAGCAGCAGCAGTAGCAGCAATAGTAGTAGTAGTAGCAATAGGTGGTAATGGTTGTGGTGGTAGTGGTTGTGGTGATGGTAGTAGTAGTAGCAGCAGCAGCAGCAATAGTAGTTGTAGTAGTATGGTGGTAGTGGTTGTGGTGACGGTAGTAGTAGTAGCAGCAGCAGCAGTAGCAGTAGCAGAATCATAATAATGATTTCATCTAATATAGACGCAAGCGGCCCATGTCAAAAGCATGCTCCTTGCACATTGAAGGAATACAATATTACTGAAACCGTAATTGT
>JAPXFY010000021.1:19226866-19241866 GCA_030674185.1 Monoplex corrugatus | reverse complement strand
TGTGTGTGTGTCTTTGAGGAATAGATTAAGACTGTGAGTGAATTTATATGCACGTCCATGAGAGAAAGAAAGACAGAGAAAGAGAGGAGAGGTGGGTGGGTGAGAGACAGAGACAAACAGCGACACAGAAACACAGAGACAGACAGAATGAAACAGAGCTCATACTTTGTCTCTCGAGCATCGTGTTTCTCTAAAAAAGAAAAAAAAAAAACGAGGACAGAACCCCACCCAGCCCCACACGCTATCCTTTCTTTCTCTCTCACATCAGCAGCAGCAGCAGCATCAACTAGTGTTCCAGGCAGTCCAGATCCCACTGAACTGTAGGAGGCTTAGCCCGGGTGGTGGGAATCCGATTGCCTGTAGACATAATTCCTTCTAAATCCTGCACCATGAAACGTACAAATTGCTCAGGATCTCAGGGCCGCTGGATCTTCTCACCTCACCGATACATTCATCATTACCACCACCATACCCCCCCCCCCCCCGTGGGAATGCCGGGGAGGCTTTTTCAGTATAACTAGTATCCCCACCTTCTGGAAATTCTGTGCTACAAATTTCCTCTTTTCTGTCACTCTCTTTGTTTCTGTCTTGTTCCTTTACTTTCTGTCATTTCTGCCCTGCTGGTCCATTCATCTGTATGTGTTTGATAAAGTCTTACATACTTTTTTTTTCCAGGATTGATAATTGAGTACATGTATTTAAGTGCATTTTTGGCTTTTGGGAGGTGAGATATGAGAAAGCAATTTGTGGTAATATACGTCCGTTTTTATGCATGGTTTGGTGTCCGTAGGTATGCTTAAGTTTGTATTGAGGTGCGGACAGGATGGAGAGAGTCAAAGAGTTACATTTTTCATTTGCTGTAATGGTTGACAAATCAGGAAGCTAGTGGACAGGGTGAGGGATCAAAGGGTTAAATTTGTGCCTTGTTGATGGCTGACAAATCAGAAAGCTAGTGGACAGGGTGAGGCAGCCAAAGGGTTAAAATTTTTGCCTTGTTGATGGCTGACAAATCAGAAAGCTAGTGGACAGGGTGAGGAAGCCAAAGGGTTAAATTTGTGCCTTGTTGATGGCTGACAAATCAAGAAGCTAGTGGACAGGGTGAGGAGCCAAAGGGTTAAATCCATGCTGACAACACGAACCGGTTCCCCAATAACACCAAGGTTGCGTCAAACCCATGTAAACACCGAAAACCGCGCCCCCCCACACACCACTTCGTTCAACTAGAACACATCATATCCTAACACACCACCCCACCCCCCTTCCTTCCCCTCACCGTACCCAAACCAACCCCACCCTCAATCCTCCCCCCCCCTCCCCCTCTCTCCCCACCATCCCGCTTTCCGTTTATCCGCCTCATTATCACAGGTAGCGATTTTTCGCCGGTTAATTAACCACAAGCAGCGGCAAAACGTAGACAAAGATGCGAAGGTCACGCTCTCAGCCCCCCTCGAGCCCAGCTTTTAGTTTATCGATTCTTTTCTCTCGTCTTGCTTGCTGACAGCGTAGTAATGGTGTGCCAGGCTAGGGGAGGGGAGAGAGAGGGGAGGGGCAGGAGAGGGGCGAGGAGGGGAGGGGAGGAGGGCTCACAGTCAGGGGCTGGCGAGCTGATCAGGCGGAAAGGAGGGGTGGAGGCTTTGGGGTGGGGTGTTCAGCTTTTTAACCCTTTGGACTCTCTCCTTCTTCCACCACCAGCCTTCCTGCCTGTTTTTTTTTTAACCCTTTATCTCCTTGACCCTACCACTCGCTGATTGATTGATTGATTAATCAATCGATCAATTGAATGATGTTGACCCTTTGGACTCCCTCATCCCCTCCACCTGCCTTCCTGCTTTTTTTTAACCCTTTATCTCCTTGACCCTACCATTCACTGACTGATTGATTGATTAATCGATCGATCAACTGAATGATGTTAACCCTTTGGGGTCCCTCACCCCATCCACCACTTCCCTGCTTGTTTTAACCCTTTATCTCCTTGACCCTACCATTCGCTGATTGATTGATTGATTGATTAATCGATCGATCAGTTGAATGATGTTAACCCTTTTGGACTCCCTCATCCTCTCCACCACGTCCTGCTTGATCAATCAATCAATCAATCAATGGAATATTTCTTTTAGTCCCATTTTCTAAGCCACTTCAATAGCTACAGAAGATGGCACAGTTTTAACAATGCTAGGATGATGGTGGTGATGAAGATGAAAACCACGATACTATGGAGTTCCATCTCTGAGTTTGAGATCTGCGAGCCACGGCTTACTATCATAATGCAGCCTGGGCGCCAACCAGGCCCCAGAGATAAAGACACATGCGGTGTTGGGCCAATAAGAGTTGAGCGACACCCTCAGTGGCGCATCCGTCAAGTGGATGACATCTGACTTTGTCGTCCCAGTCTTCCCAGTCAACTCAGTTCAAGGCAGGAACCGGTTGGAACTGAACAAATGCCACGATCATTTGAAAGGACTGATGGGGATTCGAACCCACAACCTTCCAGAGAGAGAGAGAGAGACAGAGACAGAGAAGAGACAGATAGACAGACAGACAGACAGACAGAGACACAAAGCCAGATACAGAGAGAGAGAGAGAGAGAGAAGAGAGAGAGACAGCGCAGAGACAGAAGACAGAGACAGATAGACAGACAGACAGACAGAGATACAAAGCCAGATACAGAGAGAGAGACAGACAGACAGACAGACAGAGAGACAGAGCAGACAGAGAAACAGAGACACAAAGACAGACAGACAGACACACACACACACACAGAGTAAGAGAGAGAGACAGAGAGACAGACAGAGACAAAGAGAGAGATAGAAAGGGAGAGGGGGAGGGGCGGGGGGAGGGGGTTGTCTTATTCTAACACTCGCACCACTGGATCAATAACTATGTTAGGATGGCCAGTTTTACATTAACGTAGAGCACCCAGGGTCAGAAATGACGACCACTGACATGGATATCTCGACGCTCAACGAACAGAACTACTATAATAAGGCCCGCAACCCAATTCACCACGCTTCCAGCTAGCCACAAGCTTATTTTAATCCTTTCAGTGTTTGACTGATCCATTGCACGAAAATTGGTGGATAGGGTTGAGAGAGTAGAACGGGTTAAAACCAGTAGATGGCCATGCAAGGCGTGGTGGTGGTGGTGGAGGTCGACTGGCTTAATTGAATAGTCAGCTACATGTGCAGCATCCCTGATGACTGCATTAAGTCTCTCGGTGGTGGGGCCATGGTCACATCCATCCATATCTTGTCGCTCCATCCATATCTTGTCACTCTATCCATATCTTGTCACTCCATCCATATCTTGTCGCTCTATCCATATCTTGTCGCTCTATCCATATCTTGTCGCTCCATCCATATCTTGTCACTCTATCCATATCTTGTCACTCCATCCATATCTTGTCGCTCTATCCATATCTTGTCGCTCCATCCATATCTTGTCGCTCCATCCATATCTTGTCACTCTATCCATATCTTGTCACTCCATCCATATCTTGTCGCTCTATCCATATCTTGTCGCTCTATCCATATCTTGTCGCTCTATCCATATCTTGTCGCTCCATCCATATCTTGTCGCTCTATCCATATCTTGTCACTCTATCCATATCTTGTCACTCTATCCATATCTTGTCACTCTATCCATATCTTGTCGCTCCATCCATATCTTGTCACTCTATCCATATCTTATCACTCTATCCATATCTTGTCACTCTATCCATATCCATATCTTGTCACTCTATCCATATCTTGTCACTCTATCCATATCTTGTCGCTCTATCCATATCTTGTCGCTCTATCCATATCTTGTCGCTCTATACATATCTTGTCGCTCTATCCATATCTTGTCACTCTATCCATATCCATATCTTGTCACTCTATCCATATCTTGTCACTCTATCCATATCTTGTCACTCTATCCATATCTTGTCACTCTATCCATATCTTGTCGCTCTATCCATATCTTGTAACTCTATCCATATCTTGTCACTCTATCCATATCTTGTCACTCTATCCATATCTTGTCACTCTATCCATATCTTGTCACTCTATCCATATCTTGTCACTCTATCCATATCTTGTCACTCTATCCATATCTTGTCACTCTATCCATATCTTGTCACTCTATCCATATCTTGTAACTCTATCCATATCTTGTCACTCTATCCATATCCATATCTTGTCACTCTATCCATATCTTGTCACTCTATCCATATCTTGTCGCTCTATCCATATCTTGTAACTCTATCCATATCTTGCCGCTCTATCCATATCTTGTAACTCTATTCATATCTTGTCGCTCTATCCATATCTTGTAACTCTATCCATATCTTGTAACTCTATCCATATCTTGTAACTCTATCCATATCTTGTCGCTTTATCCATATCTTGTCACTCTATCCATATCTTGTCGTTCCATCCATCCATATCTTTTCGCTCTATCCATATCTTTTCGCTCTATCCATATCTTGCTGGCTCCATCCATATCTTGTCGGTCCATCCATATCTTGTCGCTCCATCCATATCTTGTCGTTCCATCCATCCATATCTTGTCACTCCATCCATATCTTGTCGCTCTATCCATATCTTGTCGTTCCATCCATCCATATCTTGTCACTCCATCCATATCTTGTAGCTCTATCCATATCTTGTCGTTCCATCCATCCATATCTTGTCACTCCATCCATATCTTGTCGCTCTATCCATATCTTATTGCTCCATCCATATCTTGTCGCTCTATCCATATCTTGTCGCTCCATCCATATCTTGTCGCTCCATCCATATCTTGCTGGCTCCATCCATACCTTGTCGCTCCATCCATATCTTGTTGCTCCATCCATCCATATCTTGTCGCTCTATCCACATCTTGTTGCTCCATCCATATCTTGTTGCTCCATCCATATCTTGTTGCTCCATCCATCCATATCTTGTCGCTCTATCCACATCTTGTCGCTCCATCCATATCTTGTCGCTCTATCCACATCTTGTTGCTCCATTCATACCTTGTTGCTCCATCCATATCTTGTTGCTCCATCCATATCTTGTCGCTCCATCCATATCTTGTTGCTCCATCCATATCTTGTTGCTCCATCCATCCATATCTTGTCACTCCATCCATATCTTGTCGCTCTATCCTCATCTTTTCACTCCATCCATATCTTGTAGCTCCATCCATATCTTGCTGGTTCCATCAATATCTTGCTGGTTCCATCAATATCTTGCTGCTCCATCCATATCTTGTAGCTCCATCCATATCTTGTAGCTCCATCCATATCTTGTAGCTCCATCCATATCTTGTAGCTCCATCCATATCTTGTAGCTCCATCCATATCTTGCTGCTCCATCCATATCTTGTAGCTCCATCCATATCTTGTTGCTCCATCCATATCTTGTAGCTCCATCCATATCTTGTCGCCCATCCATCCATATCTTGTCGCCCCATCCATCCATATCTTCGCTCCAACCATCAACATCTTGTCGCTCCATCCATCCATATCTTGTCGCCCCATCCATCCATATCTTGTCGCCCCATCCATCCATATCTTGTCGCCCCATCCATCCATATCTTGTCGCTCCATCCATCCATATCTTGTCGCTCCATCTATCCATATCTTTTCGCCCCGGCCCCATCCATCCATATCTTCGTTCCAACCGTCAACATCTTGTCGCTCCATCTATCCATATATTGTTGCTCCATCCATATCTTGTCGCTTCTTTTTGTTTGTGCCTTTTGTTGTTGATATCATAGTTGTTTGTCCACCAGTATGTGCTTCCACCTCTTAACTACGGAACGTGTGGTACAGTGCAGTCAGTCAGTCGTGTGTCTGTCTACGTTTATGCCTGTACATGTGTATGCATAGCTGGACATTGGTGTATGTATTCGTTTGAGCGTGTTTTATTAATGTGTGTGTGTGTGTGTGTTTATGTGTACGTGTGTGTGTGTGTGTGTGTGTATGTGTGTGTGTGTGTGTGTGTGTGTGTGTGTGTGTGTGTGTACGTGTGTGAGTGTATTTTGAGTGTTTGTGCTTGTTTTATTAATGTGTGTGAGTGTGTTTGTGCGCGTTTTATTTATGTGTGTGTGTGTGTGTGTGTGTGTGTGTGTGTGTGTGTGTGTGTGTGTGTGTGTGTGTGTGTGTTGTGCGTATTTATTAATGTGTGTGTGTGTGTGTGTGTGTGTGTGTGTGTGTGTGTGTGTGTGTGTGTGTGTGTGTTGTGCGTATTTATTAATGTGTGTGTGTGGTGTGTGTGTGTGTGTGTGTGTGTGTGTGTGTGTGTGTGTGTGTTGTGTGTGTGTGTGTGTGTGCAAACGCTTGCGCGGGCGTGTGTGTGTATATGCGTGTGATACTTTAGCGCATCTGTATATATTTCACTCAGTGTCGATGTCTTGTAAAATGTGCAATGCCCACAGAGTTACCGTTACTGTTATTTTTGTTTAAAGCCCAGCCGACTCGTAGAGCCATATCAGGGATATAACCGTTTCAAAACATACAAATACTTCAACAGAAAAGAAAAAAAAAAGAATATTAAGTACACATATCAATGCATTCGCGCACATAATCTAAAGAGATGCCCCTGGCACTAACCACTCCGTCCAACTTATCGCACAGGAGATTTAAAAAAACACCTGAATACAAATTTAAACATAACTAAGGACAATAATACATATATAAAAACCGGCCTAAATTACCTAACATTGTTTCCATATATCTCATTTCCCTAGAGCCAAAAACTGCACTTGATACATACACTCAGTTATAAAATCAAAAGAGAAAGTACACACGACTATTGAAATGCACTTACTACATGTACCCAATTATCAATCCTAAGCGAAAGTACAAAAGACTATTGAAATTCAATTAATCTCTCTCTCTCTCTCTCTCTCTCTCTCTCTCTCTCTCTCTCTCTCTCTCTCTCTATATATATATATATATATATATATATATATATATAACCCAATTATCAGTCCAAACAGAAAGCTCATAATCCTTTATTGAAATGCAGTTAATAGTAATAATAATAATTACAATATTTATATAGCGCAAAATCTTGATAAAATCAAATCTAAGCGCTGAAACAGACACACGCACGCACGCACACACACACACACGCACGCACACACACACACACACACACACACACACACACACACACACACGCATGGTTATAAATGGGGAGAAAGAATAAAAGCAATGGAAAATTAACATCTTGTCGCTGACCTGTGGTGTTCCACAAGGATCTGTCCTTGGCCCTGTTCTTTTCACTCTTTATACCTCCCCCCTGTCCACCATCATCAACTCCCACTCTATAAAACACCACTTCTATGCTGATGACACCCAACTTCAAGACAGTGACTCACCTGATAATATACAGCGCCTGTTGACTCGCACCACTGAGTGTTACTCGGACATTAAGAACTGGATGACACACAATAGACTTCAGCTTAATGACGACAAGACAGAAGCTATCCTCATTGGCACCCGTCAGAAACTTTCCCAGCTGCCTCCTCTTTCTCTCCCATTATGTAACACATCAGTCCCAATTTCTGATTCAGCTAAAAACCTTGGTGTCTGCATTGACTCTACCCTGTCCATGAACAACTTTGTTTCTCAAACTGCCAGATCTTGCTACTATCATCTCCATCGTATAAGCCTGATCAGGAAGTATCTCTCTGTCGAAACAACTGCAAAACTCGTTCTCTCCTTCATAATGTCTCGCATTGACTATTGCAATTCACTCCTGTCTGGTCTTCCTGCCTCCACCATTCACATCCTACAGCGCATTCAAAACAATGCTGTACGCCTTGTACTCAAAAAGAAAAAAGCTGACCACATATCTCCTCTCCTGGCACAACTTCACTGGCTCCCTGTATCAAAGCGCATACAGTACAAACTAGACACCATGTGCTACAAAAGCCTCAATAACGCAGCCCCCGATTACCTGTCAAGCCTACTTGAGATCTATGTTCCCTCACGTAAGCTCCGCTCTGCCTCCGATCCTCTGACTTTTCGCTTTCCACGCACTAAGCTCAATACCTATGGTCCACGAGCCTTCTCTGTTTCTGGTCCACTCTCCTGGAACAAACTTCCTCTCTCAGTCCGTCAGCAACCTACTTTTGCCTCCTTCAAGTCCGCTCTCAAAACTCACCTTTTCTCCTCTGCATAAAATCCTAACCTCACTCAACCCCCCTCTGCAGCCTGTCTCCGCTCGGAGGGGAATCACTTTGTTTTAATATATAATTGTATATGATGTGCTCTCTGTGGTTTTCCATTGGTTTTATTCTTGCTTTTATTGCTTTTATTCTTTCTCCCCATTTGTGGCCATGCGTGTGTGTGTGTGTGTGTGTGTGTGTGTGTGTGTGTGTGTGTGTGTGTGTGTGTGTGTGTGCGTGCGTGCGTGTGTGCGTGTGTGCGTGTGTGTCTTTTCGGCGCTTGGATTTGATTTTGTCGAGATTTTGCGCTATATAAATATTGTAATTATTATGTATGCATGTGCGTACGTATGTATGTATGTATGTTATGTATGTATGTATGTATGTATGTATGTATGTATGTATGTATGTATGTATGTATGTATGTATACGCTTAGATTTATGTATGTATGTATGTATGCATGTATACGCTCAGCTTAGATTTATGTATGTAAGTATGTATGCATGTATGTATGCATGTAACGCTCATATGTATGTAGGTATGTATGCATGTATACGCTCAGCGCTTAGATTTGATTTTATCAAGATTTTGCGCTATATAAATAAAATATATTATTATTATTATTATTATTATAAAATTATAGAGAGCATATATATACAATTATATATTACAATGTGATTCCCCCCCGAGTGGAGACAGGCTGCAGAGGGGGTTGGTGAGGTCAGGATTTTATGCAAAGGAGAAAAGGTGAGTTTTGAGAGCGGACTTGAAGGAGACAAAAGTAGGTTGCTGACGGACTGAGAAAGGAAGTTTGTTCCAGGAGAGTGGACCAGAAACAGAGAAGGCTCATGGACCATAGGTACTGAGCTTAGTGCGTGGAAAGCGAAAAGTCAGAGGATCGGAGGCAGAGCGGAGGGTACGTGAGGGAAGATAGATCTCAAGCAGGCTTGACAGTTAATAATGTACCCAATTATCAATCCAAAGTAAGTAAGACTTTATTAAAAACATACTGGAGAATAACATATCAGCCCGTTTTCTCCCACTGGACGAAGCAGCAGGGAAGTGTCAGTCTTTTTCTCCATATTTTTCTCTTTGGTGTCTGTTTGTTTGTGATCTTACGTCTACGCTTGACAGAGGCAAGTTGGCCGAAAATTTGCACCTGTCTTGTCTGGTTGTATTAAATACGTGTTCTGTTCTTTTTGTGTGTGTGTGTGTGTGTGTGTGTATGTGTGTGTGTGTGTGTGTGTGTGTGGTGTGTGTGTGTGGTGTGTGGTGTGTGTGGTGTGTGTGTGTGTGTGTGTGGTGTGTGTTAATTTTTCTCGTTACTGTTTGCTCGAACGCGAATAGTCAAACTGTTTTTATTTTTATTTTTATTTTTTTGATTTATCATTACTATCATTCTACTTGTTATTTTATGAACAAACCGAACATTCGGATTAAGCAAAGTAACATACGCATAAGTTGCTGAGTTCAACGAAAAACAATAACACAAAACCCACACGTGCACGTGAACAAAAGCAACGATCCATCCTTGTTCTAAGCGCCGGCGGAACATAATTATTATATCCATTGAACAGTCTGTCGTGCACTTCATTTCGTCTGCCTGATCTATACGAGCGCGAGATTTATTCATTCTTGGGCTTAATTAAAACTGTCTATTTTTGTCTACAGTTTCGACAAAGCCCGAAGGTTGAAGATGAACCGACAGCATCTACACTCTCTGCAAAAACTGATTCCAATGTGCACTAGTGCGAGGCAAGGTGTGGCGGGGGTGATGAAGGTAGGGGTGCCGAGAGAGAGAGAGGGGGAAGGAGAAAGAGAGAGGGGGGAGGAGAGAAAGGAAGAAAGAAAGAAAGAGAGAGAGAGATGGAGAGAGAGAGAGAGAGAGAGAAAGAGAGGAAGAGAGAGAGGGGGGGGGAAGAGAAAGAAAGAAAAAGAAACAGAGGGAGAGACAGAAAAAGAGAGAGAGAGAAAAAAGAGCGAGAGAGGGAGAGAGAGAAAGAGAGAGAGGAACAGAGAGAAACGGAAAGAGAGGAAGAGAGAGAGAGAGAGAGAGGGGGGGGAGAAAGAAAGAAAAGAGAGAGAGAGGGAGAGATAGAGAAAGAGAGAGACAGAGAGAGAGAGACAGGTGAAGAGAAAGAGAGACAGACATAGAGACAGAGAGACAGACAGACAGAGACACAGAGAGAGACAGACAGACAGACAAACAGACAAACAGGCAGACAGACAGACAGACAAACAGGCAGACAGACAGTGTTGAAGTCAGAAATCAGAGTCGGAATGTTTATTGTACATCAAGCCCTCATACAAACAAGAGACGATGGAAATAGAACAAAGAAGAAGGATGAGAGAGAGAGAGAGAGAGAGAGAAGACAGACAGACAGACAGACAGACAGACAGACAGACAGACAGAGAGAGAGAGAGTGTGAAAGAAGGAAAGTGAGAGACAGAAAGAGAGAGAGAGAGACAGAGACAGAGACAGAGACAAAGAGAGACACAGAGAGACGGGATGGGGGGGGGGGGGGCGGCGGCTTTACATAACCCCGAAGTATTCCTGAGATTCTGCCAGAAACAAAACACAGAACTAGAAACTGCTCAACCATTCTTTAAGAGTGAAAAAAAATCAAAACAAAAGCTATCATTACAAATCATTGTATCCAACTTCAATTTCTGCAGGAAGGTACTAACCAAGGCACCAGAATAAAAGGGTGATAATACTCAATCGTAAGATAGTGTCATGTCAAAAGGGTGATAATACTCATCGTAAGATAGTGTCATGTCATACATATATGATTTACTTCACCAGACAACAAGATCTGGCAGAGAACAATTCTTATTGTTATTTCGACGCTGTATCTTTTTGGCCTACATACTGGCCAAAACCTCTGTCAGTAACCTGTTCTCATGCCAGCCGTCTGGTCTGAAGAGAAAAATAGTCAAGCCATGCCAATATTTCTCCTTTATAAATTAACTCACTGGTCTCGAAATATACGCCATCCCTTTTATATAAAGCAAACGATTAAGCATCCAAACAGTTGTTCATTCAATCGACTAAACAACCGACGCATTAACGGATCTTGGCGTTTGTTGAAGACAGATTCAACGCGCTCGGACAACTCCATATGCGCTCCACCCGAATCTGCCAGCGATTATCTGACAGATATATTGAGCCTGCGTAAAAAAAAACCTATGCGCTGGCAAGGTCTTGAAATGGGGAAAGGGGGAGAAGGGACCTATAAAACACTAAGCTGATACCACCCGAATGATGGAAACACTAAGATGGGCAGCGAACAGGTCAGTTTTTATATTGCGATGAGGTTTAACCGGAGCGTGGTTGTTTGCTAGTCGACTCATTAAACAACCATCAAGCAAGCAAACTACCAACCAACCAACCAACCAACCAACCAACATCAACCAACCAACCAACCAACCAACCAACCAACCAACCAACAACCATCCAACAACCAACCAACCAACCAACCCAACCAACCAACCAACCAACCAACCAACCAACCAACAACCAACCAACCAACCACAACCAACCAACCAACCAACCAACCAACCAACCAACCAAACCAACAACCAACCAACCAACCAACCAACCAACCAACCAACCACCCTCTCACCCAAACGTGTCAACGAAAGCGATATGTTATTCAACGTTCCAAACCCGAGAACACGCATTCTAATCCGAACACATCACAGAAATGTTTAACGCTTTGACTCCTTCAACTCTATCCACCAACTGCAAAAACTTAACCCGTTGACTCCCTCACCCTACCCACCAGCTTCCTATATGAAGCTGGTGGGTAGGGTGAGGGAGTCAAAGGGTACGGTGAGGGAGTCAAAAGATTAAGTTTTTGCTCTGCTAGCACGGTTGACAATGCGAGATGCTGGTGGACATGGTAAGGGAGTCAAAGGGTTAAATGATTTATATATCCACAAACTATCGAGAATTTATCGCTGGAATTTCGATTGTTAAGATGGAACTCAGCGAGACTAGAAATGTTTGACCCTTTGACTCCCGCATCCTGTCCACCAGCATCCTACATCGCCAACCATGCGAGCAAAGCTAAAACTTAACTCTTTGACTCCCTCACCCTATCCACCAGCTTCCTGCAATTTAGTCCTTTCACTCCCGGAGCCTGTCCATAAGCGGAAAACAATTAACCCTTTTACACCCTCATCCTACACACAGGAAGCTGGTGGATAGGGTGAGGGAGCGAAAGGGTTAAGTTTTTGCTGGCGGATAGGGTGAGGGAGTGAAAGGGTTAAGTTTTTGCTGGTGGATAGGGTGAGGGAGTGAAAGGGTTGCGTTTTTGGTGGATAGGGTGAGGGAGTGAAAGGGTTAAGTTTTTGCTGGTGGATAGGGTGAGGGAGTGAAAGGGTTAAGTTTTTGCTGGTGGATAGGTGAGGGAGTGAAAGGGTTAAGTTTTTGCTGGTGGTGGGTGAGAGAGTGAAAGGGTTAAGTTTTTGCTGGTGGATAGGGTGAGGGAGTGAAAGGGTTAAGTTTTTGGTGGATAGGGTGAGGAGTGAAAGGGTTAAGTTTTTGCTGGTGGATAGGGTGAGGGAGTGAAAGGGTTAAGTTTTTGCTGGTGGATAGGGTGAGGGAGTGAAAGGGTTAAGTTTTTGCTGGTGGATAGGATGAGGGAGTGAAAGGGTTAAGTTTTTGCTGGTGGATAGGGTGAGGGAGTGAAAGGGTTAAGTTTTTGCTGGTGGTAGGGTGAGAGAGTGAAAGGGTTAAGTTTTTGCTGGTGGTAGGGTGAGGGAGTGAAAGGGTTAAGTTTTTGCTGGTGGTAGGGTGGAGGAGTGAAAGGGTTAAGTTTTTGCTGGTGGATAGGGTGAGAGAGTGAAAGGGTTAAGTTTTTGCTGGTGGTAGGGTGAGAGAGTGAAAGGGTTAATTTTGTTTTTTTTGCAGCTTAACGACACGCTCCGGGAGTGAAAGGCCTTTACATGCAAGCGTATACGAACCAGAAAAACACAAAAATAGAATCAGAATATGTATTTGATATAACAAGAGATCGAACCTCATCTGTCCCAATCATTGTGGGATTTTCACGCCTCAACGGTCTGCCATTTTCTCCTGCCACATTAAGGGAGTTGTCAACTGGTTTGACCGCAAAGTGTTGTGCATTTTATTTTATTTTTTGTTTTCATTCGTAGAGTGGTGGTGGGTGGCTAGCTCCTTCGTTAGTGATGTCCGGGAGCTGGTGATTGTGGCAGAGTGGATTGTGTCGGTATTAATCCTTTGACTCCCGTACCCCTATCCACCAGCACCCTGCATTGTCAGCCGTACTAGCCGTGCTTCCTGCAGGAAGCTGGTGGATAGGGTGAGGGAGTTAAAGGGTTAAGTTTTTGCGGTTAGTTGACAGGTGCGGGAGTC
Organism: Monoplex corrugatus; assembly: GCA_030674185.1. Lineage (NCBI taxonomy): Eukaryota > Metazoa > Mollusca > Gastropoda > Littorinimorpha > Ranellidae > Monoplex > Monoplex corrugatus. The sequence continues at coordinate 19,228,337 of JAPXFY010000021.1, read as the reverse complement.
AAAGGGTTAAGCGAATACTACTCTGTTGTTGTGCGGTGGGAGAACGTACGTTTTGTTTTTTTCGTTTTATTTTGTATTATTTTTTTTATCCGTTTTGTAGATTTGAATAGGTTTGAATGGTGAAACATGTATCATTATTCGGCAATGATAATTCATATTGTTGCCAGACATGGAAGCTTTCGCCTTGTTTCGTGCAGATCAATCTGGCTTTTTCTTATGTGGTGTCAAGAATTTGTCTAGAAGTATGACTGGTACTAATCCTACATGTTGCGTCCTCATGGTGACTTCGATTTGACTGTGTGTGTTGGTGTGTAAAGGAGAACAAAAACAAGAACAAGGACAAAAAGAAGAACAAGGACAAAAACAAGAACAAGGAACAAGAACAAGGACAAAAACAAGAACAAGAACAAGAACAAGAACAAAACAAAAACAAGAACAAGAACAAGAACAAGAACAAGAACAAGAACAAGAACAAGAACAAGAACAAAAACAAGAACAAGAACAAGAACAAGAACAAGAACAAGAACAAAAACAAAAACAAAAACAAGAACAAGAACAAGAACAAGAACAAGAACAAAAACAAGAACAAGAACAAGGACAAGAACAAGAACAAGAACAAGACCAAGGACAAGAACAAGAACAAGAACAAGAACAAGAACAAAACAAAAACAAGAACAAGAACAAGAACAAAAACAAGAACAAGAACAAGACCAAGGACAAGAACAAGAACAAGAACAAGAACAAGAACAAAAACAAGAACAAGAACAAGAACAAGAACAAGAACAAGAACAAAAACAAGAACAAGAACAAGGACAAAAACAAGAACAAGAACAAGAACAAAAACAAAAACAAAAACAAGAACAAGAACAAGAACAAGAACAAGAACAAAAACAAGAACAAGAACAAGGACAAGAACAAGAACAAGAACAAGAACAAGGACAAGAAACAAGAACAAGAACAAGAACAAGAACAAGAACAAAAGACAAGAGCAAGAACAAGAACAAGAACAAGAGCAAGAGCAAGAAGCAAGACAAGAACAAGAATAAGAACAAGAACAAGAGCAAGAACAAGAACAAGAGCATGAAACAAGAACAAGAACAAGAACAAGAACAAAAACAAGAGCAAGAACAAGAACAAGAGCATGAACAAGAACAAGAAAGAACAAGAACAAAAACAAGAACAAGAACAAGAACAAGAGCAAGAACATGAACAAGAGCATGAACAAGAACAAGGACAAAAACAAGAACAAGAACAAAAACAAAAACAAAAACAAGAACAAGAACAAGAACAAGGACAAAAACAAGAACAAGAACAAAAGCAAGAACACGAACACGAACAAGAACAAGAACAAAAACAAGAACAAGAACAAGAACAAGAACAAAAACAAGAACAAGAACAAATTTATGAATGAGGGTATGAAATAAGTAAAATATGTGCTTTTGTACACACAACCCTTGCCCCAAAGAGAGTC
>JAPXFY010000021.1:19201866-19209366 GCA_030674185.1 Monoplex corrugatus | reverse complement strand
AGTTGCACAAAAACAATTCCGTATGTGTTCCATTAGAATTTGTGGAAGATAGTTCTGTATGTACTTCATTAAAATTTGTCAAAGACAGTATCGTATGTACTTCATTAAAATTTGTCAAAGACAATATCGTACGTACTTCATTAAAATTTGCCAAAGACAGTACCGTATGTACTCATTAAACTTTGTCAAAGATAGTAAGGTGTTTACTCCATTAAAATTTGTCAAAAATAGTAACGTATATGCTCCACTAAAATTCGCCAAAAAGTACTGTATTGCTCCATAAAATTTGTCAAAATAGTACTGTGTGACTCCATTAAGAATTTGTCAAAAGATTAGTATCCGTATGTGTTCCATTAAAATTTGTCAAAGATAGTTCTGTATGTGCTCCATTAAAACGTACTACTAATTATCTGACAAAGTCCTTAAGCCTGAGCTAACCCATAATCGCTGGTAAGATCTCAGAAGGAGAAAGGAGGACATGGGACTTACGAAACACTAAACTGATACCATCACAATTCTAACACAATAAGACACTCTGCGAAAATGCCAATTTTCATATTGCGGGGGATGGTTCTGAACTTGAGATGGCCGATCCTAAGTTCAAGGTCTTGTTTCGTCAGCTGGACCAGTCAGCCTACAAATGTTACGATCCAAGGTTTTCAGCTTGGAGTATACAGTGCTAAACACAACACTAATCATTACTACCATAAACCTGACAAGGATACCCACGAACATTGTCAGCAATGGCCAAATGCACTTTAGCTAGTTTCGTAGGAACAAACATGGCGGAGGAACCAAGTTAATTAATCAGTCCCATTGACACTGACACCCACACTACTATCTCGTTATGGACTACATGAAAGGGCCAAACCATTGTCCCACTCTCTCTTCCTCCCCCCTCCCCCCTCCCCCACGCGCATGAAGCGAGTACTAAAGACATGATAATGACGCTCTGTTTATGAATATTCAGGGCATGCGCAGGAAGTACGGATTTAGACTTCCTCTGTCGGTAGTCAATGGCTGAATGTTGACGCCATATTAAAGACAGAGCTTTACCTGGCGGAGAATTTGGATGAGATGAAGTCTGCCTGTACAGCTGTGCTCTCTTGTTGTTATTGTTAGATATTCGTATTTGTAAAGATGATTATTTTCTGTTAAAAAAAAAGTTACATCACGTTGCACAAAGAACGTGCTTTTAGCATAAGTCGTATGTTTACAGAAGAACGTGTAATTATGCATCAATCATCATCATCCATCATCATCATCATACATCATCATCATCATCATCATCATCATCATCATCATCTCATCATGTGCCCTGCCGCATGGCGTTGGCGATCATGGCCCTTCATATGCATCTATCTCTTGTTGCCGCAAGCACATCTTCCACCCTTCTGTCCTCAGCCACCCTTAAAAGTCCGTCCAATATTTTCTCCCTGGGTCTAATAGGTGCTCTCTTTCCTTCCAGCTTTCCTGTTGCGCTCTAATTCCCCTTTCCTCGTAAAATGGCCTATAAATGTTGCTTGTCTTTTCCTAATCTTCCTTATCAATGATCTTCTTGTGTCTGCCTCCATCAAGACCGTGTCGTTGAGTTTCTTTGCTGTCCATGGAACTCTCAACATTCTTCTTAGAAACCTGCTTACCTATCGGGTGGCCTTGCGCGTTGACTGTCCATGCCTAACAATTATTAACCCGGATGAGCTGCTCTTCGCAACTAGGGCCAAAAGAGACTCAGCCCGCTTTAAATAACGGTTTTGTAAGCACAACCTGGAGTGGATTTCCTGATTAAAGTGTTTTTATTTCATTTGGAGCACTACACAAAACGCAAATGTTCACGTAACGCATTTCAGTAAGCTTCTTAGTCCCTACATCACAAAGTAAATACAGAATCTGCAAAATCTATGCATCAAATTGTCCGTCAAGGTGTTCATGTAATTTAACTCAATCTGAATAGTCAAAATAATAATCAAATAATTTGAGCAAATCTCAATGGTTACGTTTATCATTATTGTTTAAGGCCCAGCCGACTGCGCAGAGCCATATCAGGGCTATAAGCATCTCAAAACGAACACAAAACCTTGAAAAAATTGGAAAAGAAAATGAAGAACATATATTAATAAATGCGTGCGTGTAATCTCAGGATATGCTACCTCTGGTGTTGACCGTTTGCTCAATTTATCATCAGAGAGTAAAAAAAAAAAAGAAAAAAAAAAAGAACCTGATTACAAATGTAAACGTAACTAACGACACTAAAACAATGTATAAACACAATTCCTTAGAGCCAAAAACGCACCTACTAAATGTACCCAGTTATTAATCCTAAGGGAAAGTAAGTAAGATTTTATAGAACACATCATCATCATCAGGTGCCTTGCCGCATGACGCTGGCGATTATGGACTTCCATCTGTCTCTATCACTTGTTGCCTCAAGCATCTCTTCCACCCTCCTTGTCCCCAGCCACTCTGCAAGTCCGTCTAGTATCTTCTCCCTGGGTCAACCCGGTGCTCTCTTTCCCTCCAGCTTTCCCGTTGTGATCAGGTGCTCCAATTCCCCTTTCCTCATAAAATGGCCTCTAAATGTTGCCTGTCTTTTCCTAATCTTCCTTATGAATGATATGAATGATCTACTTGTGTCTGCCTCCATCAAGACTGTCTCGTTTGTTTTCTTTGCTGTCCATGGAACTCTTAACATTCTTCTTAGAAACCACATCTCGGCTGCCTCAATCTTGTTCTGTCTTTGCTTATTGACTGTCCACGCCTCGCAACCGTACAACAGTATTGGTTCTATATAACATTCAAGAACTCTCTTCCTGATATTAATTGATAAGCATTTGTTGGTAAAAATGCTTTTCATCTTCTTGAATGCTGTTTGGCTTGGCCTTATAGAACACACGCAGGTGAATGCACCAGCAAGGTAGAAGATGACAGAAAGCAAAGGAGCAAGGCAGAAACAAAGAGAGTGACAGAAGAGATAAGAGATTCTGAGCTGCACGGAAATTTCAAGCACAGACTTTCCAGAAAGTGGGGATACTACTTATAATGAAGGAGCCCCATGCGTCCTCATGGGAGGTTCTCAATAGTGAAAACAACAGTCTAACCACCAAGGTTGTGATCCTCGACAAACACTCAACCACAAGGCATGTCAACATGAAAATTTCTACATGTTAATACCATGATTGGGATGAATATGAACGGTTACAATAACACCATTACAATGACCACCTAACTCGTGTCATAACAACCAAACAAGGTTTTCTGAGTTCGAGACTTTAACGTTGTGATGAGAGATGTTGAATTTGAATGACGACGACGACAACGACACAACAGGACGCCATAAGCTGGAATAAAAGCTTTCACGTGTTATGGGTCTGAGTGAAAATACCAGACTTGTCAACAGTGCAAAGCAAATCTGGGTGAAAATAGCAGACTTGTCAACAGTGCAAAGGGTGCTAGCCAAACATTAGGCGCTTGTCTGTAAGTCGTACACACATGAAGACAACCACATCTGTATATAACTCTCTATCGCCCTCCCTTCCTCCCATCATATCCCAATGCTATTATCCTTGAGAAATACTAATGGTGGTTTCTGTGGTGTGCGTGAGTGTGTGTGTGTGTGTGTGTGTGTGTGTGTGTGTGTGTGTGTGTGTGTGTGTGTGTGTGTGTGTAAGTGTGTGTGTGTGTGTGAAGTGTGTGTGTGTGTGCGTGCGTGTGTGTGTGTGTGTGTGTGTGGGGTGTAAGTGTGTGTAAGTGTGTGTGTTTGCATGCGCGTGACTGCGTGCGTGCGCGCGCGCGGGTGTGTATGTCTGTGAACTCAGAGCTCAGAACATATCTATTGATGTGTGTATGTGTGTGTGTGTGTGTGTGTGTGTGTGTGTGTGTGTGTGTGTGTGTGTGTGTGTGTGTGTGTGCGTGCGTGCGTGTTGTATTTCCTTACTGCGTCTTCCCATTACACACACACCGCCACAAATAAAGAAACAATGGCAGGGAGGGAGAAAGACAAACACACATACATTGGAAAGAGAGAAAAAAACAGAGAGAGACAGAGAGAGACACACAGAGAGAGAGAGGGGAGAGAGAGAGAGAGAAAGAAGGAGAGAGAGAGAGAGAGACCGACCGACCGACCGACAGACAGACAAAGACAGAGACAGAGGCAGAGACAGAGAGAGACAGAGAGAGAGACATACATACGCACAGAATGAGAGAGAGAGCGGGGAGGGAGAGAGGGACAGACAGGCAGACAGAGACAGACAGACAGAGAGAGACAGAGAGACATACACACGCACAGAATGAGAGAGAGGGGAGGGAGGGAGAGAGGGACAGACAGACAGACAGAGACAGAGTGAGACAGACAGAGACACACACAGAGACAGAAGCACAGATGCAGCAGAGAAAGCGGAAGGGAGTGAGGAAACGACAGAGAGAGAGAGAGAGAGAGGACAGACAGACAGACAGACAGACAGACAGACAGAGACAGAGACAGAGAGACAGAGAGACAGAGAGAAACAGATAAGTAGAGACAAAGAGAGAGAGAGAGAGAGACAGACAGACAGAGACAAAGACACAAAGGGAGCGAGACAAACAGACAGACAGACAGACAGCGAAAGGCAAAGATCACACATAAGACAGCAGGTAATGCACAGAGAGAACCGCGCAACCAGACAAAACCAGCAGCACCCCCACCCATTCATAAACATTCCAGCAGCCAACAAGCCAACAAGGCAGGCTCCTAAGACCAGACCGCTGTGGTACAGCGTTTATTATGTACTGCAGGCAAATGGCAACCTACCCCACTCCCTACACCCATCCATCCATCCATCCCACACCCTTCGTCTTTTTCTCTCTCTTTCTTTGTCTCTCTGTCTGTCTCTGTCTCTCTTTTTCTCTGTCTGTATGTCTGTCTGCAGTCTGTCTGTCTGTCTGTCAGTCTGTCTGTCTATCTTTCTCTCTTTCTCTGTCTCTGTCTCTCTTGTCTGTCTGTCTCTGTCTGTCTGTCGGTATGTCTGTCTCTCTCTCTCTCTTTGTCTCTCTGTCTCTGGCTCTGCCTGTCTGTCTGTCTGTCTGTCTGTCTGTCTCACTCTCTGGCCGTCTCTCTCTTTCTCATTCTGTCCCTGTTTCTCTGTTTCTCTGTCTCGGTCTGTCACTCTGTCTCTGTCTCTGTCTGTCTGTCTCTCTGTCCCTCTCTGTCTCTCTCTGTCTCTCTCTATTTCTCTCTCTCTCTCTCTCTCTTTTGCTCTCTCTCTCTCTCCCCTCCCCCCACTCTCTGAGTTGCTAATGTCTCTACCTTCGAAAACGAAAATATGTTGTTCTTGTTCTATCTGTCTTACTCTCTGTCTGTCTTTCTCTGTCTGTCTGTTTGTTTGTCTGTCTGTCTGTCTCTCTGACTCTGTCTCTCTCTCTCTCTGTCTCTCTCTGTCTGTCTCTGTCTGTCTGTCTCTGTCTGTCTGTCTGTCTGTCTGTCTGTCTCTGTCTGTCTGTCTCTATCTGTCTGTCTCTATCTGTCTGTCTCTGTCTGTCTGTCTCTGCCTGCCTCTATCTCTATCTCTGTCTCTGTTTGTTTGTTTGTCTGTCTGTCTGTCTGTCTCTCTCTCTCTCTTTCTCTCTCTCTCTCTCTCTTCAAAACCTTCTCCATCCTCGCCCTCTGCTCCCTCTCCCCCCCCCCCCCCCCCCCCCCCCCCTAACAACAACGCAGTTCAACTACCAAGAAACCGAGATCAGCCACACCACACGTGCAAGGAAAACACACGAACCACTAAACCACTGCTACGTGCGTGCCCCCACCCCTCCTCCTTTGTTTCTGGGGGGGGGGGGGGGGGTGTGAGATGGGGTGGGGGTCACAGGCAAAAAAAAATATATAGACAAGGGAGGGGAGGGGGAGAGCAGAGAGGAAGGGTGGAGCAGAAAAAAAGAGTATTCTTATTCTCACTGTTGCTTAAAAGCCCAGCCGACTGCGTAGAGCCATATCAGGGCTATAACCTGTTTTAATACACACACAATACTTCAACAGGTTAAAAAAAGGGAACATAAAATTAAGTACACATATCAATGCATTTGCGCACATACTCTAAGGAGATGCCCCTGAAGGGAAGAGGTTGAGGATAAAGAAAAAAGGAGAACGGAGAAGAAATGGAGGAAAGGGAGGAGAGAAAAAAAATGAAGGAGAAATAGGCACAGGAGAACACAAAAGGAAGAGGTGCATGAGAAAAAAGAAAGAAGAGATGGTAGTCATAGATGGAAGAAGAAGCGTAGGAGAAAAAGAAGGGAGGGGAGGAGAAGATAGCAGGAGGAAGAAATCCAGGAGAAAAAGAAAGAATGGGTGAAGGAGAAGAAGAAAAGATGGAGGAGAAGGAAACAAATGACGAAGTGAAGGAGAAGTATATAAATGAAGAAGTAAAGGAGAAGTATATAAATGAAGAAATGAAGGAGAAGTATATAAATGAAGAAGTGGAGGGGAAGTATATAAATGAAGAAGTGAAGGAGAAGTATATAATTGAAGAAGTAAAGAAGAAGTATATAAATGAAGAAGTAAAGAAGAAGTATATAAATGAAGAAGTGGAGGGGAAGTATATAAATGAAGAAGTAAAGAAGAAGTATATAAATGAAGAAGTGAAGGAGAAGTAATAATTGAAGAAGTAAAGAAGAAGTATATAAATGAAGAAGTAAAGAAGAAGTATATAAATGAAGAAGTGGAGGAGAAGTATATAATTGAAGAAGTAAAGAAGAAGTATATAAATGAAGAAGTAAAGAAGAAGTATATAAATGAAGAAGTGAAGGAGAAGTATATAAATGAAGAAGTGGAGGGGAAGTATATAAATGAAGAAGTGGAGGGGAAGTATATAAATGAAGAAGTAAAGAAGAAGTATATAAATGAAGAAGTAAAGAAGAAGTATATAAATGAAGAAGTGGAGGAGAAGTATATAAATGAAGAAGTAAAGAAGAAGTATATAAATGAAGAAGTAAAGAAGAAGTATATAAATGAAGAAGTGGAGGGAAGTATATAAATGAAGAAGTAAAGAAGAAGTATATAAATGAAGAAGTAAGAAGAAGTATATAAATGAAGAAGTGAAGGAGAAGTATATAAATGAAGAAGTGAAGGAGAAGTATATAAATGAAGAAGTAAAGAAGAAGTATATAAATGAAGAAGTAAAAAAGAAGTATATAGATGAAGAAAAGGAGAAGTATATAAATGAAGAAGCAAAGGAGGAGTATATAAATGAAGAAGTGGAGGAGAAGTATATAAATGAAGAAGTGGAAGAGAAAACAAAGAAAGAAGTGGAGGAGATCTCAGGAGACTGCTAAGTCCCAATGCCAAAAATGAAAAAAAAACAAAACAAAACAAACAAACAAACAAACAAAAAACATCGTTGCAAATTCATTCTTCTTTACGATTATTTCAATGGGCGCGCAAGAAGCTCTATTTTACCATCAACATTAATTGACATTAGAAGACTTCTTTAACAATAAAATCAGAAAGCACTGTGCAAATTATTCGCTGAAAACACA
>JAPXFY010000021.1:19194366-19199366 GCA_030674185.1 Monoplex corrugatus | reverse complement strand
TTGCTTACAGATTTTTTTTTTTTTTGATCACCCAGGTCAACATGTGTGCAGCAGACCACTTAGCCTACGCAGAACATCAACCATGCACCTTAAAGATCTTGTGTAAGTCTGGTAGTGGGTTCGAATCCCAATCAGTCCCATCAAAATATATCATTGTGGGATTTTTCGGCTCCTACCCAGAGTTGGGCGTGCTATGGGCTCGTTGGGAAGACTTGGGACCACACAATCGAGTCTCATCCATTCACGGGTGCGTCATTGAGGGTGCTACTCAAATCTTCTGACCAGCACCGCAGGTGTCTGTATCTCTCGGGTCTGGTTGACGCCAGGATATGTCATGATAGTAAGCGTAGAGTATAGTCCTGTCACGAAGTCTAAATCCATAGCATCATGACTGTCATCCTCATCGACATCATCATCGTTGCATTGTAACAATATGTGCCGGCTTCTGTGGCCATTAAAGTGGCGTAGAAAATGGGAGGGGGCAAAAAAAAAAAAAAAAAAAAAAAAAAAAGGTGAGCACAAACGTAATCTCCCTGAGTGTGTTGATTCTTAAAAAGTATTTAAAAAAATCCTGTAAGTCATGCCAGTGTCTGGCGGCAAACGGAAACATTCAAACACCTAGCTCGCACGCAGGAGCACAGAGCAGGCAGACTGCGTAGCAACATATCGCCTGTGTAGCGTGAGCAAATCCAATAACGCTGCTGTGACATCAATTAGCTTTGACGAAATTGTGTAAGGAAATTCTCTCCTTAGAAAAACAGAAAATGATAACCAATTCATCTACAAATTCATCTGAATGGTTTTGACGATCATAAATGACCCGGACTGAAACAGTCAACCGAAAGAGACTTGAGGGAGAGGTGAGGGGGGGGGGGGAGCGAGAAGTCCCATCCAGGTCAGTAAGAGCAGTAGTAAGAAACTCTGGACAGAGCCGGAAAGCAGAAGTCCTCAGAAGAGACCACCGTCAAGCAAGTGTTTCGGCCCTGATCTCCTGACATTCTAAGGGGGCTGAGCCACATCCAGGTCATAACTCCTAAATGCCATCTAGGTCAGTACTATACAAAACACAGAAAACTATCGCCACGTTAATACAATACTACTTACCGAGAGGGGGGTGGGGTGGGGTGGGGCTTGAAGGGGGCTTCTCCTTTGAAGACATACTGCTGTTCAGCTCTTTCTACAGTTTTTAACTGCCGAGCAGGAATCTTTTAACACGTCTCAAGGCGTCGAGGTAATCTAACAAACAAATATGAATCAATGTCTGGGTTATCTTAGGCCAGTAGTTCGCCAAGTTCACCAACCTATTTCTATCTCTGTCTACATCTTGGTCTATATCTCTGTCTATTGCCACCTTTGCTGGGAGCAGTGATGTACGGTGAAAGGTGGAGCGAGGCCTTGTTGTCAATCAGATTGATTTAAAGAGCTGTGTCAGCCATCGTAAGCTCTTTTTTTTTTTATTCCCCATCAGATTGATCTAGGCGCTGTCTCACCCAACACAGGCTTTTGTCAATCAGATTGATCAAGACACTGTTTTTTACACACAGGAACAAGTCTGGGTGATTCGATAAGTCGTGTTGATCTTTTGGAGAAACAGAAAGCGAGCTAGCTGATAGCCACCTGACTTTCATCAAAATGCCACTCACCTGATGCGATCCACGACTTTACTTACTTAACATTCACAATGGCACTCTCCTGATGCGATCCAAGACCTTACTTACTTAACATTTACTTAATCCAAAACAAGCGTGAATGCCCGCGTTCAAGCGAACAGGAACTAGAAAGAAAAAAACACGAGAAAAATCAGAACGCGTATTTAATACAACCAGACAAGACAGGCGCAAAGTTTTGGCCAACTGGCCTTTGTCAAGCGTAACATCACAAACAAACAAACACCAGATACACAAATTAGGAGAAAAAGACTGAAACTTCCCTGCTGCTCCGTCCAGTGTGAGAGAGTGCCATTTTGGGTGGCTATCAGCTAGCTCACTTTCTCTTTCTCCAAAAGATCAACACAACCTGTGGAATCACCCTGACTTGCTCCTGTGTGTTAAAGCAGTGTCTTGATCACTGGACGGAGCAGCAGGGAAGTTTCAGTCTTTTTCTCCTAATTTTCGTATCTGGTGTTTGTTTGTTTGTAATCTTATACTGGACAAAGCCAGTTGGCCGAAAATTTGCGCCTGTCTTGTCTTGTTGTATTAAATACGCGTTCCTATTCTTTTTCCGTGTTTTTTTTTTCTGGTTCCTGTTAACATGTGCTTACTCCAGCGTCGCGATACATTAGACAGTCAAGGCGCTTCACTGTGCACGGTCCTCAGCTATTCTGCTGGTGTCGTTGTATCCTCAGTCAGAGATCCCTTTCTGCTGTCTATTGCCAGTCATCCTGGGCTGTCCTCTCTTCCTCTCGCCTGTGGGTGTCAATTTAACCCTTTGACTCCCGCACCCTATCCAACAACTGCAAACATTTAACCCTTTGACTCCCTCACCCTATCCACCAGCTTCCTGCGACAAGCTGGTAGATAGGGTGAGAAAATCAGAAACTTAACCTTTGACTCCCTCACCCTATCCACCACTATGTAACATTCTAGAACTGTCTTCCTGATGTTAATTCATAGGCCTTTGTTGGTAAGGATGCTTTTCATCTTCTTGAATGCTGTTTTGGCTCGGCCGATTCTGCTGGCTACTTTCTGATGTGCATCTGCCGTCTGGTGAGATGGCCGTTCCCAGATATTTATCAACCTGTAACACCAAAGGAAATAAGAAGGAAGCAGGGAGAATTTTAAATATTAACTAAGCAACATAACTCTTGAGAGTCACGGAGTTATCTCCCATGTAGAATTTCTCAAATCCAACACAATTTGCGCTACCCATTCAGCTAGCATAGACGCAACCACAAGGGACAAAACTGCAAGCTCAGAACATTCCTTGCAATTCTGTGCCTTGTGGCTCAGAACATTCCTTGCAATTCTGTCCAATGGTCCACGAGCCTTCTCTGTTTCTGGTCCACTCTCCGGAACAAACTTCCTCTCTCAATCCGTCAGCAACCTACTTTTGTCTCCTTCAAGTCCGCTCTCAAAACTCACCTTTTCTCCTCGGCATAAAATCCTGACCTCACTCAACCACCTCTGCAGCCTGTCTCCAATCGAAGGGGAATCACATTGTAATATATAATTGTATATAATATGCTATCTATAATTTTCCATTGCTTTTATTCTTTCTCCCTATTTATAGCCATGCGTGTGTGGTGTGTGTGTGTGTGTGTGTGTGTGTGTGTGTGTGTGTGTGCGTGTGTCGTGGTGTGTGCGTGCGTGCTGTGCGTGCGAGCGTGTGTGTCTGTTTCAGCGCTTAGATTTGATTTTATCAAGATTTTGCGCTATATAAATATTGTAATTATTATTATTATTATTAATTATCAACCTGTGTCAAAGTAGAAGTGTGTGGGCTGGTAATTGCACTCGTCAGTCGTTAGATCAACAGTGCGTGTGGTTCTGCCGACCCTCAACTGTGTATGATGACAGTGACATGTACCGCAGAATGGTGTTCCAGCTACCTCCCAATGCACTCAGTGGTCCCTTCACAGATCACAGATCTACTAATGACTGATACTGGAACTGACACAAAATCATTAACCCACTACAGAATGGCCGCATTATCAGACACCAAACAAGGAAGCAACTCCCGTTGTCGATGGAGAGAGAGAGAGACAGAGAGAGAGAGACAGGCAGACAGACAGACAGACGAGACAGAGAGAGACAGAGACAGACAGACAGAGACAGAGCCAGACAGAGAGAGACAGAGAGAGAGACAGACAGACAGATAGACAACAAATAGACAGAGACAGAGAAAGAAAGAGAAGAGAGAGAGCATGACAGACAGAGACAGAGAAAGAGAGAAAAGAAAGAGATAGATAGAGAGATTGAGAAGACCGAGAAACACCGAGACAGAGAATGAGAGAGAGAGAGAGAGTGACAGAGAGACAAAAAGACAGAGACAGAGACAGACAGCGACAGCGACAGAGAGACAGAGACAAAGAGGGAGAGACAGAGACAGAAGAGACAGAGATACAGAATATGAGAGAACCAACCCTGTTCGTGTGGCTTTCTGTCCATCCAGCTGTGAACAGGCGCCTGACCCAGTTCACGGTTGTGCAGAACATACATACAGCAGCGAAGGAGAGGAGACATAGGCACCATCCTCATAACTGTGGCACCGAGAAAAGTTGAGATCTCTACCACCTCCCTCCTTTACGACATCAGAATTACGGGACAACCTTGACCTTCGGTCTTAGGTCACCATTGCTGTAGTCTCTGCTATCTGAACATCAGCAGCACATAAGTTGCCCGCTTTTTTTCTTTCTTCCTCATATCGAATCCTTTGACTCCCGCACCCTATCCACCAACTCCAAAAACTTAACCCTTTGATTCCCTCTCCGTATCCACCAGTTTCATACAGGAAGCTGGTGGATAGGGTGAGGGAGTCAAAGGGTTAAGTTTTTGTTTGCTAGCACGGTTGACAATGCAGGATGCTGGAGGATAGGGTGCAGAAGTCAAAGGGTTAACATTCCCTGATGTTTAGAACACGGTACGACTGATACAATGACATGTGTTATGCTGAAACCACACATGTTGCTGTTATTGTTGTTGTTGTTGTACCTAATTGCTATCACGGACACGCAGAGACAGACTGACAGACAGACGGACAGACAGACAGACAGATGGACAGATAGACATATAGACGAAATATAGACATACAGATAGGCACACAGATACAGACAGATGATATAGATATGTAGATAGACCAGTTACAGATATAGACAGATACAGACCGACAAAAACACAAACAGACAGATATATATACAAATAGATAGGATGATAGACTGGGAATGTGTGTGAGAGAGACAAAGAGAGAAACAGAGAGAGAGAGAGAGAAAGAGAGACAGACAGACAGAGACAGAGAGATAGACAAACAGACAGACAGATACCTAGACAAATCACCCACCGCTC
>JAPXFY010000021.1:19171866-19176866 GCA_030674185.1 Monoplex corrugatus | reverse complement strand
TTGTCATTGTGTTTTGTTGTGGTTTGATGTTCCTGTTGTTGTTTTGTTGTTATTGTCATTGTGTTTTGTTGTGGTTTGATGTTCCTGTTGTTGTTTTGTTGTTATTGTCATGTTGTGTTTATGTTGTGGTTTTTGATTTATTGTTCTGTTTGGTTTTGTTTTTTGTTTGTTATTTGTCATTGTGTTTTGTTGTGGTTGATGTTCCTGTTGTTGTTTTGTTGTTATTTGTCATTGTGTTTTGTTGTGGTTTGATGTTCCTGTTTGTTTGTTTGTGTTGTGTTTTGTCATTGTGTTTTGTTGTGGTTTGATGTTCCTGTTGTTGTTTTGTTGTTATTTGTCATTGTGTTTTGTTGTGGTTTGATGTTCCTGTTGTTGTTTTGTTGTTACTGTCATTGTGTTTTGTTGTGGTTTTGATGTTCCTGTTGTTGTTTTGTTGTTATTTGTCATTGTGTTTTGTTGTGGTTTGATGTTCCTGTTGTTGTTTTGTTTGTTATTTGTCATTGTGTTTTGTTGTGGTTTGATGTTCCTGTTGTTGTTTTGTTGTTATTTGTCATTGTGTTTTGTTGTGTTTGATGTTCCTGTTGTTGTTTTGTTTTATTGTCATTGTGTTTTGTTGTGGTTTGATGTTCCTGTTGTTGTTTTGTTGTTATTTGTCATTGTGTTTTGTTGTGGTTTGATGTTCCTGTTGTTGTTTTGTTGTTATTGTCATTGTGTTTTGTTGTGGTTTGATGTTCCTGTTGTTGTTTTGTTGTTACTGTCATTGTGTTTTGTTGTGGTTTGATGTTCCTGTTGTTGTTTTGTTGTTATTTGTCATTGTGTTTTTGTGTGGTTGATGTCGTTGTTGTTGTTGTTGTTTGTATTGGTTTGTGTGTTGTTGTTTGTTTGTGTTGCTGTTGTTGTTTGTGTTGTTTGATGTGTTTTGTTGTGCTTGTCGATGTTGATGTTGTGGTCGCTGTTGACGTTCGTTTTGTTGTTGTTGTTGTTGTTGTTGCTGTTATTGTTGTCGTAGTTAATGTTGTTGTTTTTGCTGCTGCTGCTGCTGTTGTTGTTATTGTCATTATTGTGTTGTGTTGTTGTTAATGTCACCGTTGCCGCTGTCGCTGTTATTGTTCTTGTCGTAGTTGTTGTTGCTATTGTTGTTGTTAGTGTTGTGCTGCTGCTGCTGTGTCTGCTATTGTTGTAGCCATTGTTTTTGTTGCTGTTATTGTTGTTGCCATTGCTCTTTTGGTTGTTGTTGCTGTTGTTGCTGCTTTTATTATTGCTGTGTTGTTTTATTGTTGTTACTGTCGTCAAAGCTGCTTGATGTTATCATTGCTGTTGTTGATGTTTTTCTCACAACACAGCCTGCTATTGCTGCTTTTGTTACAACACAGACTCATATATTTTTGACAGAGACACGTCAGCGTAGAATATTTTGATTTATCTTGTCATGTTCGCGAGTTTTATGGGGGTTCGTCATTGAAAATGGATCAAAAACCTCACTTTGTTTTCTTTAACCCTTTCATTCCCACACTCTATCCGCCGACGGCAAAAACTTAACCCTTTGACTCTCTCATCCTATCAACCAGCTTCCTAACTGCAGGAAATTGGTGGATAGGGTGAGAGAGTCAAAGGGTTACGTTGGCAGGAAGCTGATGGACAGAGAGTCAAAGGGTTTAAGTTTTTGTTTTGCTAGCATGGTTGACAATCGCAGGATGCTGGTGGACAGGGTGAGAGAGTCACAGGGTTAAGTTTGCAGAAAGCTGATGGATAGAGAGAGAGAGAGTCAAAGGGTTAACTTTTTGCTTTGCTAGCATGGTTGACAACGCAGGATGCTGGTAGGCAGGGTGCGGGAGTCAAAGGGTTAAAGAGCATTGTATCAGCCTCACGACATTCCATCTGCGCTTAATACCAGCAATGCTTTCATGATTCCATCTGCGCTGACCGCACAAACGTACAGCACTGGGAAAACCCATGTCATGTCACCCTGGTATAAATCCTTGGCGCCGACGAGAGAAAAGAGGTCTGCGGAACTTATTACAGGTTCTATTGCTGGTGTACATTTCTTTGGTGTTTTGTTTGTTTTCTTTGTTTATTTGTTTGTGAGTGTTTGTTTTCTTTGTTTGTTTGTGAGTGCGCAGGTTTTCTTTGTTCGTGATGTTGTGTTTTCTTTGTTTGTGGGTTTGTTTTCTTTGTTATTTGTGAGTGTTTTTTTGTTTGTGAGTGTGCATGTTTTCTTTGTTTGTTTGTGAGTGTTGTTTTCTTCTTTGTGATGTTTTTTTCTTTGTTTGTAGTTTTTCTTGTTTTTGTGATGTGCATGTTTTCTTTGTTTGTGATGTGCAGGTTCTCTTGTTTGTTTGTAGTGTGCAGATTTTCTTTGTTTTTTTGTGATTGCAGTTTTCTTTGTTTGTGAGTTGCGTTTTCTTTTTTGTTTGTGAGTGTGCAGATTTTCTTTGTGAGTTGTGCAGGTTTTCTTTGTTTTGTTTGTGAGTGTGCAGATTTTCTTTGTTTGTTTGTGAGTGTGCAGTTTTCTTTGTTTGTTTGTGAGTGTGCAGGTTTTCTTTGTTGTTTGTGAAGTGTGCAGTTCTTGTTTGTTTGTGAGTGTGCAGGTTTTCTTTGGTTTGTTTGTGAGTGTGCAGATTTCTTTGTGAGTGTGCGGTTTTCTTTTTTGTTTGTGAGTTGCAGATTTTCTTTTTTGTGAGTGTCAGTTTTCTTTGTTTGTTTGTGATTGTGCAAGATTTTCTTGGTGAGTGTGCCAGGATTTCTTGTGTTAGTGAGTGTGCAGGTTTTCTTTGTTTGTTTGTGAGTGTGCAGATTTTCTTTGTTTGTTTGTGAGTGTGCAGGTTTTCTTTGTTTGTTTGTGAGTGTGCAGGTTTTCTTTGTTTGTTTGTGAGTGTGCAGGTTTTCTTTGTTTGTTTGTGAGTGTGCAGGTTTTCTTTGTTTGTTTGTGAGTGTGCAGGTTTTCTTTGTTTGTTTGTGAGTGTGCAGGTTTTCTTTGTTTGTGAGTGTTCATTCATTCATTCATTCATTCATTCATTCATTCATTCATTCAATCGTTCGATCGTTCGTTCGTTCGTTCGTTATTTTTTGTTATTTTTTGTTATTTTTTATTTTTATTTATTCTATTTATCTGTTTATTTATTTATTCTACATGTATCTGTTTATTTATTTATGTATTTATTTATTTATCTATCTATTTATTTATTTACTCATTTATTTACTTACAAGATAAGATACACAGATACACATGTCATTTACAAGTAACCAAGACTACTCCAATGATAGGATGATACACTACCAGGTAAAACATATGCTGGGTAAGGCCTCAGGACCTGGCCACGTCATGGGTCTATGTGCACACATAAGGTATGTGACATGATCACCATACACATGGCACCTGTGTCGTTAGTGCGTTTGGAATTCATTCCGAGCGCGGAAACGTCCTCTTGAGAAACTGAAACTGAAACTTACTTATTTATTTATGTATTTATTTATTCACTTGTTGATTTATGATATTTTTGTTTTTGTATTATTTCCATAAGAAGGTCTCCAAAACAAGCGTGACCGCCCGCGTTCAAGCAAACAGGAACCAGAAAACATGAACAAGAATCAGAAGAACGCGTATTATTTAATACAACCAGACAAGACAGACGCAAATTTTCGGTCAAGTGGCCTTTCGTCATCAAGTGCCCTGCGCTTGGCGTTGGCGATCATGGCCCTCCATATGTATCTGTCCCTTGCTGCCGCAAGCACATCTGTGCGTTGGGGTGTGTGTGTGTGTGTGTTGTGTGTGTGTGTGTGGGTGTGTGTGTGTGTGTGTGTGTGTGTGTGTGTGTGTGTGTGTGTGTGTGTGTGTGTGTGTGTGTCTGTTGTGTGGCCTTTGTCAAGCGTAAACGTAAGATCGCAAAAAGAAACACAACAAATACAAAAATTAGGAGACAAAGACCAAAACTTCCCTGCTGCTTCGTCAAAAAGGAGAAAAAGACTTTCTGTGACCGTATAGGCCAAAATAGACACACGTGCACACGCACACGCACACGCACACACACACACACACCCCACCACACACACACACACACAACGTGCGCGCGCGCCTGCACACAAAGTAATACACAGAGAGAAGACACACACACAGACACAGACATAGACACAGAGAGACAGAGTGAGACAGAGAAAGACAGAAAGAGACACAGAGACAGAGACACACAGAGAAACAGAGACAGAGAAAGACAGAAAGAGACACAGAGACAGAGAAAGACAGAAAGAGACACAGAGACAGAGACAGACAGACAGAGACAGACAGATAGAGAGAGACAGAGAGAGAGACAGATAGGAGAGAACAGACAGACAGAGACAGAGAGACCAGACAAAACAAAGAGACAAAGAGACAACACACAAAACAACACAACCACATACACACCACAACAGAACACACACACAACACAACAAAACACACACACACAACACATACACACACACACCACACACACACACACACACACACACCACACCCCACCACACACACCACACACACACACACACACACACACACACACACACACACACACACACACGCATCGCTCCCAGCCAACGATGAAATAATGTCATTAAAAATGAAGGATTACAAAAGGGAGACCTACACAACGAGACTGCCTTGATTATCGTCTAGAAGTAACGTCTCTGCTGAACTGTTAAGCTAATCCTTCCGTTTCCTTATAGAGTTAATTTTCCTTTAATTATTTTGATAAGCCGGCTAATAGTCTGATGAATATTGTAATGTTACCATTTTAATCATTCATCAAGTTAACAGTTTAAACTAGGGTTGTAATTGAATGATTATTATTCCATAATCCTGTAGAGGTGTTAATGTCTGGCCAATGAAATCAGTACTGTTGTTACATGTTCTTTTTTAATTAATCTGCTAAACTTTCTGGTTTAATCGTCTTGTTAACTAAATTAGTAGCGTTATATTATTCAAGTAGTATTTTAATGATCTTGCCATGCGTATTTGCGCTTTTTTT
>JAPXFY010000021.1:19159366-19161866 GCA_030674185.1 Monoplex corrugatus | reverse complement strand
GAATTTTTTCTCTTTCAGCGTATAAATACTATCTCACTTTCCGAGAATTTTTTCTCTTTCAGCATATAAATACTATCTCCACTTTCCGAGAATTCTGCACTAGAAATTTCCTATTTTCTGTCACTGTGTTTCTGAATTGCTCCTTTGCTTTTTGTCATCTCTTCCTGTCATTTTGTCTGCCTTGCTGGTCCATTCACTTGTGTGTGTTTTATAAAGCCTTACATACTTTCTGTAAGGATTGATCATTGGATATATGTATTACCCGCATTTTTTCTTTTGGGTCATACGATTTAGAGAAGCACTTTAAAGTATTTTAGGGCAGTTTTTATACACGTTTTAGTGTTCTTAGTTTTATTTTATTTTTATACATTTGTATTCAGGTTTGTTTTGTTTAACCCCCCATGGCGACAAATTGGGTGGAATGGTCAGTGGAAGAGTCATATACTTTAAATTATGTGCGCTTGTGCATTGCTATGTGTACTGAATTTTCTTTTCAAGGTGGTTTTCTGTCAAGGTCAATGAAGTGTGTGTGTTTTGAGATGGCTCTACTCTAACACTGATATGGTTTTACCAGTCAGATGGGCTTTGAACATTAATAATGATAATCACAACCATACTCATCGCCTCACTCTTACTCCTGTACACACCCTTTCCCTGACACCCATACATCAACCATCAGCTTCACCAGACACCTCATGATACCTCGTGACGATGACGTAAATGCATCACGTGGCAGGAACGAACCAATCAGGACAGGAGTAGAATGAAGAGGACACCAGGAGGACAAGGACAAAGCTCAGCGTCAAACGACCCCACTTGACCCCTCTCCCACCAACTGGTCCACTGTTAGTTATGGAACAATAATGACTTAACAAAGGAAGAAATCAACTTTTTTTTTCTTGAGATTTTCTATCGGTACAGTTATATGTGTATGATTACGAGAGGTTTGTACTTATGTATGTGCATTTGTTTTTGTTTAGTTGTTGCTGTTGTTTTGTCCATATCAGTGCATTTGTTTTTGTTTAGTTGTTGCTGTTGTTTTAAAAGTGTGTGTGCTTGTTTATTACTAGAATGTGGTGGTGTTTGCTTCGTTCAGCAGCACTTTGTCGTAATTTCATGGATGAAATTTTGCTTTAAACCAAAATCAAATCAACAAAAATTGTTGCTCGCAAGTTTGAATTCTTCTGCAATAATTGCAATTCCTACACGATACGTGTATTTTTCAAACGTTTTCTCTAAACTTTTTTTTTTGATGGATAAATGCGATTGTCTATTAATGGTACATGTGTGCTGTGTCGTTTTGCAGACAGAATGAATTATTATTCAAACGACACGGAACATACATGTTTACACGGCCAATTATCATGATTATAGACTTCTGGGCATTATAGACTTCTGGGCATTATAGGCTTCTGGGCATTATAGGTTTCTGGGCATTACTTACTGATAACCATAATAACAAAAGAGTACAGACAAGAAGAAAATTTTTTTTTTAAAAAATAGAAAAATCTCGGTTTCTTAAGTTTACAAGGTCGAAAAATAAGGATAACTAAATCACAGTGAAATAATGTCAATTTACGCCAAAACCACATCCAGGGGTTTCGGTCTTACGCCGAAGATGGCAACAACTGCACTCAACGCTAGATAAAAATTGGACTCATCATCTTTGGACACCAGACTTGCGCCATAGTCTGTGACTTTAGTGGTTCTTGACAATAGCCGAGACCGCCGGGGTGAGGTGGGGGGGGGGGGGGTAGGGTTGGGGAGGGGGGGGGATTTGAGGACAAATGGACTGAGATGTTGATGTCATCATCTGCTTCACCTTGGCTAAAGAAGGGTCAGTGTGGATCAAATGAGTCATCTCAAGGCTTCCCTGATCTGTCCTCCCACAAGACAGGCGTAAATTTTCGGCCAACTGGTCTATGTCAAGCGTGAATGTAAGATCACAAACAAACACCAAATAGAAAATTATGAGAAAAAGACTGAAACTCCCCTGCGAAGCAGCAGGGAAGTTTCAGCCTTTCTCTCATAATTTTCTATTTTGTGTTTGTTTGTGATCTTACATTCACACTTGACATTTGCGCCTGTCTTGTCTTGTACTAAATACGCGTTCTGATTCTATTTTCGTGCTTTTCTGTTTCCTGTTTTGCTTAAACGCGAGCAGTCACACTTGTTTTGGATTCTGTCCTCCCTCGGCCATGTACACTTGCCTTCCAACTCCTTATTGTTAATGTTTAAAGCCCAGCCGACTGCGTAGAGCCATATCAGGGCTATAACCGCTTCAAAACATACAAAACTTCAACGGGGAAAAAAGAAAGAAAAGAAAACAATTTAAGTACACATATCAATTCATTTACACACATACTCTAAGGACATGCCCTGGCGTTGACCATTCAGTTCAATTTATCGCACAGAGGATTTAAAAAAACACACATGAATTTTGTATTCAGTATACCTAAGGACACCAAAACATATATAAAATCGGGCATGAATTACCTAA
>JAPXFY010000021.1:19151866-19154366 GCA_030674185.1 Monoplex corrugatus | reverse complement strand
ACGTATGAGTGTGTGTCTATAATAATTATGAGTGTGTGAGTGTGATGTGTGTGCGAATGTGTGTATGTGACTATTCATTTACTCATTATTCATAAAAAAAACAACGTATGATTAAACCAAATGTAAGAACGATGCAAGCTTGAGAAACCTTTACGCAACAGTCACGTCATCTTACCAAAACCTACTAAAGCTGAACTGAAAGAAACAGAAAAGAACTCAAACAAACAACACTACACACTTATGTAAAAAAAAACCCCACTAGAAACAAGTCAAATATTGTGTATTCTCTGCTGTCATGGAGATCTCCATTGCGACAAAAACAGAAGAAAGAAAAGGAAGGGGGGGGGGGAAGGAGAGGGGAGGGGGAGGGGGAGGGGAAGGGGAAATCAGGAACATTTCGCAACCTGCATGTCCAGCTGAGGCTCTCATACTTCGAGGAAAGCGTGTTCTGAACGCGGCAGCAGGACGACAATGAAAAACACACAATTAACATCAGTTTGTGATTCGTTACACTGCTATTAACGAAATAGTCAGAAACTGTCACCTTGTATTATTATATCGTCATATTTCTTCTTGTAATATCGATTGGGTTGGACCGGATTGTGGACATCACTCGGTCATGGGAAGGAAAGAGGGAGGGAGGGAGAAAGGGCGTGAAGAGATAAAGACACACATACTGAGAGAGAGAGAAAGACTGAGAGACAGAGACAGAGGGACAGAGAGACAGAGACAGGCAAACAGAGAAAGTGAGAGAGGGAGAGAGAAAGAGACAGACAGACAGACAGACAAACGGAGAGACAGACAGAGACAGCCACCAGCAGACAGAGAGAAGAGACAGAAAGAGAAACAGAGACAGAAAGAGAGAGACACAAACAGACAGAAAGAGAGAGAGAGAGTGTGACAGACAGTAGGCAGAGAGACAGACAAAGACAGAGAAACAATGAGAGACAGAGAGATATGAAGAGAGTGAGAGAGACAGAGAGACAAACAGAGAGAGAGAGAGAGACAAAGAGACAGAAACAGAGAGAGAGACAGAGACAAACAGAGAGACAGACAGACAGGCAGACAGACAAAGACAGAGAGAGACAGAGCTAGACAGAGAAAGACAGAGAATGACAGAGAATCATTCATTCATTTACAATATGTATACTTCTACCGCCGGCCTTCACAGCTCAGTTAGTTGATCAATGGATTCGTATGTCAACTGTACATTCGTACCGGAATATGCTTCATGAAACTGGCCTTCTCACTGCCCTGCCCCCATCTTAACATAACTGTTGGTCTGGTGGTGTCGGTCTAGAATTAGACAAGCCCCCACCCTCTCCTCCAATTTCTACCACTTCCCTGAAATAGTTATTTCTGTCAGCCACATCACCTGAAGAGGGTGCTGATGGAAAAATTGAATCTAATTAACCCTTTGACTCCTGCACCCTATCCACCACCTGCAAAAACTTAACCCTTTGACTCCTTCACCCTATCCACCAGCTTCCTGCAGGAAGCTGGTGGATAGGGTGAAGGAGTCAAAGGGTTAAGTTTTTGCTTCGCTGGCATGGTTAGCGATGCAAGATGCTGGTGGACAGGCTGCGGGAGTCAAAGGGTTAATCAATATCCATCTTAATACTCTTAACCCTTTGACTCCTGCACCTTGCCCACCAGCATCCTGCATTGTCAACCACGCTAGCAAAGCATTTAACTTAACTCTTTGACTCCCTCACCCTATCCACCAGCTTCCTGCAGGAAGCTGGTGGATAGGGTGAAGGAGTCAAAGGGTTAAGTTTTTGCAGGTGGTGGATAGGGTGCAGGAGTCAAAGGGTTAATCTTGTGGTGAAAGTCGTTCACAGGACTCAGCGTTCCCTTTAACCCCATCTCAAGACTGCCAGCGGACAATATTTCGCGTCGGTTCAAGGAGTCTGTCAAATAGCACGAGCTGGCAGTAAGGTCTGGGGTGGAGAGCATGTGGAACTGAATCCTTGTTGAATATGCTCCAAACTCCATCATCAATAATCCTCGTTAACCCTTTGACTACTGCATCCTGTCCACCAGCATCCTGTATTGTCAACCATGCTAGCAAAGCAAAAACTGAACCGTTTGACTCCCTCACCCTATCCACCAGTTCCTGCAGGAAGCTGGTGGATAGGATGAGGGAGTCAAAAGGTTCAGGGGGGGGGGGGTTTTTTTTTCAGTTGGTGGATAGGGTGCTAGTCAACAAGCAAAGCCAGAACAAGATTGAGGCAGCCGAGATGTGGTTTCAAAGAAGAATGTTGAGAGTTCCATGGACAGCAAAGAAAACAAATGAGACAGTCTTGATGGAGGCAGACACAAGAAGATCATTCGTAAGGAAGATCAGGAAAAGACAGGCAACATTTATAGGCCATTTTATGACGAAAGAGGAATTGGAACACCTGGTCACAACAGGAACGGTGGAGGGAAAGAGAACACTAGGCAGACCCAGGGAAAAAAGTATTGGACGGACTTGCAGAGTGGCTGAAGACAGAGAGGG
>JAPXFY010000021.1:19146866-19149366 GCA_030674185.1 Monoplex corrugatus | reverse complement strand
CATCTCGATCCTCTTTGTTTCAGATGGAGCAATAGGCGTCAAACGATCTCCTCTAATCACGAGGGTCTTGAGCGAGCCAGGCAAGCAGCTTATTCCGTGTTTTACCTGTGGAACTGCGTGCTACCAGGTGCCTGTTGGCCTGTCCTCTTTTCTCAGGTTGGTGCCCATGACAGAGCGGTGTTAAGGTGTCTGGTTTTGTTTATCCTGAGGACGTGGCCCAACCATCTCCATTTTCCTTCTTCTTAAACTCGTTGTATGACATTTCATGCGGTTGTGGTTCTACAGGCAGAGACGTAATTCTACGGGCAGAGATGTGGTTCTACAGGCAGGTATGCAGTTCTACAAGTAGAGATGTGGTTCTACGGGCAGAGATGCAGTTCTGCAGGTAGAGATGTGGTTTTACAAGCAGAGATGTGGTTCTACAGGCACAGATGTGGTTTTACAGGCAGAGATGTTCTACAGGCACAGATGTGGTTCTACAGGCAGAGATGTGGTTCTACAGGCAGAGATGTGGTTCTACAAGCAGAGATGTGGTTCTACAGGCAGAGATGTGGTTCTACAAGCAGAGATGTGGTTTACAGGCAGAGATGTGGTTCTACAGGCAGAAATGTGGTTGTACAGGCAGAGATGTGGTTCTATAGGCAGAATGTGGTTGTACAGGCAGACATGTGGTTCTACAGGTAGGAATGTGGTTCTACAGGCAGAGATGTGGTTGTACAGGTAGAGATGTTCTACAGGCAGAGATGTGTTCTACAGGTAGAGATGTTCTACAGGCAGAGATGTTCTACAGGCAGAGTGTTCTACAGGCAGAGATGTGGTTCTACAGGCAGAATGTGGTTCTACAGGTAGGATGTGGTTCTACAGGTAGGGATGTGGTTCTACAGGCAGAGATGTGGTTCTACAGGCAGAGTTGTGGTTCTACAGGCAGAGATGTGGTTCTACAGACAGAGATGTGGTTCTACAGTAGAGTTGCGGTTCTACAGGCAGAAATGTTCTACAGGCAGAGTTGCGGTTCTACAGGCAGAGATGTTCTACAGGTAAAGATGTTCTACAGGCAGAGACGTTTCTACAGGCAGAGATGTGGTTTCTACAGCAGAGATGTGGTTCTACAGGCAGAGATGTTCTACAGGCAGAGATGTATTCTACAGGCAGAACGTTCTACGGGTAGAGATGTTCTACAGGTAGAGATGTTCTACAGGGTAGGGATGTTCTACAGGCAGAGATGTTCTACAGGCAGAGATGTTCTACAGGTAGAGATGTTCTACAGGCAGAGTTTCTACAGGCAGAGATGTTCTACAGGTAGAGATGTGGTTCTACGGGTAGAGATGTGTTCTACAGGCAGAGATGTGGTTCTACGGGCAGATATGCGGATCTGGTAAAGATGTGGTTTTACAGGCAGATATGCGGTTCTACGGGTTGAAATGTGATTCTACAGGCAGAAAACTAGTTTACGGGCAGTATCTCTCCAATGTTTTATAACAAGGCAGTCGGGGGAGAAGAGTGGCAGAATGGTTCAGACGTTCGCCTGCCAGTAACTAAACTCGAGGTTCCAGGATACGCTGAACGTCTAATCCTTCGGAAGGGGACGATAAACGAGTCGGACCCGTGTGCATTTCTAGCTATGCACGCTAAAGATCCCACGGCAGTTGAAAATCGTGAAGTCGTGAAGATCAACAAAAGAACGATGGCCAATACAATAGTTACTGGTTTAAATTTAGGAATCTGAAAGAAAAAAGTATTTGTAGCAAAATCCGTTCTATTAGGTACACAAAAATATAAGCAGAGAAAAAATTGGGTGGGACAGCACTGCGGCGACGCTTTCTCTTCGGGGAGAGCAGCCTGAATTTCACGCGGTGAATCTGTTGTTATAAGAAAATACACACACACACACACACACACACACACACACACACACACACACACACACACACACACACACACACACACACACACACAGATATATATATATATTTATATATGTGTGTACATATATATGTATATAAATATATACACATACACACACACATATATATATATATATGTAGAGAGAGAGAGAGAGAGAGAGAGAGAGAGAGAGAGAGAGAGAGAGAGAGAGAGAGAGAGAGAGAGAGAGAGGAGAGAGATACACATGCACAAAGACCAGTACTAAAGATAATCTTATAGCTGGGTTGTTTTACAGGCGTATATCCGCAACAGTGTTTTCTTACTATGCTGGCCAAATAGTCCAGCGTTTGTGAATGGAATCGATGTCTTTGTCTGAGCTTCAGAACGGCGGAAAATCGCGCAAATGGTTGCTTCAAAGGAAAGAATAGTACATAAACTGGCTGATGCTAGAGCTCTCTGTCTCTCTCTCTGTCTCTCTGTCTGTCTATCTCTGTCTGTCTGCTCTCTCTCTTCTCTCTCTCTCTCTCTCTCTCTCTCTCTCTCTCTCTCGCTCGCTCGCTCGCTCAATAAATGACAATACCATTTGTACGGGGAACAGTCCATGTCAAAGAATGCT
>JAPXFY010000021.1:19136866-19141866 GCA_030674185.1 Monoplex corrugatus | reverse complement strand
CATTTTGTTTCTATATTCTTTCTGTTTACCTGTTTGTCGGTCCATATTTCGTTCTTTCCTTTCTTTACTTTCCTTATTTCTTCCTTCTTTCTGTTTTGCTTTCTGTCTTATTTCTTTCTTTTTTCTGTCTTCCTTTCTGTCGTCTTTCTTTCTTTTTCTGTCTTGCTGTCTTTCTTTCTGTGTTCTCTTTTTTTCCAATCGTTCCTTCCTTTCTTCATTCCTTCCTTCTTTCTTTCATCCCTACTTTCAGGTTCTTTGTCCATCTAAGAAGAGAGCCCAGGAACAAAGGTTGTTGTCTGTGCCAGACTAACGCTATATCCCCTAGTCAGTAAGTGTATCCTTCCTTCAGTAAGTGTACCTTCCTTTGTCACCTCTTCCTTCAGGCCACAGCCAGTGACCCATTTGCCTATCATGGTAATGGACTGATGACCTACATCTGCTTTGGCTAAAATACACACACACACACACACCACACACACACACACACACACACACACACACAATATATATATATATATATATACATATATACATATATATATATATACATGTATATATATATATATATATACATATACTTACATACGCACGCGCACACACACACACACACACACACACACACACACACACACACACCACTATACAAACACACACACATACATATGTATAAACTTACATACACACACACACACACACACACACACACACACACACACACACCACATACAAACACACACATACATATGTATAAACTTACACACACACACACACACACACACACACACACACACACACACACACACACACACACACACACACACACACACACACACACACCCCGCATACATGCACACAAATGTAGACACACATTCAGCCATTAAGGAAAGGACTGATAGAGAAAGAAAAAGACAGATCGTCTAAAAGCACATATTATGTGAACAGACGTTAAAAGAAATAATTAACATAGAGGAGAGAAGAGAGAGACAGAGACAGACAGAGACAGACAGAGAGAAATAGACAAGCAGACAGACAAACAGAGACAGGCAGTGACACAGAGACAGACAGACAGACAGGGAATCCAAAATCTAATCCAATCCAAACGTGCTTGACCTCAGCATTCGGAAGCAAAAGTTCTAACAACTGTGCCACACCTTCCCACTGACAGACAGACACAGCACAAAAGGCAAGCACAAAAGGCAAACACAAAAAGGCAAGCACAAAAGACAAGCACAAAAAGACATAGCACAAAAGGCAAGCAAAAAACAAAAAACAAAAAGACAAAACACAAAAGACAAGCACAAAAGACACCACAAAAGACATCACGAAAGACTAAGCACAAAAGACACCACAAAAGACAAAGCACAAAAAGACGAAGTACAGACGACAAAGCACAAAAGACTAGTACAAAAGACACAGCATTAAAGACAAGCAAAAAAAAAAGCAAGCACAAAAGACAAGCACAAAAGACAAGCACAAAAGACAAGTACAAAAGAAAGAACACAAGGGACAAGCACAAAGGACAAACACAAAACACAAGTACACAAAAGACAAGTAGTAAAGAGCAGAACAAAAAACAAACAAGACTTGCATACTGTCAAGCAAGCACAAACACACAAGACAAAGCAAAAAAGACAAAGCACAAAAGACAAGCACACAAGACAAGCACAAAAGAAAAACACACATGAAAAGCACAAAAGACAAGCACAAACACACAAACACACACAATACACACACACAAGGAAAGCACAAAAAGACAAGCACAAAAGACAAGCACAAACGAAACACACACAAGAAAAGCACAAAAGACAAGCACAAAAAGAAAAACACACAAGGAAACCACAAAAGACAAGCACAAAAGACAAAGCACAAAAGACAAAGCACAAAAGACAAGCACACAAGACAAGCACAAAAAGAAAAACACACAAGGAAACCACAAAAGAAAAGCACAAAAGAAAAACACACATGAAAAGCACAAAAGACAAGCACAAAAGACAAGCACAAAAGACAAGCACAAAAGACAAGCACAAAAGAAAAACACACATGAAAAGCACAAAAGACAAGCACAAAAGAAAAACACACATGAAAAGCACAAAAGACAAGCACAAAAGAAAAACACACATGAAAAGCACAACAGACAAGCACAAACACACACACACACACAAGGAAATCACAAAAGACAAGCACAAAAGAAAAACACACAAGAAAAGCACAAAAGACAAGCACAACAGAAAAACACACAAGAAAAGAAAAGACAAGCACAAAAAACACACAAGACAAGCACAAAAGACAAGCACACAAGAAAAGCACAAAAGACAAGCACAAAAAGAAAAACACACAAGGAAAGCACAAAAGACAAGCACAAAAGAAAAACACACAAGACAAGCACAAAAGACAAGCATAAAAGACAAGCACACAAGACAAGCACAAAAGACAAGCACACAAGAAAACCACAAAAGACAAGCACAAGAGACAAGCACAAAAGACAAGCACAAAAGAAAAACACACAAGGAAAGCACAAAAGACAAGCACAAGAGACCAGTGCACAAAACAAACAAACAACACTTGCACACTGTCAACAGCAATAACACTACATGCCATCTATAAACAAACCACGTGGCATCCTCAAGAGGCTTGCTCGCACGCACGCACGTGCGTGTGTGTGTGTGTGTGTGTGTGTGTGTGTGTTTTGTTTCTTGTGTGTGTGTGTGTGTGTTGTTCTTGTGTGTTTGAGTGTTTGAACGTGTGGTTGTGGGAGAGAGACAGACAGACAGACAGACAGACAGACAGAAACAGAGAGACAAAGACATATACATAGATATAGATACAGTTATAGATATACATGTAGATACATATATAGGCAGATAGATAGATAGATAGATAATAGATGGATGGATGGATGGATGGATGGATGATGGATAGATAGATAGATAGATAGATAGATAGAAGATAGATAGATAGATAGATAGACATACTTACACACACACACATATGTGTGTGTCTGAGAGAAAGAGAGAGAGAGAGAGAGAGAGAGAGAGAGAGAGAGAGAGAGAGAGAGAGTGCGTGGCAGTGTGGTGAATGCATGTGTGTGTGCGCGTTATGAATGTGTGTATGAATGCATGTATCTGTTAAGTGTGTGTGTGGATGTGTTTGTGTGTGTGTGGGATGTGTTTGTGTGTGTGTGTGTGTGTATGTGTTTGTGTGTGTGTGTGTGTGTGTGTGTGTTTGTGTGCCTGCCATGACAGAAATTACAGGAACCATCATCTAAAACAAACCAGCGTGAGTCACACAGAAAAACGCTGTCCTATGTTTTTTTCTCATTTTTTCCCCATCGGTAATAATGTAAAGTCGCCGAGGAAAATAAAACATCAACTGCAGAAAGGTCACAGTCGGTAGGATGAAAAAACAGTCAGTGAATGTAGCTGGAAAATTAGTCACTGTATGTGGGACAATATACATACAAGCTGTGGGGGGGGGGGGGGGGAGGGGGGGATGGAACAGTCATCATTGGATGTAGGAAAAAATGTTATCACCGAATGTTGAAAAAAAAAGCAGTCCTTGATTGTGGTAAAATAGTCCTTGGAATGAAAAGAAGACACTCACTGAATGCAGGGGAAAACATCCAAGAAAGTGAGAAAATATTACTGATTGATTGCAGCAGAATTAGTCATTGAATATTGGAGGGGAAATTGTTGAATGAGAGGAAAAAATATTCCTGGTCACTGATTGCGGAGAAAAAAGTCATTGAATATTGGAAAAATTGTCGTTGAATGTGAGAAGAAAATATTCCTGATCATTGATTGCGACAAAAAATTCGTTGAATATTGGGGAAAATAGTCTTTGAATGTGAAAGGAAAAAATATCCTAGTCACTGATTGCGGAAAAATATAGTCATTGAATGTTGGAAAATATTTCGTTGAATGTGAGAGGAAAATATTTCTTTGTCGCTGATTGTGGCAAAAATAATCATTGAATGCCGGGAAAACTGTGACTGAATGTGACGTGAAAATATCCCTGGTCATTGATTGCGGGAAAATATAGTCATTGAATATTGGAATAATTGTCGTTGAATGTGAGGGGAAAAATATCCCTGGTCATTGATGGCGGCAAAAATAGTTATTGAAAGTTTGAAAAAAATTTCACTGAATGTGACGGGAGAAAATATTCCTAGTCACTGATAGCGGAAAAAAATAGTCACTGAATGTTGGAAAATTTGTCGTTGAATACGAGGGGAAAATATTCCTGGCCACTGATTGCGGCAAGAAAGTCACTGAATGTGGAATCCTCATTAAATGTGTGTGTGTGTGTGTGTGTGTGTGGGGGGGGGGTGATAAGTATCGAATATTTACAAAAATAGTTACTGAATGGTGAAAGAGATAGTCACTGAATGTAGGAAATATAGTTATCGAATGTGGAAAAAAAAACTCACTGTAGGAAAAAAATTAGTCATGGAATGTGTTAAAATATAGAGTCATTGAAAGTGAAAAAATATAGATATTGAGAGTATACAACCATAAGTTCATATTGCTTATAGCCCAGCCGACTACTAGAGCCATATCAGGACTTACACTACGTCAAAAACGACAATAAGGTTCAGATAAAAGACAACAGTTAAAAACCATGCTCACCGTTAACCTTTCAAGTCTAAATCATCATCATCATCAGGTGCCTTGCCGCATGGCGTTGGCGATTATGGACTTCCATCTGTCACTATCACTTGTTGCCTCAAGCATCTATTCCACTCTCCTTGTCCCCAGCCACTCTGCAAATCCGTCTAGTATCTTCTCCCTGGGTCTCTTTCCCTCCAGCTTTCCTGTTGTGACCAGGTGCTCCAATTCCCCTTTCCTCATAAAATGGCCTATAAATGTTGCCTGTCTTTTCCTAATCTTCCTTACGAATGATCTACTTGTGTCTGCCTCCACCAAGACTGTCTCGTTTGTTTTCTTTGCTGTCCATGGAACTCAAGTTTAAAACCGAGAGTATATGCACTAAAAATATTGACT
>JAPXFY010000021.1:19121866-19129366 GCA_030674185.1 Monoplex corrugatus | reverse complement strand
CACACACACACACTGAGAGAGAGAAAGAGAGAGAGAGAGGAGGAGGAAAAGAGAGACAGAGAGAAAGAGAGAGTGGTGTGTGATGTGTGGTGTGTGTGTGTGTGGTGTGTGTGTGTGAGTGTGTGTGTGTGTGGTGTGTGTGTGTTTGTGTGGAGTCTCTGTGTGGTGTGTGTGTGTGTGTGTGTGTGTGTATGTGTGTGAGTCTGTTGTGTGTGAGTGTATGTGTATGTGTTTTGTGTATGTGGTGTGTGTTTGTTGTGAGTTTTGTGTGTGTTGTGTGTGTGTGGTGTGTTGTGTTGGTGTATGTGGTGTGTTTGTGTGTGTGTGTGTGTGTGGTGTGTAGTTCTCTGGGTGTGTGTGGTTGTGATGTATGTGTGTGTGTTTTGTGTATGTGTGTGTGGTGTGTGAGTTGTGTGGTGTGTGTGTGTGTGTGTGTGTGTGTGTGGTTGTGTGTGTGTGTGTGTGTGTGTGTGTTGTGTGTGAGTCTGGGTGTGCGTAGTGTGTGTGTGTTGTGTGTGTGTGTGTGTGTGTTGTGTAGTGCGTGTGTGTGTGTGTGTGTGTGTGTGTGTTGTGTGTTTTGTGTGTGTGTGTGTGTGTGTGTGTGTGTGTGTGTGTGTGTGTGTGTGGTGTGTGGACGTGTAGTGTGTGTCAAGAAACAAAAAAAAGGCTTTTCTCTTCGCGTTATATTCAAACCACACAGATATTTTCTGGATCATGCACTTCCAGAGACATGACAAATTATTGTCCTGAGTTTTATTTCATTTTATTACGTTTCAATTTTCACAGGTCAGATGGAACGGCCTCTGGGGGTATATGCCCCTGGCTTGTAGCGAGAGTTTTGTCAACATCACACTAGACAACTGGAAAGAGATATTGAGAATTTTCTCTCCGTGTGGCACCTTCACTCAACATGACATTAGACAACTGGAAAGAATGGAAATGGAATCTTTTATTTAATGTCTGTGTTCACAATAGTGATTTTAGACACACACACGCGCGCGCGCACGCGCTCACCACACACACACACACATGCACACTCACACTCACACTCACACACACAGACACAGACACAGACACAGACACAGACACACACACACACACACACACACACACACACACACACACACACACACACACACACACACACACACGGAAATGGAATCTTTTATTTAATGTCTGTTCATAATAGCGATTTTAAAACACACACACACACACACACACACACACACACACACACACACACACACACACACACACACACACACACACACACACACACACACACGGAAATGGAATCTTTTATTTAATGTCTCTTCACAATAGTGATTTTAGACACACACACACACACACCACACACACACACACACACACACACACACACACACACACACACACACACACACACACACACACACTAAAAAGAAAAAGAAATGAAAAAAAAATGGAAAAAAGACGAAGGGGGGTGGGTGGGGAGTGGGGAGTGGGAGTTCGAATGTAAGAAGTGGAACAATAACAACTAATAATTCAGAACAATGAATTAACAGTGCCAAATAACATACAACTGGAATGAGACATTGAGAATGTTCTCTCTGTGTGGCATCTTGACTATGTGTTATGTCGGTCTGGCTGCAGCGGCATACAGCTCCCACACCACACCCATTGCGCTGCAGAGGACATGCGTGTGACTTGGCTGCAGCGGCATACAGCTCCCACACCACACCCATTGCGCTGCAGAAGACATGCGTGTGACTTGGCTGCAGCGGCATACAGCTCCCACACCACACCCATTGCGCTGCAGAAGACATGCGTGTGACTTGGCTGCAGCGGCGTACAGCTCCCACACCACACCCATTGCGCTGCAGAGGACATGCGTGTGACTTGGCGCTGCAGCGGCGTACAGCTCCCACACCACACCCATTGCGCTGCAGAGGACATGCGTGTGACTTGGCTGCAGCGGCGTACAGCTCCCACACCACACCCACTGCGCTGCAGAGGACATGCGTGTAACTTCGCTGCAGCGGCATACAGCTCCCGCACTACACCCATTGCGCTGCAGAGGGCATGCGTGTGACTTGAGCTGAGGTTTGAGTCCCTGGGAAGTTGATGAGGATGCCGACTCCCCATTTGCTCACAGCATTGGAGGCTGACCCACCAGTGTGTACGCGCCTACAACGAGAAACGAACGCCTTTCTATCACGGCCAACGTAACAGCTAGGGCTTGCTGCTTCGTCGTGTGCTTCTACTGAGGGACGTCATAAGAAACCTACATAATTTTGATGCTGTGGGGACGTTCAGCTCAAGTGCTGACTGGCCGTTAGCGTTGGTTATTGAAGACACAGTGGTCCAGTGATTGGTGAAAAATTTTCAAAGCCAGTTCTGTATTTGTTTGATACAGAAAGAGAAACGTAACATCCACGTTAATTTAAGGGATGGGAGAGAATCAGAACGACAGAAAAACACAGAGGGTGAAACGCACCCTTTTTTGCAGGCTGTGACCGAGGCCCAGGCTTGCCGTTATAAAAACAACACTTGAAAAGCGGGAGAGAGGGGAGAGAGAGCAATCTGACATGAATATTCATGGCCACGGATGGACAGGCACGCACCTCGCCTCACAAACACGTCACGAGATCCGCCGTCACGTGATGCGAAACCGGAAGTGTTTGTTGTCTCGGTGTGCCGTGGCATCAGGTTGGCCAAGAGGGCGGGTCATGGTCAGATCGCTGTGTGCGCAGACATGGATAGGGCGACTGGCAACTAGCTCTGTCATAACCTGTGCTATCATCACCACCATAGACATGGATAGGGAGACAGGCAAGCAGCTGTGTCATAACCAGTGCTATCATCATCATCACAGACATAGGTAGGGAGACATGCAACTAGCTCTGTCATAACCTGTCTATCATCACCTCCTTAGACATGGATAGGGAGACAGGCAACTAGCTCTGTCATAACCTGTGCTATCATCACCACCATAGACATGGATAGGGCGACAGGCAACCAGCTCTGTCATATTCTGTGCTATCATCATCATCATCACAGACATGGATAGGGAGACAGGCAACCAGCTCTGTCATAACCTGTGCTATCATCATCATCACAGACATGGATAGGGAGACAGGCAAGCAGCTCTGTCATAACCTGTGCTATCATCATCATCACAGACATAGGTAGGGAGACATGCAACTAGCTCTGTCATAACTGTCCTATCATCACCTCCTTAGACATGGATAGGGAGACAGGCAACTAGCTCTGTCATAACCTGTGCTATCATCACCACCATAGACATGGATAGAGCGACAGGCAACCAGCTCTGTCATATTCTGTGCTATCATCATCATCATCACAGACATGGATAGGGAGACAGGCAACCAGCTCTGTCATAACCTGTGCTATCATCACCTCCATAGACATAGATAGGGCGACAGGCAACCAGCTCTGTCATATTCTGTGCTATCATCATCATCATCAGACATGGATAGGGCGACAGGCAACCAGCTCTGTCATATTCTGTGCTATCATCATCATCATCAGACATGGATAGGGAGACAGGCAACCAGCTCTGTCATAACTGTGCTATCATCACCTCCATAGACATAGATAGGGCGACAGGCAACCAGCTCTGTCATATTCTGTGCTATCATCACCACCATAGACATGAAGAGTAAGACAGGCAACCAGCTTTGTCATATTCTGTGCTATCATCACCGCCATAGACATGGATAGGGCGACAGGCAACTAGCTGTGTCATATTTTGTGCTCTCTCTCTCTCTCTCTCTCTCTCTCTCTCTCTCTCTCTCTCTCTCTCTCTCTTTCTTTCTCTCTCGCTCGTTCGCTCGCAGTGCTACTTTCCTAGCAAAATAAAGTTATTTTGAGTTCCAGGTTTCACTCCCTTACACACACGAACACCTACACTACACACCTACACACACACACACACACAACACACACACACACACACACACACACACACACACACACACACACACACACAAACACTATCATACACATATATTTACACACATACAGTCTCTTTATCTCTATCACATACACACACGCACATGCACACGCACACACACACACACACACTGTCTCTCAGACCCATTCATATACACACAAACTCACACAAAGACTCACATACACACATACTCACATACACACAGACAAACACACACCACACACACACACACACCACCACACACACACACACAACACACATTCCAAGTACTAATCATTCCACAGTAGACAACCTCCGACTGAGTGTTGGCAGCAAGGTTAGCAAGGGCACTACGGTAGTGCCAGACATTAAGACTATGGTAAGAGACAGGTTAGGTCAGGTTAGCTCTTCTTTTCCTCTCTTCATTCTCTCTCCTTGGCGGGCGCCATGGTCTGGTGGTTAAGACATTGATTTTTCAGTTGGAAGGACTGGGGGTTTAACCCTGCTTGGGTATCTCTTGGTGGGTTAAGAATGAAGATTTTTTTCCGGTCTTCCTAATCAATGTATGGACAGACTTGCACGTATCTGAACCTGTTCGTGTGTATGTATGTATACACGTACAGAACAACAAATACGCACGTTAAAGATCCATGTTTTCATGATTACATAAGCCATCGGCCCTGACTAGTGTCAGGGGCCGATGGCTTATGTAATCACGAAAACACTCAGCTTGTTGTTCGTTTTCTTGTTGTTCTTTTGCTGCTGCTGCTGCTGCTGCTGCTGTTGTTGCTGATCTTCTTCTTCTTCTTCTTCTTCTTCTTCTTCTCATCTTCCTCATCTTCCTCATCATCTTCTTCTTCTTCTTCTTCTTCTTCTTCTTCTTCTTCTTCTTCTTCTTCTTCTTCTTCTTCTTCTTCTTCTTCTTCTTCTTCTTCTTCTTTTTCTTCTTCTTCTTCTTCCTCCTCCTCCTCTCTCCTCTTCTTCTTCTTCTTCTTCCTCTCCTCTTCCTCTTTTCTTCTTTTCTTTTCCTCTTCCTCTTCTTCTTCTCTGATTCCTTTGACTCCTTCTTCTTCTTCCTCCTCTTCCACGTCTTCTTTCTTCTCCTTATTTTTCAATTCTTTCTCTTTATTTTTCTCCTCCTTCTCCTCCTCCTTCTTCTTCTTCCTCTTCCTCCTTGTCGTCGTCGTCCTCCTCCTCTCCTCGTCATCTTTCTTCTTTTTCTTCTTCCGTTGGCTGTCGACATGGTCAGGTCACACAAGGTCCTGCCAGCGGCCTTTGGAGTATCCCACCATGCGTACTGCAGAAAACGATGAAGACTTGTTCCTGCGGTCGTCACTCCTCCAGTTATGACACCACTCTGTGCGTTGTAAACAGTCATCGGCCCCAAGAATGCAAGGACACCCATTGGCACGGGGAGCAAATGTCTTGTTGGCTGGCACTCTTCGTTCCAAGAGGCCGCTGACCCATGAAGTGTCTCCATATTGGGCAGATGGGGAGGGGGAAAGGAGGGGGGCAGGGTATGAGAGGAGAGAGCGAGAGCGAGAGCGAGAGCGAGAGAGAGAGAGAGAGAGAGAGAGGGGGGGGAGAGAGGGAGAGAGAGCCAAGCAAGCAGGAATTTCGATGGGGGAGACTGATAGATACAGAATGAATAAATGAACGAACGAACGAACGAACAAATGAAGGAAGGAAGGAAGCAAGCAATGAAGGAATGATGAATGAATGAATAGAATGATATATTGTATTAAACGGCGTGTTAGCCTTTTCACAGAGAGACTTAGGATGGAGGAGACAGACAGACAGCGAGAGAGAGAGATAAAGACACAGAGAGAGAGACTGAAACAGAAAAATGAATGAATGAATGAATGAATGAATGAATGAATGGTGTATTGTATTAAAGGTGATGTTAGTTTTTTCACAGAGAGAATAAGGATGGAGGGGATAGAGAGAGAGAGAAAGACGGAGAGAGAGAAGAGAGAAGAAGAGAGAGAAGAGAGAGAGGAGGAGAAAGAAATAAAAGAGAGAGAGAATGAAATAGATACAGGAGAATGAATGAATGAAACGAATGAATGAACGAACGAACGAATGAATGAATGAATGGTATTATAGGTTGGGTTAGCCTTTCTATGGTGGGTGTAAGGGGTTAAAAGATCAGCACGCTTTGTTGAGAACATAAACGCGTCATCATAAATCCTATTTGAAAATTATCACATAAGCGGCCGAACAAGTCAGTGGTTCTTTTGTTTTCGGTATTGGTTTGTTTGTTTGTTTGTTTGTTTTTTATTTGTTTGTTTGTTTGTTTGATTGTTTTTGGTTTGTTGTTGTTTGTTTGTTTGTTTGTTTGTTTGGTGGGAGTAGAGAAAGAGCCTGAGACAGGGACAGAGAGAGAGAGAGAGACAGATGGAGACAGACGCAGAGAGAGACAGACAGAGTCAGAGAGAGAAGAGAGAGACAGAGAGAGACAGAGAGAGACAGAGACAGAGAAAGACAGAGACAGAGAAAGAGAGATGGGGGAAAGAGACTGAGAGAGAGATAAAAAGAAAAAGAGAGCCACAGAGAGAGAGAGAGAGAGATATTGGGAGAGAGGACTCAAGAGAGAGACAGAGACAGAGAAGAGACAGAGAGGCAGACGTACCAGTGAGACAGAGATGGACAAAAAAAACGAATAGAGACAGAGTCACACAGACATAGACAAACAGCGAAACAGACGAGACAGACAGACAGACAGAAACAAAGAATCAAGTACACTAAGAGACACAACCACAGACAGAAAAAGAGAGTGTCAAATGGTTAGACCATCTTGTGTCCAGTGCTGCTTTTAGCTACTTTATACCCAGCAAAGTCATTACACTGGCTTCACGTGCTCAGTGAAAGGATCAGACTCAAACTGTCTAGCGACCTACAGTCATTGGCAGTGGAAGATGGAGTGACAGAAATAAAAGACAGACAGAGAGAGAGAGACAGACAGACAGACAGAGACACAGACAGAGAGACAGAGAGCGAGACAGACAGAAGACAGAGACACAGACAGAGAGACAGACAGCGAGACAGACAGAAGACAGAGACACAGACAGAGACAGAGAGAGACAGCGAAAGACAGAGAGAGACAGACAGAGACAGAGAGAGATAGAAAGACAAACAGACGAGACAGACAGAGAATGATGAGAGACAGAAAACACACTCCTTCAGATAGAAAATATGTGTAGTGAATGACATCTATTAAACTTTTCTTTTCCTTTTTGCTTTTGTTTTTCTTCTTTTCGTTTTATTATTTCTATTAACTTACAGTTTTATATTTGCCAAGAAAAAGATCAGATCATATTGACCAATCAAAATGATCAGAGCATAATGAATGAAAACAATCAGAGCAAACCGACCAATGAAAATGACCGAAGCATACAGATAAGTGCAAATGATCAGAAGCATTCTGACCAATGAAAATGAATCTAGTGTCATTCTGAGACGAAATGAGAAAACAATGACAAAGCACCACCGACCAATGAAAATGATCAGCATCTGCAATGAACGACATCAGCGCAGAATGATACGCAACAGATCAATGAAAATGA
>JAPXFY010000021.1:19101866-19109366 GCA_030674185.1 Monoplex corrugatus | reverse complement strand
ACTTCCAAGATAACTGTACAGAGAAAGGAGACAGAGAGACAGACAGAGAGACAGACAGTTAGACAGACACTGACAGACACAGACAGACAGACAGACAGACACAGACAGACAGACAGACAGACAGACACAGACAGACAGACAGACAGATAGACAGAGAAAGAGAGAGAGTACTTTACTACATAAAGCACAGAAGCATCAGCCAAATGGACCTGTCTCACAGCCTGTCCTTGCTATTCTACACACAAGATATGAGCATGAAAACATGAACCATAACATATACAACGTGAAATGTGTTA
The DNA here is from genome assembly GCA_030674185.1 of Monoplex corrugatus. Taxonomy (NCBI): domain Eukaryota; kingdom Metazoa; phylum Mollusca; class Gastropoda; order Littorinimorpha; family Ranellidae; genus Monoplex; species Monoplex corrugatus. The sequence goes on along the minus strand of JAPXFY010000021.1, from coordinate 19,109,070 downwards.
TAAAAATGACAGATGGAGAGAGAGACAGAGACAGAGGAGAGACAGGCAGACAGACAGAGACAGAGGCAGAGAGACAAAGACAGACAGACAGACAAACAGACAAACAGATAGATAGATAGATAGATAGATAAATAGATTGATAGACAGATAGATAGATAGATAGATAAATAGATAGATAGATAGACAGATAGATAGACAAAGACAGAGAGACAGAGACATAAAGACAGAGAGACAGGCAGAGACAGAGAGATAGAGAGACAGAGACAGAGAGAGAGAAACAGAGATAGAGAGACAGAGACAGAGAGACAGAAAGACAGAGACAGAAACAGAGAGACAGAGACACAGAGACAGACACATAGAGACAGAGACAGACAGCGACACAGACAGAGACAAAGAGAGAGACAGAGAGACAGAGACAGAGAGACAGACAGAGACAGACAGACAGAGAAACATACAGAGACAGAGAGATAGAGAGACAGTCACAGACAGACAGACAGAGACAGACAGAGACAGACAGAGACACAGACAGACAGAGAGAGACAGAGACATGAAGAAGGAGGAGAAGGAAGCAGAAGAAAGACGAAGACATAGGGGAACGAGCTATGGGCATCCTAAACTACACACTAAATGCACTGAATCAATGAAAAGCTGCTCGTTTTCCCCCTTCAACCTAGATCTTTACAAACGTCTTTCTTTTCCAATGGGGCAACTGGGCTAACAAACAGAACAGACAGCAAGGCCAAGAGAAAAGGGGAAGCTGTGGATCGAAGGGGATGTCCGCACCAATTTGTCTCCCTTTGAGAGTCATTACGCCAAGTTCCCTCCCCCTGGCATCCATCTTCAAGCTAGGAGGAAGGAAAGGAAAGGAGGTGGGGGGGGGGGGGTAAGGAAAAGAAAGAAAGAAAGAACTTAGGACTAAACTATTACCACAGCTGGGTGGGTTGGTGGTGGTGGTGGTGGGTGGGGGGTGAGGGGGTGAGGGAGTGGGGGGGGGGAGAGGTTTACAGTTGTGTGTGCGAGTGACGAACATGGTGCTGACTTCTAAGTCAGCGCCCATGAAGAAGATCACATTTGTGGCGATGTGATGGTCACAAACGTTTATGTAAGTAGGAGAGAGAGAGAGAGAGAGAGAGAGAGAGAGAGAGAGAGAGAGAGAGAGAGAGAGAGAGAGAGAGAGAAAATACAACGATTCGCCAAAGAAAGGTTAAGCAAGAAGACCCGAAACTGTATTGTAGATGAGGCAGATGTATATTGCACCATCATCATCATCATCATCATCATCATCATCATCGTCGTCGTCGTCGACGACGACGATGATGATGATGATGATGATGAAATATATATACATCTGCTTCTGTACTGTCATCACTATCATCCTTGTTGTTGTTGTTGTTCTTCTTCTTCTTCTTCTTCTTCTTCTTCTTTTGCATTATCATCATCATCATCATGACAATGAAGAACAACAACAACAACAGCAACAACAAGAAGGATGATAGTGATCAGAATACTGATAATAATGATAATGATAATGACAATGACAATGATAATACTGATATAACAATGGTTATAAAAATGATGACAATAATATTAGTGATAACAACAATACATTAACAAAGTTTAAAAAAACCCATCGAGAATGGTGGATGGGACACAGAGCACCAGTGCCTCACCACTCTACGAACATTCACCTTCCAAGCTCACAACGCCTTACAATAGCCATTTCACCACGCAAACGGCTGTTCATGCGTTGCATGACATATTCGAACCCAGTCATGAATTACCTTGTTTACAAATCGAATGGAATAATAATAATTATAATAATAATAACAATAATAATAATAATAACAACAACAACGATGATGATGATGATGATGATGATGATGATGGTGATGGTGATGGTGATACTGCTAAAACTACTACTACTACTAATGATAATAATAATGATAATAATAATAATGATGATAATAATAATAACAATGATGATAATAATAATAATGATAATAACAACAACAACGACAACAACAACAACAACAATAATAATGATGATGATGATGATGATGATGATGATGATGATGATGATGATGATGATGATGATGTGATGGTGATGGTGATGGTGATACTACTACTACTAACAATAATAATAATAACAATGATGATGATGATGATGATGACGACGACAACGACGATGACGACGACGACGACGATGACGACGACGATGATGATGACCCACCTCCCATCCACCGATGTCCTTCTACTGCCATCATGAGACGCTTGCTGGAATATTCCAACTCTGAAGTCCAGGTATTGCCATTGGAACTGTCAACCCTGTGCGATCCCAACAACGATAATACAATCAACTGGGTCAGCTATTACAATAACGTCCGTAGGATCGATATCTGAATCAGTCTTCCGTTATTAAAACGGGAGTCAAAAGGTAGCAGACGATCGGTACAGATAGTGTGCGGATCTGCACGCTCCAAGTCCATCGGGGTTTGGTGGTGTTTGACAAATACACACGCCCCGTGCTGGGCTGGGCTCGAGACAATCGAAGAGAGATCAGTAACTACAACAATATCACTGACGATCATGGTATTGTTTGATCGGCACTAGCGGTTAAGAGTTCGCGTGAACACTACGTTCTGAATCTACAAAACTATGAACAATACGTTCTAAATCTACAGAACTATGAACAATACGTTCTAAAAGCTACAACATTATGAACAATACGTTCTGAAGCTACAACATTATGAACAATACGTTGTAGAGCTACAAAACTATGAACACTACGTTCTGAATCTACAAAACTATGAACAATACGTTCTAAATCTACAGAACTATGAACAATACGTTCTAAATCTACAGAACTATGAACAATACGTTCTAAATGTACAAAACTATGAACAATACGTTCTAAATCTACAAAACTATGAACAATATCGTTCTAAATCTACAGAACTATGAACAATACGTTCTAAATGTACAAAACTATGAACAATACGTTCTAAATGTACAAAACTATGAACAATACGTTCTAAATCTACAGAACTATGAACAATACGTTCTAAATGTACAAAACTATGAACAATACGTTCTAAATGTACAAAACTATGAACAATACGTTCTAAATGTACAAAACTATGAACAATACGTTCTAAATCTACAAAACTATGAACAATACGTTCTAAATCTACAACATTATGAACAATACGTTCTAAATCTACAAAACTATGAACAATACGTTCTAAATCTACAAAACTATGAACAATACGTTCTAAATCTACAAAACTATGAACAATACGTTCTAAATCTACAGAACTATGAACAATACGTTCTAAATGTACAAAACTATGAACAATACGTTCTAAATGTACAAAACTGTGAACAATACGTTCTAAATGTACAAAACTATGAACAATACGTTCTAAATGTACAAAACTGTGAACAATACGTTCTAAATGTACAAAACTATGAACAATACGTTCTAAATGTACAAAACTGTGAACAATACGTTCTAAATGTACAAAACTGTGAACAATACGTTCTAAATGTACAAAACTGTGAACAATACGTTCTAAATGTACAAAACTGTGAACAATACGTTCTAAATCTACAAAACTGTGAACAATACGTTCTAAAAGGAACCTGGAAAAAAAAAACACGAAAAAAGAATAAGAACGCGTATTTAATACAAGACAACTCAGGCGCAAATTTTCGGCCAACTGGCCTTTGTCAAGCGTAAGATCACAAACAAACAAACACCAGATACAAAAATTAGGAGAAAAAGACTGAAACTTCCCTGCTGCTCCGTCCAGTGCGAGAAAAGGAATAAACTGACTAGAAATCAGTGACGCATCAGTGAACTGGACATGATTCGCCTTTGTGATCCCAGTCTTTCCAATGATCCCATAACACTCTCCACTCTTAGTAGAAGCTGGCTGGGCTAAAACAACCCTGCAATGATTAAGACAGGACTAATGGAGTATTAAACTACAACTTTCCAATCGGTAGTCCGTTTCTCAAAAACCGATGCATTACGGTGATTGATCGAACTACGTAGGTTTCTGTTGTCCTATGTCTTCTGCAGCGCTATGTGCTGCTCAGGGCTGTTATCCATGTCTCTGTCCTTTGTTTGGACGAAACAGCACGCGCTAGTCAACGAGACGACATAGCGCGCGATCTGTTAGAATAACAACAACAACAACAACAACAACAACAACAACAAATTGGCAAGAGAGCACGAGCATGTGTTGGATGCACATTGACGAAAAACAGCAATGTCAGTTTGCTAGTTCATGCATATTACATCGTTTTCTGACCCTTCATTGTGTTTCTGGTGCCACCAATGTGTATCCATATCCTGCAGAAATTTGTTACAGGCTAAGGCAGATACTAGGAGAAGAGAATTTGGCACTTGAGAACAAAAAATGCCATAGTCGCGTTATGTAATTTGAAATACTGACCGGGAGGGTGTGTGTTGTTTGTGTTGTGTTGTGTTGTGTTGTGTTGTGTTGTGTTGTTTGTGTTGTGTTGTGTTGTGTTGTGTTGTGTTGTGGTGTGTGTTGTGTTGTGTTGTGTTGTGTTGTGTTGTGTTGTGTTGTGTTGTGTTGTGTTGTGTTGTGTTGTGTTGTGTTGTTGTGTTGTGTTGTGTTGTGTTGTGTTGGTTGGTTGTGTTGTGTTGTGTTGTGTTGTGTTGTGTTGTGTTTGTGTTGTGTTGTGTTGTGTTGTGTTGTGTTGTGTTGTGTTGTGTTGTGTTGTGTTGTGTTGTGTTGTGTTGTGTTTGTGGTTGTGTTGTGTTGTGTTGTGTTGTGTTGTGTTGTGTTGTGTTGTGTTGTGTTGTGTTGTGTTGTGTTGTGTTGTGTTGTGTTGTGTTGTGTTGTGTTGTGTGTGTTGTGTTGTGTTGTGTTGTTGTGTTGTGTTGTGTTGTGTTGTGTTGGTTGTGTTGTTGTTTGTTGTTGTGTGTTGTTGTTTGTTGTTGGTGGCGTGGCGTGGCGTGGCGTGGCGTGGCGTGGCGTGGTGTGGTGTGGTGTGGTGTGGTGTGGTGTGGTGGGGTGTGTGTGTGTGTGTGTGTGTGTGTGTGTGTGTGTGTGCATGTGTCGTGTATGTGTGTATTTGAGTGTATGTGCGCGTATGTGTGTATGTGTGAGTGTGTATGTGAGCGTATGTGTGTATATGTATGCGTGTGCGTGTGTGTGTGTGTGTGTGTGTGCATGTATGTGTATGTATGTATGTGTGTGTGAACATGGGTATGTGTATATATCTGTATGTATCGTTCGTTCGTTCGTTCTTTAATTTAACGTCTTTTCACTATATGTGTATGTATGTGTGTGTGCATGTAACTGTGTGTGCGCGCGCGTGCATGCGTGTGGGTTTATGTGACCATGTCAACCCCTTCTTGATGAAGGTGTGTGTGAACAGAATTTTCTGGTAATTTCTGACAACATCAAAAAATCTGTTTTCACTGTTGTGGCAGTCCACAGTGCAATGACCTCAATACAGTTCAACTCTGATCTTTTTCTGAAGCTCTTTCAAGGTTATACAATGTGAGAAGCACAAAATCAAAACTTTCTGTAATAAGGAACAAGAAAAAAAACCACGAAAAAAGAATAAGAACGCGTATTTAATACAACAAGACAAGACAGGCGCACATTTTCGACCAACTGGCCTTCGTCAAGCGTAAGATCACAAACAAACAAACGACAGATACAAAAATTAGGAAAGAAAGACTGAAACTTTAGATTACTGTAATAAGTTTTCTATAACAAGAAAGATCGTCAAAATGGCTTGAACATAGTTTTTTTAAAATAATAATGGTGCTTTCTCTTTTCCCACTCCCACCCACCTCCTCCCCCCACCCCATTACCATTAGGAGGTAGGGAGGGTGAGCCTACTACAGTGACCTACTTTTCTTCCGCTAGAACTTCGGGAACCTGAGAGGTGAACGACCTGCCTGGCAGAAATTAACAAGAATGACAGTCAAGAACAAGTCGTAGTAGGCTGTGCTGTGTGGTCAGCGCAGTTGGCTCCCGACCGGAAGGTTGCAGGTTCGAATCTCGTCGAAGGTTGTAGGCTCGAATCTCATCGGCCCTGTCAACATCGTTTGGGATTGGATTGGATTGGATTGGATTGAATTTGGTTTGGTTTGGTTTGTTTTGGTTTGGTTTGGTTTGGTTTGGTTATGGTTTGGTTTGATGGTTGTTTGGTTTGGTTTGGTTTGGTTTGGTTTGGTTTGGTTGGTTTGGTTTTTGGTTTTGGTTTGGTTTGGTTTGGTTTGGTTTTGGTTTGGTTTGGTTTGTGTTTGGTGTGATTTGATGATTTGATTGATTTGATTTGATTTCGTGTGGTTTGGCTTGGTTTGGTTTGGTTTGGTTTGGTTTGGTTTGGTTTGGTTTGGTTTGGTTTGGTTTGGTTGGTTTGGTTTTGGTTTGGTTTGGTTTGTTTTTCGGCCCCAACCAGATCTTACCCTGAGTTGAGTATGCTGTGGATTTGTTGGGGAAGACTGGGACCACACAGTCACGTCTTGTCCACATCACTGATGCATTACTGGATGTAATTTCCTGGCAAACACCGCAAGTTTGACGTTAGGCTATAATAAAAGAAAGCAAGCGGTAGAGGCACAGCCCTGTCACGCAGTCTCGATGGATTTCTATGACCTCGCTGTCATCATCATCACATTGTGAAATTGTCCTAGCTTCTGCGGCCATTAACCCTTTGACTCCCGCACCCTATCCACCAACCGCAAAAACTTAACCCTTTGACTCACTCTCCTTATCCACCAACTTCCTGCAGAGGGGAGTCAAAGGGTTAAGTTTTTTTGCTTTGCTAGTTTGGTTGATGCAGGATGCTGGTGGACAGGGTGCGGAAGTTAAAGGGTTAAAGTGGCGTAGAAAAAAGGGGACAGAAAAAAATGGTGAGCACAGATGAACCTTCCCGAGTGTGATCATCATTTAAAGTAAAAAAAAAAAAAGTATATTAAAAAGCATGACAGAAGACACCATCCAGGAAGACAGGAAAGAGAGAGAAGAAGAAGAATAAAAGAGACAGACAGACAGACAGAGACAGAGACAGACAGACAAACAGAAAGAGACACACAGAGAGACAGACAGAAAGAGACAGAGAGAGAGACAGAGAGAAGACAGATAGAGAAAGAGAGAGAGGAAGAGACACAGACAGAGAGAGACAGAGAGACAGACAGACAGAGACACAG
>JAPXFY010000021.1:19089366-19094366 GCA_030674185.1 Monoplex corrugatus | reverse complement strand
GACAGGGAGACAGAGAAACAGAACGAGAGAGAGAGAGACAGAGACAGAGAGGACACAGAAACAGAAGAGAGAGAAGACAGGAAGAAGAAGAAGAAGAAGAAGAAAAAAGACAAAGAGGGAAAAGAAAACAATGACGACGACGACACGACGATGATGATAATGATGGTAATGATGTGATGATGATGATGATGATGGACAACGCGTCGGCGACGACGAAGAAGAAAAAAAACGACGATGAATAGAAGGAAAGATACAACAATGACGATGACGATGATGAGATGATGTCGAAGCAAATGAAGACAATGATGATGACGATGACAACTATGATGAACAAGAGAAGAAAAAAACGCGAAGAAGAACACAAGCAGAAGACAAAGAAGCGGTAAAGGTGGAGTAAATGATGAACAATACAATACAATACAATTACAATACAATACTATACTATACTATACTATACACTATACTATACTATACTATACTATACTATACTATACTATACTATACTATACTATACTATACTATACTATACATACTATACTATATAGAAATGTTATAAAATACCTTGCTTCTCTACTGATACGAAAGTTCAATGTATACAATGTGCACTATATCACTAAGAATTCACGTGAGATAACTCCCGTGGCAAGTAGTAAGGTCATATTCCAAGGTCATGACCCTGACACAAACTGTAGGCAAAATAATGTTCCTAGGGAACAGTGATATTGTTTGGATGACACTATCGTTTCCGTGTACATACATGCAAACTCTAATCTTCCCGTTTCCTCCCTGCTTCATTTATCCTATCCCCGCTAAACGAACCATTATAAAACCATTCGTACATCCGAAATACTATCGAACTAAGTTTTGATAAAACACAACAAACTTTGCCTCAGAAGACAGATGGTGATGGTGGAGGTTATCGTTATCGTTAATTTTTGTTTAAAGCCCAGCCGACTGCGTAGAGCCATATCAGGGCTATAACCGTTTCAAAACATATACAACACTTCAACAGGAAAACAATGGAAAGGAAGATTTAGTATACATATCAATGCATTTGCTTGGGGGTTGATGATAATGACACCGATGATGAAAATGACGAGGAAGAGAAAAAAGAGGAAGATAGGGAAACGACAGGTCAGCCAGTTCTTGTCACCTTCCTCCACACGGTTCCAGAGACACGAAAAAAGAGAGAGAGGTATCTTACTCTTTATTTAACAAGTGGTCTGAGGCATGGAAAAAGAGAAAGGGACCTTACTCTGTAACCAACCCTCTGAGGCATGCCAAATATGAGAGATCTTACTCTTTAACAAATGGGGAAAGGGACTTTACTCTGTAACCAGCCCTCTGAGACATACAAAATATGAGAGATCTTACTCTATAACAAATGGGCAGAGACATGATAAGAGAGAGCGGTATCTTACCTTGTAACAAGTGGTCTGAGACATGACAAGGGAGAACGGTGTCTCATACCATAACAAGCCGTCAGAGACACGAAAATAGAGAGAAATGTCTATACAAGTTTGTCTGAGACAAGAACACAGAGGAGAGAGAGAGAGAGAGAGAGAGAGAGAGAGAGAGAGAGAGAGAGAGAGACAATGACAATGACAATGACAATGACAATGATGCTTTATTTTTCAACGGTAAAAGCTATTGGCTAGAAGCCATTTTTCAAACTTGCCGTTGCTATTCTATACACATGACATTTGTTTACAGTAACAAATACAGCTTAAGGAAAATACATGTTGAATACTAAAATTAAGATACAATGAAATCAAGAAACGTACAGTCACCACTTAGAGATAGGTAGATAGATAGATAGATAGATAGATAGATAGATAGATAGATAGATAGATAGATAGATAGATAGATAGATAGATAGATAGAGAGAGAGAGGTAGATAGTATAGACAGATAGATAGACAGATGAGCAGGTAGATAATGATAAGTAAATAAAGAAAGAAAGATAATGTTGATAGTGATATTAATAAAAATAAGACGAAGAAGAGGAAGAAGAAGAAGGAAGAGGAGGAGGAGAGGAAAACACAGTAAACAAAATAGTAATAAGATAAAACAAAATAAAATGAAATAGAGGGAGAAGAAACATTACATGTGACAAATTTATAGAAGATAAATCAAGCGTCAAATAGACTAATGTTCTTACAATTAAATCAAAGAAGATGAAATCAATTTTCTGATTACACACAAAAAATATTAACACTGTTACAAACAACAATTACCACTACTACCACTACTACTACTACTACTACTGCTACTAAACCCAAAGATAATAAATGGAGGTAGAAAAAAGAGCAGTTCAGAAGGATGATTAGAGGGGAAAAAAAAAAAAAAAAAAAAAAAAAAAAAAAAAAAGGGGGGGGGGGGTAGCAAACATTGGGTCGATTGAAGGCATAAACACATAAAATTCTACAGGAGACAGAAAATCAACAGATGATATGAAGTCAAATAGACAAATGTATAGATAGATAAATAAAGTAAATGTTACTTTCGACAATAGGAAATTACAGTAATGATAAACGCATATGTAGGCTATAATAGAAATATCATACATGTGTAAACAAATCAATAATTCATGTAATAAGACATAAATAAATCAAGAATAGTAACCATAATCAAGCGCCGTTTTTCTTGATAGGAGAAGAGAGATACAAGCATGATACGGATAACAGTTGGAGAAAAGTGACAAATACAGACAGCAGATAAGAGCCAACCAAACAAACAGACAATATGGCTCACAGATAAGATGGGCAAGCAAGCAAAGCAAAAAACAAACAAACAAACAAAATGAACAAAGGCAATGAGAAATAAAGAAGAAGCAAGACAGAATCAAACACGTCATAGAGTCATCACAAATCATCGCATATAATACAGAAATAAATACTGGTTGGCAGTTTGAACTGTTAAAATATCAATAATGTTAAAGAGAGAAAAAAAGAAAAAAAAAAGAAAAAAAAAAAAGAACACGAATTATCATTGTGCATACACACACACACACACACACACACACACACACACACACACACACACACACACACACACACACACACACACACACACACACACACACACATTGACTAGATTAGATGTCATAGGTTGAAAGGCAGCTGACGTTATTGTTGCTAACTGAGGTAATCTACGACACTGACGTAAGGTATTTAAATAAAGTAACTTTGAAGGAAGAGAGTGATTGAGTGTTTGTGATATTTGGGGGGAGGGTGTTCCATAGTTGTGCACCAGAAAACGATAAACTATTTTTATATATGTCAATTCTTGGACGGATAATTTTGAATTGATTTTGTCTTGAGTTTGAGTATGATCGCACATTCTGATTAAACAAATTGAGAAGATATTGCGGAACATTCCTTTTTGATACTTTAAACATTGTGATACCTTTATTGAACATTAAGTGTGACTTTAGAGGGAGGATTCCTAACTGTTTAAGTTTTTCATCTGTTGTTAAAGTGGGATCTGGCATGATAAGTTTTGCTGCCCTCCTATGTAAGGTGTTCAATTTTTTTAGATGAACTTCACATGAGCTATCCCACAGTGTAGAGGCATAATCTATGTGCGATTTAATATGAGCATTATAAAATAATTGGCGTGTGTTTGTATCTGTTAGATATCTTAATTTGGACAGAATAAATAAGTTCTTGGAGATAATCCTGCATAAATAATCAATGTGGTTTTGCCAGGTAAGATTATGATCAATGAGAACTCCCAGTAGACGGTGTTCAGGTATTTGTGCAATAGAATTACCTCTCAAAGACAGATTGAGTGACAGAGGGCCAAGCTGCCGTTTTTGGCGTGTGCATATAACCATACATTCAGTTTTCGTAGGGTTCAAAGCCATGGCGTTTTTAGCACACCAATCAGAAATTTCATTTAGGCTCTTTTGTAAACGTGTGTTTACAGTCGCTATGCTTGTGTCTTGTGTATGGATTGTTCCGTCATCAGCGAACATATCACAGTGAACTGTGGGATCAGATATATGAAGTGGTAAGTCATTTATGAATACAGAAAACAGAATGGGTCCTAAGATTGATCCTTGAGGAACGCCACATTTCACATGACCCTCGGATGAATATGATCCATTAAGATGTACTTTTTGTTTGCGTTCATGAAAGTAGGAATTGAAAAATGAAACTGTTGAGTCGTTGGCAAGGTACGTTCGTAATTTAGCTAGTAAGATATCATGATCTCAAGATATCAAGAGAGAGAGACAGAGCGAGAGAGAGAGAGAGAGACAGAGCGAGAGAGAGAGACAGAGCGAGAGAGAGAGACAGAGCGAGAGAGAGACAGACAGACAGACAGACAGACAGACAGACAGACAGATACCATGAGGAAATCAAAGGGTTAAGTTTTTGCTTTGCTAACATGGTTGGCAGCGCGGGATGCTGGTGGACAGGGTGCGGGAGCCAGAGTTTTAAGGAAAATAATTTGCCAACGTAAGTTGTCTGATTGTCTGCAATTCGGAAAACTGATGGATTTTTTCCTTTGTGCATGTGCACATACGCGCATATATTCATTAGAAGGGAATCTAGTAAGGGTGGTGTTTACTAAGTTAATACAGTAATGCAACAACAAAATGATACTACTACTACTACTAAATGTACAGAATTAAAAGTAAGTTTGTCATGTGCATAGGGTTTCTATACATACATACATACATACATACATACATACATACATACATACATACATACATACATACATACATTCATACATACATACATACAAACATACGTACATACATACATACGTACATACATACATACATACGTACCTACCTACATACATACATACATACATACATACATACATACATACATACCTACCTACATACATACATACGTACATACGTACATACATACATACATACATACATACATACATACATACATACATGCATACATACATACATGCGTGCATGAAAACCACACAAACGCGTGCGCGCGCGCGTGCGCACACACACACACATACACA
>JAPXFY010000021.1:19079366-19084366 GCA_030674185.1 Monoplex corrugatus | reverse complement strand
ATGTCGTATTAATTGTTCTAGTTGTGCAGATGTCGTATTGATTGTTCTAGTTGTGCAGATGTCGTATTAATTGTTCTAGTTGTGCAGATGTCGTATTGATTGTTCTAGTTGTGCAGAGGTTTGTGTTAATTGTTCTAGTTGTGCAGATGTCGTATTGATTGTTCTAGTTGTGCAGAGGTCGTATTAATTGTTCTAGTTGTGCAGAGGTTGTGTTAATTGTTCTAGTTGTGCAGATGTCGTATTGATTGTTCTAGTTGTGCAGAGGTCGTATTAATTGTTCTAGTTGTGCAGAGGTCGTATTAATTGTTCTAGTTGTGCAGATGTCGTATTGATTGTTCTAGTTGTGCAGAGGTCGTATTAATTGTTCTAGTTGTGCAGAGGTCGTATTGATTGTTCTAGTTGTGCAGAGGTCGTATTAATTGTTCTAGTTGTGCAGAGGTCGTATTAATTGTTCTAGTTGTGCAGAGGTTGTGTTAATTGTTCTAGTTGTTGCAGAGGTCGTATTAATTGTCCCGGTTATGCAAAGTTCTCATTAATTCCTTGTTGTGCAGAGGTATATTGTTTTATTTGTCCTGGTTGTGCTAAGTTCGTACTAATTCCTAGTCATGCAGAGGTCGTCTAAACTGTCCTAGTTGCGCAAAAATCGTACTGTTCTAGTTGTGCAGAGGTTGCATCAATTCTTAATGATTATCCTATTTGCGAAGATATCGTATCTGTTGTCCTTGTTGTGCAGATGTATTAATTGTCCAGATTGTGCTGAGGTCGCATTTGTTGTCCTAATAGTCCAGAGTATGCATTAATTGTTCTAGCTGTGTAGAAATCAATGTTTAATGTTCTAGTTCTGCAGGTGTCATTTTGATTGTCCTAGTTGTGCAGATGTTGTATTATTTGTCCTAAGTATGCAGATGTTGTATCAATTGTCCTTGTTGTGTAGCGGTCGTATTAATTGTCCTAGTCGTGCAGAGGTCGTATTATGTGTCTTAGTTGTGTAGTGGTTGTATTAAGTGTCTTAGTTGTGCAGTGGTTGTATTAATTGTCCTAGTCGTGTAGTGGCCGTATTAAGTGTCTTAGTTGTGTTGTGGTCGTATTAAGTGTCTTAGTTGTGCAGAGGTCGTATTAAGTGCCTTAGTTGTGTAGAGGTCGTATTAAGTGCCTTAGTTATGTAGAGGTCGTATTAAGTGCCTTAGTTGTGTAGAGGTCGTATTAAGTGCCTTAGTTGTGTAGAGTCGTATTAAGTGTCTAATTTGTACAGAGGTCGTATCAATTGTCCTAGTTGTGTAGAGGTCGTTTTAATTACCCTAGTTATGTAGAGATCATTCAATTGTCCTAGTTGTGTAGAGGTCATATAAATTGTCCTAGTTATGCAGATGTTGTATTGATTGTCCTAGCTGTGCAGAGGTCTATCAATGGTTAAAGTTGTACAGAGTTCGTATTAACAGCCTTAGATGCGCAGAAGTCGTATTAATTGTCCTATAAACATGGAGGTGGAATCATTTGTCTGACAAGAATGAAGGTCAGGATGTCAAGGTTTCCAGCAGCACAGCTGTATTATTTTACGGAATTAAGGTCTGAAGATCTTGTTTCCCAATAATGCAGAGCCCGTATTTCTCAATAGCATGGAAGTAATATTTCCAGTTCCATCCTATTTCTAAAGACATCCTATTCACAATAATGAAGAAGCATTTCTCTTTCCTTGTTTTTTTTGTTTGTTTGTTTGTTTTGTTTGTTTGTTTGTTTGTTTGTTTGTTTGTTTGTTCTTGTTTGTTCTTGTTTGTTTGTTTGTTTTGTTTGTTTGTTTGTTTGTTCTTGTTTGTTTGTTTGTTTGTTTTGTTTTGTTTTTTGGTTGGTTGGTCAGTTGCTTTTTCTTTTCTTGATTTGTTTGTTTGTTTGTTTGTTTGTTTGTTCTTGTTTGTTTGTTTGTTTGTTTGTTTTGTTTTGTTTTTTGGTTGGTTGGTCAGTTGCTTTTTCTTTTCTTGATTTGTTTGTTTGTTGTTTGTTTGTTTGTTTGTTCTTGTTTGTTTGTTTGTTTGTTCTTGTTTGTTTGTTTGTTTGTTTGTTCTTGTTTGTTTGTTTGTTTGTTTGTTTTGTTTGTTTGTTTGTTTTGTTTTGTTTTTTGGTTGGTTGGTCAGTTGCTTTTTCTTTTCTTGATTTGTTTGTTTGTTGTTGTTTGTTTGTTTGTTTGTTCTTGTTTGTTTGTTTGTTTGTTTGTTTTGTTTTGTTTGTTTGTTTGTTTTGTTTTGTTTTTTTGGTTGGTTGGTCTTGCTTTTTTCTTTCTTGATTTGTTTGTTTGTTTTGTTTGTTTGTTTTGTTCTTGTTTGTTTGTTTGTGTTGTTTGTTTTGTTTGTTTGTTTGTTTGTTTGTTTGTTTGTTTGTTTGTTTGTTTGTTTGTTTGTTTGTTTGTTTGTTTTGTTTTGTTTTTTGGTTGGTTGGTCAGTTGCTTTTTCTTTTCTTGATTTGTTTTGTTTTGTTTGTTTGTTTGTTTTTGTTTGTTTTGTTTGTTTGTTTGTTTGTGTTTGTTTGTTTGTTTTGTTTTTTTTTGTTTTTTGGTTGGTTGGTCTGTTTTGTTTTTTTTTTTGTTTGTTTGTTTGTTTGTTTGTTTGTTTTGTTCTTGTTTGTTTGTTTGTTTGTTTGTTTTGTTTGGTTTGTTTGTGTTTGTTTGTTTTTGTTTTTGTTTTGTTTTTTTGGTTTGGTTTGTTGTCTTGTTGCTTTTTTTTTTCTGTTTTTTTGTTTGTTTGTTTTTTGTTTGTTTTGTTTGTTTGTTTGTTTTTGTTTTGTTTTGTTTGTTGTTTTTGTTTTTTTGTTTTTTGTTTCTTTTTTGTCTTTTCTTGATTTTGTTTGTTTTTTTGGTTTGATTTTTGTTAGTTTGTTTGTTTTTGTTTTTTTTTTTTTTTTTTGTTTGTTTGTTTGTTTTGTTTTGTTTTTTGTTTTGTTTGTTTTTTTTTTTCTTTTTTTTTGCTTTTTTTTTTTTTTTGTTTTTTTTGTTGTTGTTTTTCTTTCTTTTTGTTGTTTTTTTTTTCTTTTGTTTTTTTTCTTTTTCCTCGTCCTTCCTTCATCTTGATAACCTTCTCAGGTTCCAGACTAGACCTAAGCCGGCTACAAGGAAGCAGAAGTTACCCGTGCATCAAGTAAGTACAGGAAGGCTGTATGTGTATGTCTTGCACCTGTTCTAACGAGCCAGCAGCAATGCTGTAAGTCACTGCCGGTAAGAATGAACGCGCGCGACTAACGCGCGTGAGTGTCAAGTGAGTTAAATGGTTTCCTGTATAAAATTGGACAAGGATGCCGGAACTAACAGGCGCTTCCCCGATATAGGCAGGAGGCACTGCCTGACAACACAGCTGGCAGTCATCAGGTTTATCACAGCCGTTCAACAACAATACCCTCATCAGCAGATAACCAACCCCATTCTCTCTCTCTCTCTCTCTCTCTCTCTCTCTCTCTCTCTCTCATTCTTTCTCTCTCTCATTCTTTCTCTCTCTCTCCTCTCTCTCTCTCCCTCTCTCTCTCCCTCTCTCTCTCCCTCTCTCTTTCTTCCTTCTTTCTCTCTTTTCTACACACACACACTACACACAACACACACACACACACATACACACACACAACACAACACACATACACACACAACACACATACATACATACCACACACACACACACACACACACACACACACACACACACACACACACACACAGGATGCTGAACCAGAGTACACTCAGCCTGTTAGGCGTGTGACCTTTGACCCAGGTTGCCTTCCTCTCCGTCTCACTTGCACATAGGCAAACGTACACACACACACACACACACACACACACACACACACACACACACACACACACATACACACACACACACACACACACACAGAGGATGCTGAACCAGAGTACACTCAGCCTGTTAGGGGTGTGACCCTTGATCCAAGTTGTCTCCCTCTCTGGCTCATCTACACACCTACGCAGAGACAGAGAGACAAACACACACATACATGCAGACATAGACACACACAGATATAAACAGACACACACACACACACACACACACACACACACACAAACACACACACACGCATACACACACACACACAAACACACAGACCACCACCACCACCAACACCACCACCCCACACACACAGGGTGCTGAGTTCTACAAGACACCTTATCTTGACATGCCGGCATCTTTGATAAGAACACGCCAAACAGGCAGCGCAACATGGAAATGCCTTACGGAAGCATGTCTGCAGCAAGGTCAATTTCACTTTCCCAACAGCGTCGACAGCACGACCTGACGGATTGCATCGTGTTTCTTTAATCGAAATTGTGGCTTTTAAAAGTATCAGTTTTCCAGCCCTTTTACTAATTCTGCTAATGCTCTTCGGCGGATGATATTTCAGCAAGTAGGCAAATGACTCTTCCTGTGAAGGAAACTACGCTGGAGACATAACACTGACATTATACGTGAGAAATGTGCATGCCTGCACGTGCGCTCCTTTTCTTCCACCTTCACCACTGAATCACACGTGACCAGCAGCACGCGCAAACAAAAAAAAACAAACAAACAAACACACAAAAAAACGGTCACGTATTTGAGTCGTATTGATTGCCACCGCAGCAGATGGCCGTAATTTCCCGATAGTACAGAGATTTGATTCACAGCAGGAAAGCAGTAGTTTTTTTCCCCCCACAACAGTAATTAGTTAATAAACAAAAAAAGGTAGTTCCGTAACGTTAAACTAGGTCACAAGGGAATGAGGTAGTAGAGGCCTGAATGTTCTGAGGTCAGGTATTAACAGGCAAATCCCACTCCTCTCTCTCTCTCTGTCTCTCTCTCTCTCTCTCTCTCTCTCTCTCTCTCTCTCCTTCTCTCTCTCTCTGTGTCTGTATCTATCTCTGTCTCTGACTGTCTCTCTCTCCCCCCTCTCTCTCTCTCTCTCTCTCTCGTCTCTGTCTCTATCTCTGTCTCTGACTCTGTCTCTCTCCCTCTCTCTCTCTCTCTCTGTCTCTG
>JAPXFY010000021.1:19056866-19071866 GCA_030674185.1 Monoplex corrugatus | reverse complement strand
AGAAGACGCGAGAGAAAGAGGAAGTGAAAAAGGTATAGAAAAAAAAAATTCTGCACGCTGAAAATACTTCTCTCCACTCCCTCCTCCTCCTTCACCCTAAAGAAGCCCCCCACCCCCACCCTGCCCCCTTCCAACCTCAGCTTCTTCCCCCTCCCTTCTTGTCCTCCTAATCGGCAGCCCAGCAAATCAATAGGCCGGCACAAAAGAACATAGAGGCGAGCAGAGTCTCTGATTCTCATTCCATTACGGGAACTATCCGGTTATTTCTTCACGGGGTAATAACGGTACAGGGCCACCTGCTAAGAAGCGAGGAAGTGCTGGGAATATTATGGACTGTGGGAGATCTTACCAGACAGGATGCTGTCTCTGTGTCCTGTCTCTGTCTCTGTCCTCTAACTATCTGTCTGTCTGTCTGTCTGTCTTGTCCGTCTGTCTGTCTGTCTGTCTGTCCTCGTCTCTCTCTCTTACAAACTACTCATACATACTACATACACTCACTCGCACACACACACATTACACAAACAATGTACGCATAAACGCATATGAATGAATGCACACGTACATACATAATACTTATATGCATGCACACACACACCCTACCTACATACCTACATACATACATACAACATACTATACACATACATATAAACATAAATACATGCACTACAACGTACATACATACATACTAACTACCATACATACATACATACATACATACATACATACCTACATACACATATACACTACATACATACATACATACATACATACATACATACATACATACATACATAAATACATAGGCCTACATACATACGAGTACATACATAAAACATACATACAACATACATAAAACTACATACATACATACATACCACACATACATACATACATACATACCTACAACTACATACATATACATACATGCGCGCACATGTACACACATACACACACGCATGAACACACACACACACACACACACACACCACGCACGCACGCACGCACGCACACAAACACACACACACACACATACCACACAAAAGATTTCGCGCTATATAAATATTGTAGATATCAAGATTTTGCGCTATATAAATATTGTAATTATTATTATTATTAAAACCTTTCTTTCGTTGATCCATCTGTGGCGTTCATTAGTTTTCTGGTGGTTTTTATGACAATAAGAATGGGGTCTGAGTCTGAGTCTGAGTCTGAGTCTATCTTCTCTCTCTCTCCATCTACGCATACACACACGCATACACACAAATAAACACACATACACACACGCATCACACAAATAAACACACACACACACACACATACACACACACACATACACACACACACACACACACACACACACACACACACACTCTCAAAGTACACAGGCACTTTTGGAATACTGCTGCACTGTTCTGTTGTGTCGATACAGAAAAGTTCACGTAACTGATCTGTATACCGAGTGAGATTATTAATATTAGTTGAGAAAACTAGAAGACCAAGAATATACCCTTGGGATATGGCGAAAAATGCCACAGAGAGAGAAAGTGAGAGAAGGGGGTGGAGAAAGGGAGAGAGAGAGGGGGGGGGGGCAGACAAACGATCAGAGACAGACAGAAAGAGACAAAGGAGAAAGAGAGACAGACAGACATAAACAAAGAGAGCGACAAGAGAGAGAGAGAGAGAGAGCGACAGAAAGAGAGAAACAGACAGAAAGACACAAGACAGACAGACAAACAGAGAACGAGAGAGGGAAGAAGGGAGGGAGGCAGGCAGGCTAATCCGTTTCTGTCAGACAGACGGACAGACAGACAGAAAAAAAAATATGTATAGAGAGAGAGACGCAAAACGAAAGACAGAGACTTAGAGACAGACAGACAGACAAAAGAGAGAGGAAGAGACTGCGAGAAACTAAGAGGGAAGGAGACAGAGAGAGAGAGGCTG
This sequence comes from Monoplex corrugatus, assembly GCA_030674185.1. Classification (NCBI taxonomy): domain Eukaryota; kingdom Metazoa; phylum Mollusca; class Gastropoda; order Littorinimorpha; family Ranellidae; genus Monoplex; species Monoplex corrugatus. The sequence goes on along the minus strand of JAPXFY010000021.1, from coordinate 19,069,925 downwards.
AAAAAGACAGATAGAGAGATACAAAGAGATAGAAAGAAGACAGAGAGACAGAGAAAGAGAGAGAGAGAGAGAAGAGAGAGAGAGAGAGAATGGAAGGCAGAGACAGAAGAGACAGAGAGGGAAGAAAGAAAGAAAAAAAAAAGAAAGAAGAAAGAGAGAGAGAGAGAGCAGAGGCATACAGATAGACAGATCAAAAACAGATAAACTCGGAAATTTCAGAGAGAGAGGGAGAGAGAGGGGGGAGGGAGGGAGGGAGGGAGGGAGAGTCTGGTAGACAAAGATAGAAAAGATAGAGAGGGAAAGACAAAGACAGACAGACAGACAGAGTCGGTCATCAAGACCTACTTCAACTGACCACAAAGGCGTACAGCAATCAAACCAGTTATTACATATTGACTGATATTCCACGTTAGCTTCACTTTGACCAAATACACACAGAAATATCAACACTAAGCACGCTGTGTTGGATTATCAAAAAAAAAAACGCTTCTGTGTGTGTGTATGTGTGTGTGTGTGTGTGTGTGTGTGTGTGTGGTGTGTGTGTGTGTGTGTGTGTGTGTGTCCGTGTGTATGTGTGTGTGTGTACTTGAGTTTGTGTGTTTGAGTGTTTGTGTTCTTGTGTGTGTGTGTGTGTGTGTGTGTGTGTGTGTGTGTGTGTGTGTGTGTGTGTAAGTGTTTGTGTGTGTGTGTGTGTGTAAGTGTGCGTGTGTAAGTGTGCGTAAGTGTGTGTGTGTATGTGTATGTGTATGTATGTTTGTACGAGTATGTGTGTGTGTGTGCGTGTGCGTGCGTGCGCGCGCGTGTGTGCCTGTCTCAAAGAGCGTGATGAATTAATGGACTAAAACTTGGGAATATTTGACCTATAGACATCTGACATCAGCTGACACACAGAAACTCGATAACACATGTATCAGACATACTTTACTTTTCACTTTTACTTATAGCCTGCCAACACCAGGCCCCCATGGGGATGCCGGGAGCTCTTTCAGTATAAATAGTATCCCCACCTTCTGGAAATTCTGTGCTACAAATTTCCTCTTTTCTGTCACTCTCTTTGTTTCTTTCGTCTTCCTTTGATTTCTGTCATTTCTTCCTATTATTTTCTGCCTTGCTGGTCCATTCACCTGTATGTGTTCAATAGTCTTACGTAGTTTCTGTTAGGATTGATAGTTGGGTACATGTGTTAAGAGCATTTTTGGCTCTAGGCATATGAGATATGCGGAAGCGATTTTAGGTAATTTAGGCCCGTTTTTATATGTTTTAATATCTTTAGTTATGTTTAAAATTGTATTCAGGTATGTTTTATAAATCCCCATGTGCGATAAGTTGGACGGGATGGTCAACACCAGGGGTATCTTCTTAGATTACGAACGCGAATGCATTGATATGTGTATTTGGTTTTTGTTTTTCCTTTTTTTTTTTGTCCTGTTAAAGAGGTGTGCATGTTTTGAACTGGTTATCGCCCTGATATGGCTCTACGCAGTCGGCTGGGCTTTAAACAACAATAATAAAAAATAAAAAAAACCAATAAGCCTACACTGGTTGTATTAAATACGCGTTCTGATTCTTTTTTCGCGGTTTTTTTTCTGGTTCCTGTTTGCTTGAACCTATCCTTTGATTCCCTCACCCTATCCACTAGCTTCCTTGCAGAGATCTGGTGGAAAGGGTGAGGGAATCAAAGGGTTAAGTTTTTGCAGATTTTGGATATGCTGCGGGAGTCATAGGGTTGTAAGCTGGAAGGGCTGGCTGGTGGACTGGCATCCTGTTCAAGGATCAAATCACTTGATCGATCCAACGTTTTGTCGTTGATAGAGATGTTCCAACCAGTTCTCCGAGCTCTGCGTTTCTGATCAGGTCTCTTTGTAGTCCTGCCTGCTTGCTGATCTTAGACAGCTCATCCTATGTTTTCCACAAGAATTGTGCTGACTCCTTTGACTCCTGCACCCTATCCTCCAGCTGCAAAACACTACCTTTTGACTCCTTTACCCTCTCCACTATCTTCTTTGCAGGAAGCTGGCGGATAGGGACAGAGTAAAAGGGTTAAGTTTTTGCTCTGCTAGTGTGGTTGACAATGCAGGAAGCTGGTGGATAGGGAGAGAGTAAAAGGGTTAAGTTTTTGCTCTGCTAGCATGGTTGACAATGCAGGAAGCTGGTGGATACGGAGAGAGTAAAAGGGTTAATTTTTTTTGCTCTGCTAGCATGGTTGACAATACAGGAAGCTGGTGGATACGGAGAGAGTAAAAGGGTTAAGTTTTTGCTCTGCTAGTATGGTTGACAACACAGGATGATGGTGGATACGGAGAGAGTAAAAGGGTTACGTTTTTGCTCTGCTAGTATGGTTGACAATGCAGGATGCTAATGAATAGGGCAAGGGAATCAAAGGGTTAAAAGACCAGGTCTGGGGTTGATAAGTCAGTGTGGGTACAAAGATTACTGTTAAACCTGACTTTGATTTCAATAAGGATGCTTGGATGTTTTACAAGGGGTGAAAGTTGGAAGCTCACAGCGTTTGCCTTTAGGACTCTGGTCTCAATGCTTCTGTTCGCTGTTCCATCTTTGGAATCAAGTTTCCCAAATACATACATGCTATATTTTGGTGAAATTCTTGCTCTTTGATTCTAATGTCCAGTTTGTCAGGCGTTCGTCCTACTGACATAGCCTGTATCTTTCTGTTGTTAATTTTCATGCTATAGTCTTCATAGCTGTTTATTTTGCAGCCGTGTTTTGTCATAGTTCAGGATCCCTCGGTCATCAGCGAACAATAGTTCATTGAGAGATTATGGATCAGGGTTTGCATCTTGAATCATTTTGTCCATGTAAATAATGAATAGGAGTGGCGATAGAAGGCATCATTGTCGTACCCTTCATGTTATTTGGAACCAGTTGGGGGACTTTACCTTAAGTCGTTTAGCACTTTCAGTACAGTGGATCAGAAATCAGTCATTGTTTTCTTAATCATAATGAAGCGAACTGATACACAGGACAAGACGTCTTTGGATAGGAAGTAAGAGACACAGGGAAGAGATTTGATACACATTGAGAAAGACAGCCTCTCAAAGAGAGAGAGAAAGAGAGAGAGAGGGGCAGGGAGAGAGAGAAAGAGACAGAGAGAGAGACAGAAAGAGAGAGACAGACAGAGAGAGAGAGAAAGAGAGAGATGGTGGGGTAGAGACATCAACAAAAATCGATAGGGGTAGGGGTGACGGGAGTGTCAACTCCAAACACAGCAAGCAATGATACAACGCTTCCAACAGGCGCCTCGCAGCTGACCACACTCTGCAGGCCGGCGCAACCAGACTCACCCCCTCCAGCCCCCACCCCCACCTCTTTACCCCAACCCCCTCCATCCCCCCCCCCCATCAGCTTTCCTACCATCTCCTTTCCTTCCTTCCTTCTCTATCACAACCCCCATCCCTATCTCCTTCCGTCTTCTCTCTCACTCGAAAATGCTCGCTGTCATTTAGACCGGAACAGTGCTAGTGCGCAGACGCCTCGCTCCGCCATTGACAAAAGCAAGCAGGGCCTTGTGGGAAAAGAAACTGGGTCACGTGTGACCTGGGGGGGGGAGAGAGGAGGGAGGGTGACAGTGGAGGGGGTGGGCGCGCTCTAGTGGGACACAGAATTTTACGATACAGGAACGGAGGGAGGAGGGAGGGAGGGGGAGTTGGAGATGGGGGGTGGGGGGGGGGAGGAAGAAAGGGCACTAGGGCTTGGCGACTCTTCCCGAAAAATTGATCCGTTTTGTGTTCTCGCCTTCATTCTTCTTCAAGCAAAACTATTGTTTTCGTCAAGGTTCTGTTGCTGTTTTGTGGGGGAGTTTTGATTTGGTCGTAGATAAATGCATACTGAAGATGTACACTTAGCTTCCTTCCCCTCCTACTCCACCCTCCCACGCACATACTACGAACGTGCACAAACAAGCATGTCTACATAAATCCCAGCCAATGTAAGTACAGCTGTATTCTTGAATGTAGGAGAAAAAACGTAGCAGGGGTAAAAAGTCACAGAAATAAAGCCACAGAAAAAAGTCACAGGAAACACACACACGCACACACACACACACACACACACACACACACACACACACACACACACACACACACCACAACACACACACACACCACACATACACACACACAAGGCACAGGCAAAAATTCACATACCTCCTCTTTTTTGAACCAATCGATGGTCCTCCAGATTGACAGATGGTAATGTCCCAACCAGGTTGTGGAACCTGTTGTTCCAACTCTCGCAGATGTTGTTTGTGCGGGGGTTTGTTGTTCATTGTTGATTCATGAACACTCCACACGTCTGGGGGAAACATGGGTGGTACATGGCGCTTCCTAACAGGCTGACCTGCATTACGGTCTCTAGCAGCTTGGTGCTGAATCTGACGGTAGTGACCATTAACATAAATCCTATCGAAGTAGTCCAGTAGGTCTTCAGCTTCGGGTGGATTCTGCAGTATATTGACCCTAAGAAACTGCATCCGCTCTTGAATATCTGCCAGTGGGAGGAAAGCTAGGCCGTCAACCATGTCACAAAACAGACGGAATTCTTCATCAGTTGTGTACTGCGGTCCAAGGCCTATGTCCTGAAGTTTCCGCCATGTTGACAGGTGGTAAAAGCAACCACTAGATTTCATGTGTCTTCCAAACACGACTGTTACAGCTCTGAGAACAGCATCTTCAAAGTCTGTCATATGACGTTCACATTCAAGTTTATTTCTACACATTTATCAACAAATACCTGGAAGAATTCTCCATACGTTGCCATTGTCTTTGTTGGCAACAAAACATACACTGCTGTGACAGCGGTGTTTCCCAAGAGCACGTGAACAACGTAAATCTGTCTGAAAATTTACCATCCATAAAAAGAAGTTGTGCTTGTTGCAAACAGCCTCAGGCCAGTTGATGAGAAAAACACAAAAATTTGATCGTCCCTGTGGAGACCATCATCAGCAATGACAAAACGTTTGGAAAGTTGGGACTTTTTGCAGTGATGGTGAACTCATAGGGAAGCTCTCCAAGGTCGACCAGATGATGAGGTACAGGACATGTTTGTTGGGCGCCGGTTCTGCATCGTTCTCTTGTAGGTGTCAACTGTAGGTAGTAGGGCTCTTACATAATCGTCACACTGACTGATACCTTTCGCCAAATTTTGAGCTGGAGTATCTCTGGTCTCTGCAGCTTGATGCTTCATAATGATCTCATTTTAGCAAGACGGATTTGACTTTCTTCAGGAGCGTGATTATGAGCCTGTCCTATTTCTGGATTCTTTTTTTTTAAGTCTTTTTCTTTTCAAGCTGCTGAGACACTGAGCACTTGACCTGGCACATTTCCATCATATTTTGGTTGTACGAATAGAACGCTTGGTGAACAAAAATAAAGCATGACAGAATCTCATGCCATCTTTGTTGCTCTGGATTATCTCCATAGCAGTACAAATTAATAACAAAATATTAAGTCAATAAAAATTATCCTCAACAATGAAATATCAAATGTTCAAGTTTGCATTAAATTACTGCATCATACACTGACACTGGCAAACGGAAAAGCTTCAACTCGGATCACATCTCAGCTGTGTGAGTATGAGTGTGTTCGCATTGAACTTTGTTTGCTGTGAACGACTCAGCAGACCAGATTCACTTTTAACTAATCATCACCACTCAGATTGAGGAGTCAAAGACACATTGGAGAGTTTTACTGAATGTATTATCCACAACTACATTCCGAAAGGGGTGGGGGGTGGGGGTGAGTAAGACTGTGAAGGAAATAGTAGTGGAGGTGGGGCAGAGGATATCATTCATCGAGAAAGAGAGGGCAAAGAGCAGCTGCCCAAAAGCCGTGATTTTATTTCCGTCACTTTATTTCCGCGACTTTTTTCTGTGACTATATTTCCGCGCGTGCGCGCGTGCGCGCGCGTGTGTGTGTGTGTGGTGTGTGTGTGTGTGTGTGTGTGTGTGTGTGTGTGTGTGTGTGTGTGTGTGTGTGTGTGTGTGTTGTGTGTGTGTGTGTGTGTGTGAGTGATGTGATGATGTGTGTGTGTTGTGTTGTGAGTGTGTGTTGAGTGAGTGATGTGAGTGATGTGGTGAGTGTGAGTGAGTGTGATGTGAGTGTAGTGAGTGTGGTGAGTGTGAGTGAGTGTGAGTGAGTGTGAGTGAGTGTGAGTGAGTGTGAGTGATGTGTGAGTGAGTGTGAGTGAGTGTGAGTGAGTGTGATGAGTGTGTGTGGTGTGTGTGAGTGTGTGTGAGTGTGTGTGATGTGTGTGTGAGTGTGTGTGAGTGGTTGAGTGGTGTGTGGTTGTTGTGGTGTGGTGTGGTGTGGTTGTGTGTGTGTTGTGTGTGTGTTGTGTGTGTGTTTGTGTGTGAGTGTGTGACACTTATTTCCTTGTCTTTTTCTGTGACTTTATTTCCGTGATTTTTTCCCGTGACTCTATTTCCGTGACTTTATTTCAGACTTTATTTCCTTGACTTTTACCTGAGACTTTATTTCCTTGACTTTTTCCTGAACTTTATTTCCGGGCCCCTTATGTGTCTACGTGTGTGTGTGTGTGTGTGTGTGTGTGTGTGTGTGTGTGTGTGTGGTGTGTGTGTGTGTGTGTGTTCGTGTGTGTGTGTGCGTGCGCAAATGTGTTTGTGAGTGTATGTGTGAGCGCGTGCGCGCGTGTGTATGTGTGAGCGCGTGCGCGCGCGCGTGTGTGTGTGTGTTTGTATGTGCGCGTGCGTGCATGCGAGCTGTGCGTTTGTATGTGTGTATGTATGTGTGTCTGTGCGTGAATATAATAACTGTGTGCGTGACAAGGGCGCGTGTGCACGCGCTCATGTTCAGCATCAATTTGGCTATGACATTCAGCAACAGGAATCTATCTGCCCTGATACAGACGAAGGTCGAAGCGTGCAGTTTTGCCCTTTACCAAAATAATAGAGTTGTCAGAGTTATCATTTGCCAAGACAATAGAGTTATCTTCCACCAGACGTCCATGATGTCATAAATGACTCTGTCTCTGTCTCTCTGTCTTTGTCTCTCTGTCTTTGTCTCTCTGTCTTTATCTGTCTTTCTGTCTCTGTCTGTCTCTCTGTCTCTGCTTGTCTGTCTGTCTATCTCTTCTCTCTCTCTCTTTATCTGTCCCTCCCTCCACTACCATGTCGCTCTCTTTCTTCCTCGTCTGTCTCTCTGTCTGTCTCTCTGTCTGTTTATCTCTCTCTATATATTATATATCTGTCTATTTCTCTCTCTGTGTCTCTGTCTCTCTGTCTCTGTCTGTCCGTCTGTCTCTGCCTTTGTTCTGTTTCTCTGTCTTCTCTGTCTCTCTCTCTCTTTGTCCCTCCATCTCCTACCGTGTCGCTCTCTTTCTTCCTCGTCTGTCTGTGTGTTTCTCTCTCTCCCCTCTCTCTGTCTCTGTCTCTGTCTCTGTCTGTCTCTCTCTCTCTCTCTCTCTCGCTCTCTCTTTTCTCTCTCTCTCTCTCTCTCTCCGGCCTCTCCCCTCCACCTACTTCTCTATCTCTATCTCTCTCTGAGTCTCTGTATCTCTGTCTGTCTCTCTCTGTCTCTGTCTGTCTCTGTCTCTCTTTCTGTCTCTCTGTCTCTGTCGGTCTGTCTGTCTGTCTCTCTCTCTCTCTCTCTCTCTCTCTCTCTCTCTCTCTCATACATTTCGGGACACTGCGGACATTCACAAAGAACGTCATGAGGTTCAACTTTTAATTTGTCGTATATTTCAGTGATCCATTTTGGGATGAAACGCATGATGTGTGCTGTTGTCCTTCCCTGATTGATATACAAAATGATTTATTGCCATCTACCCATTGATGAAAACCCAAAAATATTTCAATTACCTGCACTTTCCTGTCCAGAAATAAAGCTTACAGGAACAAGATCGCGATATTTGTGTATAAACGTGGAACGGAATTGCGTCATAATTTGATTGTTTTTTTGTTTTGTTTTTTCTTTTTGGCAGCATGTCAACCTAAAATAGCACCAATGTATTTGTCTATCTGTATGCAATATTCATGATTATAGATATGTATATGAGCATGTTCGTGATTAGTATTTACATTCCCTTTACAAAGGGCTTATACCCTATGGTATTTACACTCCCTTTACAAAGGGCTTATACCCTTATGTGTTTACACTTCCTTTACAAAGGGCATAAACCCTATAGTAATTACATTCCCTTCACAAAGGGTTTATACCCTATAGTATTTACACTCCCTGCACAAAGGGTCTATACCCAGTAGTATTTACACTCCCTGCACAAAGAGTCTATACCCTATAGTATTTACACTCCCTTCACAAAGGGTTTATACCCTATAGTATTTACACTCCCTTCACAAAGGGTCTATACCCTATAGTATTTACACTCCCTTCACAAAGGGTTTATACCCTATAGTATTATAAAACTACCTCCCCTTCACAAAGGACTTATACCCTATAGTATTTACACTCCCTTCACAAAGGCCCTATACCCATGTATTTACACTCCCTTCACAAAGGACTTATACCCTATAGTATTTACACTCCCTTCACAAAGGACTTATACCCTATAGTATTTACACTCCCTCACAAAGGGCCATACCCTATAGTATTTACACTCCCTTCACAAAGGCTTATACCCTATAGTATTTACACCCTTCACAAAGATTATACCCTATAGTATTTACACTCCCTTCACAAAGGAACCAGTTTATAACCCATATATCACTTTCACACACATCCCTATAGTATTTCTTCCCCCAAAGACTTATACCTATGCTTCAAACTTTACTATAGTATTTACACTCCCTTCACAAAGCACTTATACCCATAGTATTTACACTCCCTGCACAAAGCACTTATACCTATAGTTTCACTCTGCACAAGCACTTATACCATAGTATTACACTCCCTGCCAATTACATTTCGATGAACATCCAGTATTCAATGACTTTCTGTTTCTGCTTTTTTCTTTGGTTCACTATTATTTCGATGGTAAGCACAAAAAAAACAAAAAAAACAAAACATTTTTCTTTCAAGACTAAATCTGAGAGAGAGAAAAAAATCACCCTCATTATTTGATTCTGTCCTAATTTTCTGTACTTTGCGGACAGTTCCGAGAACATTGACAGAAATCTGCAACTCTGCACACACATACACGCACACACGTACGTACACATATACATACACAGACGCACGTCCAAACACACACGCATGCGCACCCACATAACACACACACACACACACACACACACACACACACACACACACACACACACACACACACACACACACAAAATATACGCAAGATCACCAATTACAATACTTCAATATTTGCAGAGGTCCAAATGGTTACAATCGATTCGACAGAAATCTACTCATTTAGATGCCAATGTTCTGACGAGGACACAGGGTGGGGTGGGTGGGTGTGGGTGAGAAGCAAAGGGGACAAATGACAGAAAAGAATAGAAATGAACTGAATGAAAAAACACAAAAAAAGAAAAGGGCGAAAAGGGAAAACAGTGACATAAAGGACAAAGAAACAGAACCAAAGAACATAAATATAACAAGGCAAAAAAATAAAGAGAGAGAGAGAGAAGAGAAGAGAAGACAGACAGACAGGCAGACAAGAGAGAGAAGAGAGAGAGAGAGAGAGAGAGAGAGAGAGAGAAAGAAGAGAGAAGAAGCAGAGAAGAGAAGAGAAGAGAGAGAAGAGAGAGAGAGAGAGAGAGAGAGAGAAGAGAAGAGACAGAGGCAGACGAGAGAGAGAGAGAGAGAGAGAGAGAGAGAGAGAGAGAGAAGAGAATAGAAGACAGACAGACAGGCAGACAAGAGAGAGAGAGAGAGAGAGAGAGAGAGAAGAGAAGACAGACAAAGAGAGGAGAGAGAAGCAAACGGGGAGAATGACGGAAAGGAAAATTACAAACGATGTAACACACGCTGTCTAATGGACTTTAATTCCTGCTCTCTCGCTTTCTCTCCCTCTCTCTCTCTCACTCTGTATCCCCCCCCCCCCCTCTCTCTCTCTCCAATGAAATGGAAACAAATTCCCATTTGACAAAGGATAGCTTCAAGCTAGCTGACCGCCATATTTCATTAAATTAACTCCACCCCATCCTTGCCTTAGCTATGACCATATTCAATTATTCCCCGCTTTAAATAAGAGCTAATCTTTCACTGTTTGACTCGAACATGGAAACAAATCTCCACATGACAAAAGATAGCTTCAGTTTCAGTTTCAGTTTCAGTTTCAGTTTCAATTTCTCAAGATGACGTCTCCGCGCTCGGAATGAATTCCATATGCACTAACATCACAGGTGACATATGACAGAGAAGATCTAGAATGATCATGGCACAAGCTTAAGCCTGCACATAAACCCACGAGCTGGCCAGGTCCTGAGGTCCTACCTAAATAGTGCCATACTCCTGGGGTCGTAGGGGAGTGAGGTGGCAGAGACCTCAAATTTTTCCGGGGCCAGTACTACAAGGTCGACGCCCATCCCCTCTTTCTCGCTTCAAATTCATATTCATATTCACTTTATTTTTTACCAAGACTTCAGAAAAGCAAGAAGGCTAATTGGTCTTCAAGAGGTGAGACAACCTGTCTTTCCAATGCTTTTTACCAAGGCAGCCGGGCAATGCCCTACTCTTCACGATTTTCAACTGCCGTGGGATCATTAACGTGCTCAGCCAGAAGGCACACGGGTTCGACTCGTTTTTCGTCCCCTTCCGAAGGACTAGACGTTCAGTTCGATTTTCCGGTCAAACTGAGGAGAAAAGTCGAGGCCTCTACGGGGAGCGAACCCTGGAACCTCGAGTTTAGTTATTGGCAGGCGAACGTCTGAACCATTCTGCCACTCTCTCCTCCTGCCGTGGCGATAGTTCCAAGACATTTGACCCCCATACTTCATTAAATCAACTCCACCCTCATCCTTGCTTTCTTCGTGATCATCTTCAACAATTTCCCTGCTTTAAACAAGAGCTAATCTTTCCACCGTTTGACTCAAAAACTCCATGGAAACGAATTTTCACTTGACAAAGGATAGCTTCAAGATATTTGACCCCCGTACTTGTTTAAATTAACTCCATTCTCACCCTTGCCTTCTTCATGGCCATCTTCAACAATTTCCCTGCTTTAAACAAGAGCTAATCTTTCCACCGTTTGACTCTAAACCCTTACACAAAACAAATCCCCACTTGACAAAGGACAACTTCGAGCTGTCTGAGCTCCATGAAGGCAGATCCCCCCCCCCCCCCTCCCCCCCCAACGTTAAAAGATATAATCTTCCGCCACGACAAGACAGAACACGACGTCAAAGACGACCAAACGAAACCCAGACGGCCATTTTACGCAGCATGCGCCTTCTTTAAAGAACCCCGTAAAACCTGAATCACATTCCAAGCCTGTGTCCTTGTTTGTTTTTTTCCTCCTTCTCTCTCTCTCGTACGGCCGTGGCCACGTGTCTTCCGTGTCCTCAGATCTTGTCGTAAGACAATTAACATGCTTTGTTGCAAGCTATTAGCAGGTTGGACGGAGGCGATAGAACCAAATAAGGGGGAAAAAATGATGATCTCTTCGAGAGAAACAGAAATCCTCTTTCGACCAGGTAAGCTGCTACTTAGCAACGGCTCGAAAAGAAGAGAGAGCGAGCGAGCGAGCGAGACAGAGAGAGAGAGAGAGAGAGCTACAGACAGAGAAGAGAGGAGGGAGGACAGACAGACAGAAGACAGAGGGAGGGAGGGACAGACAGATAGATAGATTGACTGACTGACTGACTGACAGATAAACAGAGATGGAGAGAGACAGATAGACAGAGAGCGAGAGAGAAAAAGAAAGGAAGAAAGAAAGAAAGAAAGAAAGAAAAAGGACAGGCAGACAGACAGGAAAAACAAAGACAGACAGAGACAGAAGAGAAAGAGATAGACAGACAGACAGAGACAGACAGACCAGAGAGACAGACAGACAGACAGAGACAGATAAAAAAAAAAAAACAGAAACAGAGAAACAGAGACAGAAACGGAGAAAAAGAGAAGGGGAGAGAAAGACACAGCGAAAAAGAGAAAAGGAGAGAGAAACATCAGACAGGCAAAGACAGAGACAGACAGACAGACAGACAGACAAACAGAGAAAGAGACAAACAGACAGACAGAGACAGAGAAGATAGGGAGATAAGCAACGGAGGAGACATTAATTTTGTTCAAGACAAAAGAGAATGTTTTTGTTCAGAAAACTCCAAGAGATGGCACCGAGGTGAACATTATTGACTTGGTCCTGATCATACCTTTTGGGAAGATAGAGAAATCAACAGATGATTGATTGTTTTGTGTGTGTGTGTGTGTGTGGTGTGTGATGTGTATGTGAATGTGTGTGTGTGCGTGCGTGGTGTGTTTGTGTGTGTATGTGACACGATCAGTGTACGTATCTGATGTTTAGCATCTTGCGACATTTATAGGACATTTTATGAGGAAAGAGAAATTAGAGCACCTGGTCACAACAGGAAAGCTGGAGGGAAAGAGAACACCAGGTAGACCCAGGGAGAAAATATCGGACGGACTTGCAGGTTGGCTGAGGACAGAGAGGGTGGGAGATGTACTTGCAGCGACAAGGGACAGATTCGTATGGAGGGCCATGACGTGACCGCTAACGCCATGCGGCCGGGCACATGATGATGATGATGACTATCTTGCAATAACATTTCTTTTCCATGATCACAAATCTGCACAATTCTTTGCTTCAATGAAACCACGAGACTTAGCTCCCCTTTGAACTAGGCCAGAATATTTGAATTGTCTTTGAATATCAGAACAGCCCCTGCGGCGATGAAGTACAGGCTATTTCTGGATTTTCCATGGTCATTCCTACCGAAATCAAAATTTTTATTAGAAATATCATTAAAGTAATTTTTTGTTATAAGACCTTGCACTCAAAATCTTTACCAAAAAAGTCGTTAAAGTGTTTATATTTGGCAGAATGACTGAGGTGTTTCCTTGTGTAAATTATTGATATTTATTCAGGTCACCGAGTTTCCACGAAATCAAATATCCAGATAGAAAACATCACAGAAGCATCTTCTCTTCTCTCTCTTCT
>JAPXFY010000021.1:19049366-19051866 GCA_030674185.1 Monoplex corrugatus | reverse complement strand
ACTGAAATATAATCAAAGCAAAGACAGTGATATATTTCTCTTTTCCAAAGCTGCTCTTTTTAAAAGTCTGATACAATGTGCATTTCCAGGGGATGCCTGACAGAACGATGTCTCTGCCTTCTCCACGCAATTCGTATTAGACCATTCTGGTACGTAATCCTCCATTTTCTTTGTTGCAATTTTCCAAAGCCGTTTTCCATTTTTTTGCTGGAAATTAATCTCAAGTGAATAAGTAACCATTTATAGAATATTTTGTTTTATAAACTTTGATATTCCCAAGCGACATCAACATTTGTGGCGGTCACTATTTTCTTCATACACATATGACCTATCCTGTCAGAACGGTACTCTTTCACACATCTTCAAAGTCTCCAAATATCTCTTTTTCATTTTTTCATGTTTATACTTCATATAAAGAAACAAAATTGAAACTCATAAACGGAAATAAAATTTGCTCCAAGGAAAAATAATTTATGTACCTTTCTCTCTGTTTTTTTTTTTTTTTTCGTCTTTATTTTTGTCTTTGTTTTTGTCTTTGTCTGCATACCTGTATTTCTCAACATATACTGCATACCTGTATTTCTCAACATATACTGCATAACTGTATTTCTCAACATATACTTTACTAAATCCAGGTGATGTGATGACTGGAGGCAGTGTGCTAATACATGTTGCAGAGTACGTCTATGATTGCCCCTATTTGGACAAACTGTCAGATTTTAAATTATTCGTGCATTAAGTCTATATTCCCACTGGTGCTGATGATAATCATGTGTCGTACGAAATCATTAATTATTGATCTTTCGTCGTCTCAACTTATTACAACCAGTTCGCACCTTATAACCCTATTTTGGAATCTTATAACAAATGAGTTCTGACTTTTGAATCCATGTGCCGGACTGGAATTTTTCAAAAAATGTAATTGTACGAGAAAATTTTAGGGTAAATATTATAGAAAATTCCCTTGACGTGGAATTAGATTTTCGTATTAATCCATAAAATTTCGAGTTCAGTTTGAATTTTGTTGTTGCCTCATATCACAAACCATGGTACTGTATATACCATTCATGCATAATTATGAAGTATATACCATTCATGCATAATTATGAAGTATATACCATTCATCCATAATTATGAATATATACCATTCATGCATAATTATGAAGTATATACCATTCATCCATAATTATGAAGTATATACCATTCATGCGTAAGTATGAAGTATATACCATTCATCCATAACTATGAAGTATATACCATTCATGTATAATTATGAAGTATATACCATTCATGCATAAGTATGAAGTATATACCATTCATCCATAACTATGAAGTATATACCATTCATGTATAATTATGAAGTATATACCATTCATGCATAATTATGAAGTATATACCATGCATGCATAATTATGAAGTATATACCATTCATGCATAATTATGAAGTATATACCATGCATGCATAATTATGAAGTATATGCCATTCATGCATAATTATGAAGTATATACCATGCATGCATAATTATGAAATATATACCATGCATGCATAATTATGAAGTATATACCATTCATGCATAATTATGAAGTATATACCATTCATGCATAACCAGGAAGTATATACCATTCATGTATAATTATGAAATATATACCATGCATGCATAATTATGAAATATATACCATTCACGCATAATCATGACATAAGTACAATTATCCCCTTTCTAAACCATTCATTCCACCACTAGTAAAGAAAATAAAATGAAAAAACGAACACTTCTTACTCACACCACTACCCTCCTTGTCATCGTCTTCCTCTTCCTTCCCCATCCACCTTGTCGTGGCGTGTGGGTAGGAGGGTGAAAAAGGAGAACTTTCGCTGAGGATCTCAGAAAGAGAGACTGGGTGGAGGGGGGGGTTAAAGAGAGACAGACAGACAGACAGACAGAGACAGAGAAGAGTGAACGAGAAAGCTGAGACAGGAGAAAGACAGACAGAGCGACAGAGAGAGACAGGAGAGAGAGAGAGAGAGAGAGAGAGAGAGAGAGAGAGAGAGAGCGAGAGAGATAGGAAAAGAGAGAGAAGAAAGCAGCCAGACAGAGAGAGAGCGACAAAGAGAGAATGAGAGAGACAGAGAGAAAAAAAAAAAGAAATACAGGTAATCAGGCAGACAGACAGAAAGACAGAGACAAAGACAGACAGACGGACAGATTCTGAGACAGAGACAAGACAAAGAAGGAAAAAGAAGGAAAGAAAGAAAGAGAGGCAGGAAGAAAGAATAGGAGAATAGGGGAAACAAAGAAAAGGAGAAAGGAAGGAAGGAAGGAAGAAAGAATGGGAGAGAAAAAAGGAAGAAAGGAAGGAAGAAAGAACGGGAAAAAGAAAGAAATAAAGAAAGAACGTAAGGGAGAAAGAAACAATGGGAGAGAAAGAAAAGGAGAAAGAAAGAAAGAGAGAAAGAAAAGGGGAAAGAAAGAAAGGAAGGAAGGAAGAAAGAAAGAATGGA
>JAPXFY010000021.1:19036866-19044366 GCA_030674185.1 Monoplex corrugatus | reverse complement strand
TAACCATAACACTTACAGCTTCAGAAACCCATCACATATTCAAAAAGAAAATAACAGAGAGAGAGAGAGAGAGAATGAGACAGAGAGAGACAGAGTCAAAGACAGCAACAGAGACAAAGACAGTGACAGAGACAAAGGAGAGAGACAAACTGACAGAGAGAGACAGAGAGACAGAGAGAGACAAAGACAGCAACAGAGACAAAGACAGTGACAGAGACAAAGAGAGAGAGACAAACTTACAGAGAGAGACAGAGGGAGACAGAGACAAAGAGAGAGACAGAGAATGAGACAGCGAGAGAATGAGAATGAAGAAGAAGAGAAAGAGAAAGTCAAAAAGTGCCGTACGAAGAAGCAAAACGAGACAGAAAGTTTTTTTCAACAGATCAGACAGACTTATAGCGAGTGTCACATTTATATTAAGAAAGAACACATAAAATATGGAAATGAAAACACACAGCCTAAGTTTAACGCGTACAGTCACAAGAACCATGGATGATGTCTCGAAAAGATTTTGTCCGACTACAAGCATTGCAGCCTGGCTATAGAACACGTTTTGCATGTTATTGTTACTGTCTTTTTTTAAAACCCAGCCGACTGCGTAGGGCCATATCAGGGTTATAACCGTTTCAAAACATACAAAATACTTCAACGGGAAAAAAAAAAGAAACATGAAATTAAGTACACATATCAATGCATTCGCGCACACAATCTAAGGAGATGCCCCAGGCGTTGAACACTCCATCCAATCTATCGCACAGGGGATTTAAAAAACATATCTTTATACAAATTTAAACATAACTAAGGACAATAAAAGATACATAAAAACTGGTCTAAGTTACCTAAAATTGCTTCCGCATATCTCATTTCCCTAGAGCCAAAAATTTATTTAATTCATGTACCCAGTTATCACTCCTAAAGAGAAAGTATGTACGACTTTATCGAACACACAGAGTGACTGGACCATCAAGGCAAGAAAATGACAGGAAGAAATAACAGAAAGCACAGGAACAAGGCAGAAACAAGGAGAGCGAGAAAAAAGAGGAAATTTCTAGCACAGAATATCCAGAAGGTGGGGATACTATTTATACTGAAAGAGCCCCGACATCCCCAAAGGGGATCCAAACTTTCTTAAGAACCAGCAATGACAGAGTGGCGTCCATCTTTTATCATTTACTGTTTTACCTTTCTCAACCCTAAAACAGGCTCAGGTACCAATTCACAGCTGGTTGTACTACAGACAGACCACACGTATTGTTTTACTCGCGTCAGACTCGAACCTATACAGTAAGATCTGAAGACATCAAAAGCACAAGTATCATTGAGCCAACCACACATGGAACAGAGTACAGCGGACTTGGCCACCACCACCAATCGTCTACGAACAATAATGGAAGGCATACACGGACTCTCTAGCAGTCTGAGTCAAACAGTTTTTGGGGAGAGGCAATGATGAGGGACAAAGGATTTAAACCCGAGATGGTGGCCAGAACTTAAAAGGGCCAGACAGCCAGCAGTCTTGACAAGAGTGACACCAAGTCTGACAGGACAAACACGACTGCTAATTCACACAACATTGGCCTGACCAGCCACTCCACTCTGACAGTGGAACACACATGGTAAAGCCAGCCTCTGACAGCAGGAGGTCTACTGGAACAATACAAGCTGTGGAAAAAAGGGTGTCATCCTGATTCGCCTATTCCCGATTCGCCTATCTCTAATTTGGTGATCCAGATACGCCTATTCCCGATATCCCTATCCCAACTTTGGTAACCCAGATATGCCTATTCCCAGTTTCCCTATCCTTAATGATCCAGAATCGCCTATTCGCGATTCGCATATACCTAATGTGGTAATCCAGATACGCCTATTCCCATTCGCCTATCCTAATGATCAGATACGCCTATTCCGATTCACCTATCCTAATGATCCAGAATCACCAGTTCCAGATTCGCCTATCCCTAATTTGGTGATCCAGATACGCCTATTCCCGACTCGCCTTCCTTAAAGATCCAGACACGCCTATTCCTGATTCGCCTATCCTTAATGATCCAGATACGCCTATTCCCGATTCGCCTATCCCTATTTTGGTAATCCAGATTCGCCTATTCCCGATTCGCCAATCCTTAATTTGATAATCCAGACTCACCTATTCCCGATTCGCCTATCCCTAATTTGGTAATCCAGATACATCTATTCCCAGTTCACCTATCCTTAATGACGCCTTTTCCGATTCGCCTATGTATTCGATAAAAACCACTCACAAAGACGCACGCGCGCTAGGGGAGAGAGAGAGAGAGAGAGAGCAGACAGACAGACAGACAGAGAAAGAGAGAGAAAGAAAGAGAGAGAGAGAGAAACAGACACAGAGAGAGGTTGAACAGGCGAAATGGGAAATGGCCAGCAGGCGACATGGGACAAAGAGTTAAACTGTCAAAAGGCCATTGAGAGTGGACGCGTCATCAAAGGGTAGGCGAAGCGGAAATGGGCGAATTGGATCTGCTCGGAAAACGGGACACTGTGCAGGCTTAGACCTTTAGCATTTCAAGACTTGCAGCACTAACCTTTAAGCGTGCATGAATGACACCAAGAACCTTTCAAAGGCTTTTGTTAATAGTGTAACGAAAAACAAATAGTGTAACGAAAAACAAAATAACCCCAAAAACAAAACATGGAAAACATACACACACACATATAGAGACAGATAGATAGATAGACACACAAACAGACAGACTGATAGATAGACAGACAGATAGATAGATAGATAGATAGATAGATAGATAGATAGATAGATAGATAGATCGATAGATAGATAGATAGACAGATAGATAGATAGATAGATAGATAGATAGAGAGAGAGAGAGAGAGAGGAGAGAGAGAGACGGATAGATATATACATATACGTGTGTGCGTGTATGTGTGTGCGTGCGTGTGTGTGTGTGTGTGTGTGTGTGTGTGTGTGTGTGTGTGGTGTGTGTGTGTGTGTGTAAAAGCACTTATGTGAATAGACGATAAAAAACAACACGAACGAATACACATAAAACACACACACACACACACACACACACACACACACACACACACACACACCACACACAAACACACACACACGCACGCACGCACACACACACACACACATACACACAATCACACACACATACACACACATATATACACATACATACACAGAACAGGCACAATCAGTGAGGCAGAGTGAGTCAGCATCCCTTACACCCACACCCACACTCACACCCACACTCACACCCACTCACACCAACCACACTCACACCCACACCCACACCCACACCCACACTCATACCCACACCCACACCCACACCCACACTCACACCCACACCCATCACAGCGCCCTTGTTATGCAAATCACCACAATGTCTCACCATTGGTTAACCCCATCTACTACAAACACCAAAAACCTTGACAAGAACTGCTCATATTGACATCAAAAAAAGGAAAGAGAGAGACAGAGAGAGAGAGACCGAGACCGAGAGAGAGAGAGAGACCGAGAAAGAGAGAGAGAGACCGAGAGAGAGAGAGACAGACAGATACAAAGAGAGAGAGAGAGAGAGAGACAGACCAGACAGACACACAGAGAGAGGGGGTGGGTGGGAGAGAGAGAGACCGAGAGACTGAGAGAGAGAGAGAGAGAGAGAGACCGACAGAGAGAGAGAGAGGAGAGAGAGAGAGAGAGAGACCGACAGAGAGAGACAGAAACAGAGACAGAGAGAAAGATTTATTTTGTTCAGTTTTACATCGACACCCATCTCAGGGGTAACCATCCCAGAGGAGTGGTAAAAGGGAGACCTACTTAATCCTATACTGACACCACTAGAACAACAATGATGTTAAGATGGGACAGTGAGAAGGCTAGTTTTAATGTAGCGCACCACGGGATTCGAACCAACAAGCATTAACATGTGAATCCGACGTTCAACAAAAAACAGGCCCAGAGAGAAAGAGAGAGACAGACAGACAGAGAGAGACAGAGAGAGACAGAGACACAGAGAGAGACAGAGAGAGAGAGAGAGAACCCACTCAAATTGAGGTCACTACGAAAGCACCAAAAGGGGCCAAAAATGAGAGATAATATTTATATGATGAGAAGACGGACGGTGTTGTTGTACAATTACTATCTGGAATAAGGCTTCGTTGCAGAGCTGAACTACGTACCAATCTCATATCCTAAGGATTATACGAGTATTCTGGTACCAGCCCAACTGGGTGACGTACAAAGTCTCTTGAGAATTCTGTCAGACCTCTGTATTCTATCTATGTAGTGAGACAGTCAGCGCTGAGACTGTGAGTGTCTTTCTGTTGTTAACAATCATCTCATTGTTTGAACATTGCGTTATTGGATGTTTTGGGTTATGTGGCACAGAGATGAAATAATGTCGGTCTGATTCTATTTCGTGTTTTTCTGGTTCCTTTGACTCCCGCACCCTATCCACCAACTGCAAAAACTTAACCCTTTGACTCCCGCACCCTATCCACCAACTGCAAAAACTTAACCCTTTGACTCCCACACCCTATCCACCAACTGCAAAAACGTAACCCTTTGACTCCCGCACCCTATCCACCAACTGCAAAAACTTAACCCTTTGACTCCCGCACCCTATCCACCAACTGCAAAAACTTAACCCTTTGACTCCCACACCCTATCCACCAACTGCAAAAACGTAACCCTTTGACTCCCGCACCCTATCCACCAACTGCAACAACTTAACCCTTTGACTCCCGCACCCTATCCACCAACTGCAAAAACTTAACCCTTTGACTCCCGCATCCTATCCACCAACTGCAAAAACTTAACCCTTTGACTCCCGCATCCTATCCACCAACTGCAACAACTTAACCCTTTGACTCCCTCACCCTATCCACCAACTGCAACAACTTAACCCTTTGACTCCCGCACCCTATCCACCAACTGCCACAACTTAACCCTTTGACTCCCTCACCCTATCCACCAGTTTCCTGCAGAAAGTCAAAGGGTTACGTTTTTGCTTTGCTAACGTCATTGACTATGCAGGATGCTGGTGGACAGGGTGCGGGAGCCAAAAGGCTGAAGGATTTTTCCACCACATAAAATGTTAGTAGCTGTGGCTGGAGAAAGCACACAGTCACAGCACAAATGCCGCCATGTATTCTTTCTTACAAATGCGCCCAGTTTGTTTACTTACTTAAACAGACAGTCACAGCACAAATGCCGCCATATATTCTTTCTTACAAATGCGCCCAGTTTGTTTACTTACTCGTGGTGGACGTCTCCACCGACTTTGGCACAACCTGCCTCCTGCTGTGCCAGCCCGACGCCACTTTTCTTCTTCTGCTTCTTCGTCTCCTCCACTGCCCCTGCCTTCGACCTCGCTGCTGCGGGCTTCGTCTCCTCCTCTGCCATCTTCGCCTTCGCCTTCTGTCCTGGTGGTGCCGCCTTCGCCTTCTGTCCCGCCGGTGCTGCCTTCGTCTTCTGTCCCGCCGGCGCTGCCCTCGTCTTCTGTCCCGCCGGTGCTACCTTTGTCTTCTTCTTCTGTTCCATCGTTGCTGCCTTCGTCTTCTGCCCCGCTGGTGTCGCCTTCGTCTTTTGTCCCGTCGGTGCCACCTTCGTCGCCACCTCGGCCGCCGCCATATGACTGTGATAAACTTAAACTATGCCTTTTTAACGCTCAGTCAACATGCAAGGACGGCAAAGCCGAAGTCATTGCCGATTTTATCGCTGATGAGCACGTTGACATTGCTTTTATCACAGAGACATGGCTTAACCCCCTTGGTCATGAACCTATACATGCTAGCCTCACTCCGAGTGGTTACAGGCTTGCTTCTTTCCATCGCTCATCTCGAGGTGGCGGTATTGCCATCCTCTACAACGACTCACTCCATTCCCGCCTATCTTTCTCGCAGTCTCTGCCTTTCTCCCATCCTTCTTTCGAGCACGTTGAAGTATCCTTCCAATTCACCCCTCACCCCATCACCTTCTCCTGTGTCTATCGACCTCCACCTAGCTCTGCCAACAAACTCACCACATCCACGTTTCTCTCTGACTTTGATCAACTGCTTGACCACTACTGCCTCTTACCTGGAAATCTCCTCATTCTAGGTGACATCAATGTCCACTATGACAACACTCACCGTTATGACACAAGACATATCATCAACTCTCTGTCCAATCACAATATGACTCAACACATTTCTGAACCAACCCATCAAAAAGGTCACATTCTTGACTGGATCATTTCTCGTGATCACCACAATTCAGCTACTGACAACTGCTTAGTTCTTTCTACCCGTCTAACTTCAGCCCTTCCATCTGACCACTCTGCAATTCTCTGTTCTCTTGACATTTCTCCTCCTTCCCGTACCACGCGCACAGTGACTCGACGCAATCTCAAATCTATCGACCTCCCTACATTTTCATCTGATGCCTCCCGTCTCCTTTCTGAAAAGTCACATAACCTTGCCGATGAATTCTATACTACTCTCCACCATCTTCTGGACACTCATGCTCCAGCCACAACCCGTCTTTTACCTGACCGCCCCCCTACCCCCTGGCTCACTCATGAGATTGCAGAGCAGAGCGCCGCTGGCGCAAATCCAAACTCACTGTACACAGGCAACTTTTCCAAGCCTCTAAAACAAAAGTATCCACCCTCATTGCATCTGCAAAAACAAGCTATTTCCAAACCAAAATCCTGAATGCCTCTTCTTCAAAAGAACTCTTTACAACCATGAATCATCTCCTTGGCACACGAAAAAACTTACCTCTCCCAACAAAACATACAAATGAAGAACTCCCATCTGTATTCTCCAAGTATTTCACCACCAAAATACAAACTCTTCGTGACAGGCTTGACAGGACACCCTGTCAACCATGCCCACCTGACCCTTCCTTCTCTGGCACACCTCTCACTACTTTTACCCCAGTCTCACAAGAAGAAATTTTCAACACAATCAGATCCATGTCGTTCAAAACCTGCGAACTGGATCCTCTTCCAGGTTCTCTCTACTCCGACTGTCTCCCTACTCTCCTCCCATTCATCACTGACATCATCAACACTTCTTTTCAAACTGGAACTGTCCCAGATTCTTTCAAGTCTGCTATTGTTCACCCTCTCCTCAAGAAACACAATTTAGACCCAAATGAACTGAAAAATTACAGGCCTATCTCTAATCTCTCTTTCTTGTCAAAACTCCTTGAAAAGGTCGTCCTCAACCAGCTGAACTCTCACCTGTCTGCCAACAATCTCCTCAATCCTTTCCAGTCAGCCTACCGCCAGTGCCATAGCACTGAAACTGCCCTACTACACATTCTCAACAATCTCCTCCTTGCAACTGATACTGGCAAAGTCTCTCTCCTCACACTCCTTGATCTGTCTGCAGCCTTCGATACCATTGACCATGGTATTCTCCTTTCTAGACTTCATCATACTTTTGGCATCTCTGACATTGCTCTCTCCTTTTTCACTTCGTATTTATCAAACAGAAAACAAATTG
>JAPXFY010000021.1:19019366-19031866 GCA_030674185.1 Monoplex corrugatus | reverse complement strand
TGTAGAAAGAAAGTAAGAAAGATAGAAATGGGGGGAAAGAAAGAAAGTGAAAGAAAGAAAAAAAGGAAGACAGGAAGGTAAAAAGAAAAGAGGGAGGGCGGAAGAAAGAATAGAAATAAAGAGAGAAAGAAAAGAGTAAAGACAGAATGAAAGACAGAAAGAAAGAAAGTAAGGACGGAAGGAAAGAAGAAAGGAAGAAAGAGAGAAAGAAAGAGAAAGAGAGATGAATAATGGAAGAGAAGACGGGAAGAAAAAAAGCAAGGAAGGAAGGAAGAGAGAAAGACAGCGAAAAATGAAGAGGGAAGGAAAGAAAAGAAGGAACAAAAAGAGAAAGAAAGAAAGGAAGGAAGAAAAGAGAAAGAAAAAAGAAAGAAGGAAGGAAAGAAGGAAGGAAAGAAGGAAAGAAGGAAGGAAGGAAGGAAAGAAGGAAAGAAGGAAGGAAGGAAGGAAAGAAGGAAGGAAAGAAGGAAGGAAGGAAGGAAGGAAGGAAAGAAGGAAGGAAGGAAGGAGGGAAGGAAGAAAGAAAGCGAGAAATGAAGAGGAAAGAAGGAACAAAAAAGAGAAAGAAAGAAAGAAAGAAAGAAAGAGAGAAAGAAGGAGGGAGGGAAGGAAGGAAGGAAGGAAGAAAGGAAGGAAGGAAGGTAAGGACGAAAGAAAGAAAATAAGAACCTCTTTCTTCACCTCCTGAGAAGCTCTTAGCGACAGTAGGCCATAACGATACTATTGTACAGAGCTGCTGACTCAACTAAAATGCCTGGGCTACAGTCAAACATAACTTATTTTATACAGCTACAAACCTCGTGCGGGTCATACTTTCTTTCCCAAGGCTGTTTGGTTCTACTGATAGAGCCTTGGACTCAAGATCTGATATCTCGAGTTCAATCCCAGCCAGCACCATTCCTTGTTCCTTGCCCACTTCCAGACCTTTTCAGCGGAAAAGGTTTTTGCACAGACTACAGAAGACGTCTGCCAGGTAAGTAGGCCTACTGGCGGATTTGGGTGAGCGCATATGGAATCGCGCGCGAGTGGATGAACTGCTCTTGAACACATTCCAAACTTCTGCAATACATTGGTAAACCTCAGACCTAAAGACTACTACCATCGTCTTTGGGAAACACAGGCAGGATGCTGTACTGCTGCTCAAGTGGCGGGATAATTAAAAACAGTCTGTTGGAAACGAAAAGAAGACAAAAAGAAAGGAGGTGAGAGAGAGAGGGAGAGAGAGAGAGGGAGAGAGAGAGAGAGAAAGGGGGAGAAAGAAACAAAGAGAGATAGAAACAGAAAGAAAGAGAGAAAGACAGAAACAGAGAAAGGGAAAGAAAGAGAGAGAGAGACAGATAGAGAGAGAGAGAGAGAGAGAGAAAAGAGAGCGAGACAAAGAGAAAGAAAGAGAGAGAAAGAAACAGAGATAGAAATAGAGAAAGAAAGAGAGAAAGACAGAAACAGAGAAAAGAAAAGAAAGAGAGAGACAGAGAATAGAGACAAAGAGAAAGAGAGAGGGGAAAGAAAGAGAGAGCCAGACAGACAGACAAAGAGACAGATAGACAGAGACAGACAGAGACAGAGAGAGACGGACAGAGAGAGAGAAGAGAGAGAGAGAAATAGAAAGAGAAAGAGAGTTCCCCATGACCTTACATGCAAATAAGGTCCATTTAAAAAAAAAGAATAAAAAGAAAGAGAAAATATACAAGAAAAAAACGAAACAATGACACACGCAATCCTTCATCCTATAATTCTTATATGTGTACACTCGCAGCAGGCACGTATTTCATTGTGTGGCTTGTACATGTGTGCAATGTTCAGCCGTAATTACGCTTGCTAAACAGCAAACGAACACAAAGAACACTGATCATTCTTTCTTATAACTTATAATGCTGATCACCACCAGCAGTATGGTGACAACGATTGATGCAGCTGATGATAAGCTGAATAGAATGAAATACAATAGAATCGTCATCATTACTCCCATAAAACACGCTCATAATAAATATTTTTACATTATAACTATTCGGTTTCTTTAGGGCTGGCTAAAATCACTCATTCTGTCACTCACTGACTCACCGACTCACTGACTCACTCATTCACTCACTCAGTTAATTAATCAGTCACTCAATCATATTTTCTCTTAGGATTGATAATTGGGTAGACGCATTTTTGGTTGAAGGGAAATGCGATACGCAGAAGGAAGGTCATTTATGCCCGTTTTTATATGTTTTAGTGTCTTTAGTTATGTTAACATTTTTTCAGCCATGTTTTTTTTTTCAAATCCCCTCTGTGATAAATTGGACGGAGCGGTCAATGCCAGAGGCATCTCTTTAGATTATGTGCGCCAATGCACTGATATGTTTGCTTGATTTTCTTCTCCTTTTTTCACCTGTTGAAGTACTGCGTATGTGGGCTGGATTTAAACAAAAATAACAAAATCAATCAACCATTCAATCACTCAATCAATCAACCATTCAATCAATGAATCAATCAATCAGTCAATCAATCAATCAATCCATCAATCTTCAATTTCTAACCTAGAGACAGGATCAGTTTTCAAAAAAATTGTCAAAACAAACGTAATAAAACCCAAATAATTAGGTCAGCTTTATACCCACGTAAAACTCTTCCCAAACCTGCGATTCAACCCTGTACAATTATCATTTGAAATAAGAAAAAAGAAATTGACCCTGACCAACAAGCTATAAATAAATGAAAATTCGGATAACCCACATCGACAGCTGAAGAGTCTGCCATAATTGAGGGATGGCTTTTCTCTCTCACTTCTCCAATCGACCGGTTCAGACCTACTCACTATGGCATCTGGGGAAATGAGTAGGAAGACTAATCACTGGAGGAGGTAGCGACAACACCCCATCTCTTTCACAGAGGCCAAGACTGTCATAAAGAGAACCCTCCACTTCGCACACACAAGAACTGGCCTTACCCTTTGCCTTCCGTGGCAAGCAAGTAATCACACTCTTTCGTCTGCCAAATGGCGCCTGCCTCAATATACGTGCACGCCAGAGTGAGGCCGCCTCGTGCCAGACAGGATCATACTCACCACAGCACGTTCTGCAGCTTTGCTCACTGTCCGGGAAACGAAAATAATCTAGCAGTGGTCCAAAGAGCCAGCTATGGGAAATCTGTTGTGGGGGGCAATAAGGACGACTTTTAAATAAAAAAAACTGTAGCCGTCATCCAGACCATTGGACTGACCGATCGAGGAGTGACTATGCTCGATTTCATTATATCAGATCTTGAAATCCATAAGCTCTGCCAACTTGCCCGCGTAAAGGATTACAGGAAACAGGCGGACAGACTGACGGCGTCAGAACAGGAAGCTGGTGGATAGGATGATAATAATTAATTAATAATAATTAATTATAATAATAATTATAATTACAATATTTATATAGCGCAAAATCTTGATAAAATCAAATCTAAGCGCTGAAGCAGACACACACGCAAGCACGCACGCACGCACGCACGCACACACACGCACGCACACACACACACACACACACTCACACACGCATGGCTATAAATGGGGAGAAAGAATAAAAGCAATAAAAGCAAGAATAAAACCAATGGAAAATTATAGAGAGCATAGTATATACAATTATATATTATAACCATGTGATTCCCTCCGAGCGGAGACAGGCTGCAGAGGGGGGGGGGGGGGGGGGGTTGAGTGAGGTTAGGATTTTATGCGGAGGAGAAAAGGTGAGTTTTGAGAGCGGACTTGAAGGAGACAAAAGTAGGTTGCTGACGGACTGAGAGAGGAAGTTTGTTCCAGGAGAGTGGACCAGAAACAGAGAAGGCTCGTGGACCATAGGTATTGAGCTTAGTGCGTGGAAAGCGAAAAGTCAGAGGATCGGAGGCAGAGCGAAGGGTACGTGAGGGAAGATAGATCTCAAGTAGGCTTGACAGGTAATCGGGGGCTGCGTTATTGAGGCTTTTGTAGCACATGGTGTCTAGTTTGTACTGTATGCGCTTTGATACAGGGAGCCAGTGAAGTTGTGCTAGGAGAGGAGATATGTGGTCAGCTTTTTTCTTTTTGAGTACAAGGCGTACAGCATTGTTTTGAATGCGCTGTAGGATGTGAATGGTGGAGGCAGGAAGACCAGACAGGAGTGAATTGCAATAGTCAATGCGAGACATTATGAAGGAGAGAACGAGTTTTGCAGTTGTTTCGACAGTCGAATGATAGAAGGAAGCTGGTAGACAGGCTGAGGGAATCAAAGAGACAAGAAAGACGTACTAAAATTTATATGTATATGATCGACTATCGTGGTCGATAAAGTCCAACCTTACAGCACTTGTTGGCGCTAGGTGCTACCATGCACGTATGTAAGTTGCTGTTGTTTTGCGCAGAGCCTCAGCAACTCTCTCCACCTGCCTCCACAAGTCCAGGGCAAATTGAGGTAAGACAGCTGTTCTGCAGTAATTCTCTGTTTTGCTTAAACTTTCACTCTCTCAGCCGATCCACCAGTTTCTACTAGTTTCCTGTATTTTCACTGCAGTCGATGAACGGGCTGGTGTTGTCAAAGGATTATCCACATCTGCCAGCAATTATCTGACAGACTTCCCAAGCCCGCGCAAAACCCTATGCTCTGGCAAGGTCTTGACATGGAAAAGGGGGAAGAGGGACCAGTGAAACATGAAGCTGACACTGCGTCAGAATGACGGAAACATTAAGATGGGCAAACGAACAGGCCAGTTTTTGAATGTTGCGGGCTGGGACTGAACCCAAGATATCAAATCTTGAGGTCCAAGGCTCTACCAACTAACCCACGTACAGGATTACAGGAAAACAGGCGGACAGACTGACAGAGTCAGAACAGGGAGCTGGTGGATAGGATGAGGAAGTCGAAGTCGAATGATAGACGGAAGCTGCTAAATAGACTGAGGGAATCAACGGATTGCAGAAAGCTGGTAGACAGGTGAGGCTGTGAGAGTCCAAGATTGTAGGAAACAGGTGGACAGGCAGACGGAATCAAAGCAGGAAGATAGTGAACAGGTTGAAGAAGTCGAAGCAGGAAACTGGTGGACTGGCTGAGAGAGCAAAACAGTAAACTGGTGGACTGGCTGAGGAGCCAAAAAGAAAACTGGTGGACTGGACTGAGAGAGCCAAAAAACAGTTAACTGGTGGACTGGCTGAGAGAGCCAAAAACAGTAAACTGGTGGACTGGCTGAGAGAGCCAAAACAGAAACTGGTGGACTGGCTGAGAGAGCCAAAACAGTTAATACTGGTGAGAGCCAAAAACAGTAAAACTGGTGGACTGGCTGAGAGAGCCAAAAAACAGTATACTGGTGGACTGGCTGAGAGAGCCAAAAAACAGTAAACTGGTGGACTGGCTGAGAGAGCCAAGAACAGAAAACTGGTGGACTGGCTGAGAGAGCCAAAAACAGAAAGCTGGTAGATAGGTCGAGGAAGCAGGTCGATAAGCTGAAGGTAGTCATAGTGTTGACAGGAGGCTGCTAAAGAGGGTGAAAGAACCAAACGTTTAGGGGGGAGCTAGTGGAAGCGCTCTGTTTGACCTGAACGATAAAGTGTCGGGTCTCACTTCTGACCTTAAGCGGCGGGATGGCAGTCAGCTCAGTTGATAGAGCTATGAATGGTGGACATCAGATCTTACGTCTTCCAGCTCAGTCTCAGGCGAGTACACACACACACATCCACACACACACACACACACACACACACCACCACACACACACACACACACACACCACACCACACCACACACACCGTTGTCACACGTCTGCTCGCCGCTTATCTTTAACCCTTTCACACATCCTACCATATCCATTAGCTTCGATTCTGATTTTAACCCTTTCACAACCTCTACCATATCCATTAGCTTCGATTCTGATCTTTAACTCTTTCACGTCCCCTACCATATCCATTAGCTTCGATTCTTATCTTTAACCCTTTCACGTCCCCTACCATACCCATTAGCTTCGATTCTTATCTTTAACTCTTTCACACCTCCTACCATATCCATTAGCTTCGATTGACACTTTTTCTCTGACACCTCGCAGAACGCTGTTGCTCAGTGTGTTGACAGAAGTGAAAGGGTTAACAGGAAGCTGAAGGAGAGAGTGAGATATTGAAAAGATTAAGAAGAGTGTGGCGGTTAGGGTGAGGGTGTGCATGGGGTTGATAGGAGAATGGCGGATAGAGTGAGAGAATAAAGGGTTAACAAAAAAAAATAGTGGACAAACTTTGGGAATATAGGGTTAACAGGAAAATGATGGATAGCGTGAGGGTGATGAAAAAGTTCAGAATCGATCGTTCTGGTAGTTCGTGGTGTTGAGATTACTGTAGAATGTACACTGTCCCTTTTTAATCTTCTACCTTAACTCTTTGACTCTCGCACCCTGCAAAATCTTAACCCTTTCACTCCGTCACCCTGTGCACCAGCTTCCTCCCAGGGTGAGGGAATCAAAGGGTTAAGGCATTGACATCGTATGGATAGAGTTCGTTCAGCTGTTCACGTGGTCGTCTGTACACTGGCTTGGAGTGCTCATACAATTGTGCATTGAGTTGGAGTGCTTATACAACTGTACACTGGGTTGGAGTGCTTACACAACTGTACATTGGGTTGAAGTGCTTATACAAGTGTACATGGCTGGAGTGCTTAACAAGTGTACACTGGCTGGAAGTGCTTATACAAGTGTACACTGGGCTGGAAGTGCTTATACAAGTGTACACTGGTTGGAAGTGCTTATACAAGTGTACACTGGCTGGAAGTGCTTATACAAGTGTACACTGGCTGGAAGTGCTTATACAAGTGTTCACTGGGTTGGAAGTGCTTATACAAGTGTTCACTGGGTCTGGAAGTGCCATTACACAACTGTACACATTGGGTTGGAGTGCATGCACAACGTATTTGAATCCTCGACAATGAAGCCTTTGAACACAATGTATAATTTGAAACAGTTATGATTACAAATTGACTGTAACAATGGATACTGCTTACAAGACTGACTGGGTTGAAATTCGTTACAAACTTACATGGACTGATGCTAACAATGGATACATTCAGGCTTGATGCTAACAATGATACAGCTGTACATAGGACTGGACTGCTAACAATCGTAAGTTACAGACTGGGATGGAACATCGCTTACAGCTGTACAATGGACTGAGTGCTATACAATCGATACATAGCTTACAAGACTGACTGGCTAACAATGGATACAATGGCATGGAGTGACTGCTAACAATGGATACAGGGATTACAAGACTGACTGCTAACAACTGGGTACAGATTACAGATCTGACTGCTTAACAATGATACACGATTACAAACTGACACGGGCTTGGACATGTGCTTTACAAACTGTACATGTGGAAGTGCTTACAAGTAACTCTGGACTGCTTAACAGATACGGTAGTTACAAGTGCCTGTGTGACAAGATCTTACATGGCTGAATGCTTAACAATGTACAGCTGACAGTGATGCTAACAATGTACACTTGGCTGATGCTACAATAGTAACGTGAGCTTACAAGTTAATCATACAGTTACATGGTGACTGCTGCAATGATACAGTTACAAGGACTTGATGCTTAACATACGTACAGCTTTAACAGATGACTGCTACAATGTGATACGCTTACAAGACTGTGCATAATAGGTGTGAATAGTTCAAGATGACTGCTACATGTACAGCTTACAAGGACTGGACATGTAACAACTGATGATACAGCTTACAAGACTGGCTGACTGCTACATGTACAGCTTACAAACTGACTGTATACAGCTTACAAGACTGACTGCTACAATAAGCATACAGACTGTACATACAGTACAGACTGTGCTACAATATACGTTACAAGACTGACTGTAATGATACAGCTTACAGACTGATGCTACAATAACAGTTACAAGATGACTGCTGACAATAGCTTACAGCTACAAGACTTGACTGCTGACAATGATACAGCTTACAAGACTGACTGTTGATAGCTTACACTACTGTACATGACAGTTAAGATGACTGTTGTACACTTACACTGGTTGAATAAGCTTACAAGACTGACTGGACAATAGTACAGCTTACAAGAACTTGACTGTGACAATCATACAGCTTACAAGACTGACTGCTGACAATGATACGCTACAAGTCTGGCAATAGCAGCTTACAAGACTGTGCAATCATACAGCTTACAAGAGACTGCTGACAATAGTACAGCTTACAGCTTAAACTGACTGCTGACAATAATACAGTTACAAGCTGATGTGCAATCATACAGCTTACAAGATGACTGCTGACAATCGATACAGCTTACAAGATGACTGCTGACAATGATACAGCTTACAAATGACTGCTGACAATCGATACAGCTTACAAGACTGATGCTGACAATGATACAGCTTACAATGACTGCTGACAATCGATACAGCTTACAAGACTGACTGCTGACAATAGATACAGCTTACAAGACTGACTGCTGACAATAGATACAGCTTACAAGACTGACTGTGACAATCGATACAGCTTACAAGACATGACTGCTGACAATAGATACAGCTTACAAGACTGACTGCTGACAATCGATACAGCTTACAAGACTGACTGCTGACAATGATACAGCTTACAAGACTGACTGCTACAATCGATACAGCTTACAAGACTGACTGCTGACATAGATACAGCTTACAAGACTGACTGCTGACAATCAATACAGCTTACAAGACTGACTGCTGACAATGATACAGCTTACAAGACTGACTGCTGACAATCAATACAGCTTACAAGACTGACTGCTACAATAGATACAGCTTACAAGAATGACTGCTGACAATCGATCAGCTTACAAGACTGACTGCTGACAATCGATACAGCTTACAAGACTGACTGCTGACAATCAATACAGCTTACAAACTGACTGCTGACAATATACAGCTTACAAGACTGACTGCTGACAATAGATACAGCTTACAAGACTTGACTGTGACAATAATACAGCTTACAAGACTGACTGCTGACAATGATACAGCTTACAAGACTGACTGCTGACAATCAGATACAGCTTACAAGACTGCTGACAATCAATACAGCTTACAAGACTGACTGCTGACAATCGATACAGCTTACAAGACTGACTGTTGACAATAATACAGCTTACAAGGACTGTTGACAATCATACAGCTTACAAGATGACTGCTGACAATCAATACAGCTTACAAGACTGACTGTGACAATCAATACAGCTTACAAGACTGCTGTGACAATCAATACAGCTTACAAGATGACTGCTGACAATCAATAAGCTTACAAGACTGACTGCTGACAATAGATACAGCTTACAAGACTGCTTGACAATCGATACAGCTTACAAGACTGACTGTGACAATAGATACAGCTTACAAGACTGACTGCTGACAATCGAATACAGCTTACAAGACTGACTGCTGACAATCGATACAGCTTACAAGACTGACTGCTGACAATCAGATACAGCTTACAAGGACTGACTGCTGACAATCGATACAGCTTACAAGACTGACTGCTGACAATAGATACAGCTTACAAGACTGTTGACAATCGATACAGCTTACAAGACTGACTGCTGACAATAGATGCAGCTTACAAGACTGACTGCTGACAATAGATACAGCTTAGAAGACTGTTGACAATCGATACAGCTTACAAGACTGACAGCTGACAATCGATACAGCTTACAAGACTGCTGACAATCGATACAGCTTACAAGACTGTTGACAATCGATACAGCTTACAAGACTGTTGACAATCGATACAGCTTACAAGACTGTTGACAATCGATACAGCTTACAAGACTGTTGACAATCGATACAGCTTACAAGACTGTTGACAATCGATACAGCTTACAAGACTGCTGACAATCGATACAGCTTACAAGACTGTTGACAATCGATACAGCTTACAAGACTGACTGCTGACAATCGATACAGCTTACAAGACTGACTGCTGACAATAGATACAGCTTACAAGACTGTTGACAATCGATACAGCTTACAAGACTGACAGCTGACAATCGATACAGCTTACAAGACTGACTGCTGACAATAGATACAGCTTACAAGACTGCTGACAATCGATACAGCTTACAAGACTGACAGCTGACAATCGATACAGCTTACAAGACTGCTGACAATCGATACAGCTTACAAGACTGCTGACAATCGATACAGCCAAATGTGGACTAGAGACCTGGTATCCCCATCGACTTCAATCCCAGCCCACACCATAAAGACTGGCCTGTTCACCCCCCCCCCCCTGGTCCATCTTAATTAGCGCTTCATTCATTCTGGTGGTGCCAGCTTAGTGTTTAACAGATCCGTCCCCCAATTTCCCGTTTCAAGACCTTGCCAGAGTATAGAGATTTTGCCCATGTTTGAAGAGTCTTCCAGATAATTGTTGCCAGATTTCTGTAAAGCGCATATGGAATTGAGCAAAAACGGTGAAATCCCTCTAGAGTAACTGCCGTGTATTTCAGTTTCAGTTTCAGTTTCTCAAGATGACGTCCCCGCGCTCGGAACGAATTCCATATGCACTAACGTCACAGGTGCCATGTGTATGGTGATCAAGGTACAAGCCTTAAGCCTGCACATAAACCCATGAGCTGACCAGGTCCTGGACCCTACTTAGACTATGTTTTACCCAGTCTGTATTTTATACTGGTAAAGTAACTGCCAACTTTCGCAGATAGTGAAACTGTATACAACAGCACAATACCAGCAGAAGGACTTGGTTTGTTCAGTTCAACAGGTGGCAGTCAGCTGTGCTGTCCAGATATACGTAGTCTTTTAGTATTGTAATCCAAAACAGTGTGATTGCCCGCGTTCAAGCAAACAGGAACCAGAAAAAAACACGAAAGAAGAATAAGAACCCGTATTTAATACAGTGGACCGAGCAGAAGGGAAGTTTCAGTCTTTTTCTCCTAATTTTTGTATCTGTGGTTTGTTTGTTTGTGATCTTACATTCACCCTTGACAAAGGCCAGTTGGCCGAAAATTTGCGCCTGTTTTGTCTTGTATTAAATACGTGTTCTTATTCTTCTTTAGCGTTTTTTTTCTGGTTTTAGTATTGCGTTTTGTGTTTGTTTTTATTAACAACTGAAATTAAGCCAGCTTTACCAGTTGCCGTGGTACAGTGGTTTAGCACCACGGACTAACGACTGGAAGGTTGTGGGTTCGAATCGCACAAGGCCTGTCAAAATCATTGTGGGAATTTTCGGCCCCAACGGGCTCCCACCCAGAGTAGAGCGTGCAGTGTGTGGGCTC
The DNA here is from genome assembly GCA_030674185.1 of Monoplex corrugatus. Lineage (NCBI taxonomy): Eukaryota > Metazoa > Mollusca > Gastropoda > Littorinimorpha > Ranellidae > Monoplex > Monoplex corrugatus. The sequence continues at coordinate 19,020,598 of JAPXFY010000021.1, read as the reverse complement.
ATTGGAAACACTGGGACCACACAGTCAAATTTCATCTACTTTATGGATGCGTCACTGGCGGTGTTATCAAAATGTTCTGACCAGCACCGCAAGTGTTTGTATCTCTCAGACCTGGTTGATACCAGGATGTATTATGAAAGGCTACGTAGAGTACAGCTCTGTCAAGAAGTCTCAATCCAGAATGGAACTTCTTAACATTGTGATTATCATCCCCATCGTTACGCATCAACATCTCATAATGAAACATTGTCTCAAACTTTGTGACCAGTTAAATAGCGCAAAAGAAATGGGTCAGCAAAAGCAAAAAAAACAACAACAAACAAACAAACAAAAAACAAAAACAAAGAAACAAACAACAACAACACTAACAACAACAACAACAGAGAGAGAGAGAGAGAAGCAAGCCAGCTTACATGAGGCAGGCGAAGCTCTGATATTTTGTTTCTGCTTGCTGGTCAAATTCAATCCATCCATCCATTCATCGACAACGGTCTAGCGTCCAGTAATTTATTGGCTGCCGATTCTTGGCGCCCATCTCCCTCCCATCCATCCCCCTCCCTCCTTCCCTCCCCAAGTTATGTTTTGTGCGTCAGCCATTGGCAAATTAAAACCATTTGCTTCTGTTCACAAAGGTGAGCAGCACTGAACAGTGCGAAGCCTTGGATTTGCTTGTCCAGCGTGCCTGGCTAATAACAGCATTTCAGCTCGCGCGGATGATTCATTGTGCGATGTACAACATAATTATCACGTCATGCGATGGGGGTAGGGTGGGGTAGGGGTGGGGTAGGGTGGGGGTGGGGGTGATTGGGTAGGGATGGGGGGGGGGGTGAAAGTGTGGCAGATGCTTATAGCCTTGTGCATAACCTCTACACGTTAGAAATCGGAGATGAAAAGACGTTCATTACGGAGTTAACCAGGTTGGTTCATCAGCTGTCTGGGTTGGGGCCAGGTCATTCTCCCCCTACCCCTCCCCCCACTCCCCCACCTAAGCTCACTTCCTCAAAGGAATGCTGTTCAGGGTTCTTTTAAGTAGAAATGATATCTGCAACCTTCTTGAAAGTCTACCATGGAAAGTTCCTTTTTCCGGTCACTCCCTTTGCTTCTGGTTTTGTTTGTTTGTTTGTTTGTTTGTTTGTTTGTTTGATTGTTTTTTTTTGTTTTGTTTTGTTTTGTTTCATATCAACTGGGGACAGAGACAGACAGTCTACAGACAGTCTTACAGACAGAGATAA
>JAPXFY010000021.1:19009366-19011866 GCA_030674185.1 Monoplex corrugatus | reverse complement strand
GCGCTCTTGGTGTTTTACACCAGCTTAAAAAAGACACACACAGATTGCAGGAGTTCCCGCCAGTTCCTTTGATGTGCCCATGACATTTGACATCAAAGAGAACTGATACAGTTTGATGAGCGCAGGTTACCGACATCAAAAAAACAGAAATGAAGAATATGGGATGCCAGTAGAATGATGATGCTATGTTGTTGCAGTGCTTTCAACACGGTTCAGACAGGGACTCAGGTCTATCGTTGGATTACAGTCTCAGATTTTGACTTGCCCACCTGCTGCTGCTCGCCTCACACACAGGTGTGGACAATTGCTCACAGTTTTTACTGTCTCATATTCTGCGCCACATTAAAGGCATGACATAAAGGTCTCTTTTCCCGCTTCCTTTGAAGCTTCCTTTGAAGCGTGCTGCATGGCACAGAGAGAGAGAGAAAAGAGATAAAGAAATAAGATGCAGAAGAGAGATGACAGAGATAGATACAGAGATAGAGAGACTAGAGACGAGAGAGACAGGCACAGAGTCAGAGAGACAGAGACAGAGAGACAGGGCAGAGATAATGACAGACACAGAGACAGAGGCAGAGAGAACAAGAGACATAGAGAGAGATAATGACAGACAGAGAGACAGAGGAGAGAGACAGAGACAGACGGAAAAAGAGAGGGAGAAAGGAAGCTGACTCAATGAGATAGACAGAAGGACGACAGAAAGGAAGAGACCAAAGATAGACAAAGACAGAAAAAGGGGGAGATAAAGAAAGAAGAAGCAGGAAGAAAGAAAGAAAAAAAATGCAGAGGTGCACACAACAAGACAGACACAAAAACACACACCCACACACCACAACCCACACCACACACACACACACACACACACACACAACACTAACACTAACACTAACACTAACACACACACAATATCTTCTCTCTCTCTCTCTCTCTCTCTTCTCTGTCTCTCTCTCTCTCTCTCTCTCTCTCTCTCTTTTCTTATTTACGACACTTAAACATTTTTTGTTTTTCTTTCTAAAGGAGCGAGGGTTGATAAGCGAGGTGGAGAGGCTCGTGTGTGTGTGTGTGTGTGTGTGTGTGTGTGTGTGTGTGTGTGTGTGTGTGTGTGTGTGTGTGTGTGTGTGTGTGTGTGATGTGTGTGTGAAGTGTGGCATCGTAAGCACACGCCCACATGGATAACGATCGAAGAAAAGGACAGTTGATATATGCACATATTAGCTCAACAGATTGAAGGAAGGGAGAGACAGGGAGACGAGAGATAGGCTGTAGAGAACAGTATAGTGGGAAGAGATAGTGCCAGAGCCAAGAGAGCCAAGATCTATTGCTTTAACAAGCCTGATCGAAAAGAGCACCAAAGTCCTGTTTTGCGTCTCTTCCAATGCTGGCTTCAAAGATGGATTATCAAACTAGGCTACATAAGAATAGGGGATTTCAAAAGGATAAGACACGATTCAGCCAGGTTAATCTTTAACTAGTTTGTTAACGTGGCAAATAAGCTTCTATTACCTGGTAATTTGTTTCAAAGGAGAGACACACACACAAAAAGACAGTAAATTTGATTTTTGACAAACGAGAGTGAGAGAGAGGCAGAGAGACAGAGACAGAGAGAGAGAGAGAGAAGAGAGAGAGATGAGAAGAGAGAAGAGAGAGAGACAGAGAGATGGATGGAAGATGAAGATAATCAGACAGACAGACAGATAGTTAAATAGACAGCAGACAGACAGATAGATATTTAAATAGACAGACAGATAGATAGATAGATAGATGATACATTAGATTAGATAGACAAGACAAGACAAGCAATAGATAGATAGACAGACAGACAGATAGACAGACAGACAGATAGATAAATACATAGGTAGTAGATAGATAGATAGATAGATAGACAGACAGACAGACAGACAGACAGAAATAGATAGATAGATAGACAGACAGATACATAGACAGTCAGATAGATAGGTAGGTAGATAGATACATAGATACATAGACAGACAGACAGACAGATAGATAAATAGATAGATAAACATACATACAGATAGATAGATAGATAGATAGATAGATAGACAGATAGATAGATAGATAATAGATAGATAGATAGATAGATAGATAGATAGAAGATAGATAGATAGATAGATAGATAGATAGATAGAGGCTTTTTTTTTTTGCATTAAAAAAAATACAACTTTTGAAAACATGTCTGTCGATCGCCAGAGCTATCCTTTCGTTTCAACTGCTCATGAATTTCGATTTTGTGTGAATTTTCCCGTTTATTCTAAAGTTTCCTTTGGACTTTCACAGCATCTTGAAAATTGTTCTAAACACTTGCTTTCTGTCATCTCTGGGTAATTTTGATAGAAGTGTGTGTGTGTGTGTGTGTGTGTGTGTGTGTGTGTGTGTGTGTGTGTGTGTGTGTGTGTGTGTGTGTATGTTGTGTTGTGTGTGTGTGTGTGTGTGTGTGTCTGTGTCTGTGTGTGTCTGTGTGTGTCTGTGTGTTTGTGTGTAT
>JAPXFY010000021.1:18991866-18999366 GCA_030674185.1 Monoplex corrugatus | reverse complement strand
CCTTGAAAGACAATTAGACTTCTTGCCTTTCTGATGTCTTGGTTAAAAAAAATAAATGGATGGCGCTGCACTGCGGCGACGCACTCTCTACGGGGAGAGCAGTTAGAGTTTCAAATGGTTAATCTATTCAGACAACAAGAAATCAAGAAATCTGAAAAAACATGAAAGACATTGAAATAGACTGAGACAGAAAGAGGGGTGGGGGTAACATAGAAAGAGGCTGAGAGAGGGCAGAGAATGACAATAGCAAAGATAGTTTACTATCTAATTGTAAGAGAGAGGGAGAGCGATGGAGGGAGGGAGAGAGAGAGAGAAAGAGAGAGAGAGAGAGACGGACAAACAGACAGAGAGAGACAGATAGACATAGAGACAGAGAGACAGACAGAGACGGAGAGACAGACAGAGACAGACACAGACAGACATAGAGTCAGAGAGAGAGAGACAGAGACGGAGAGACAGAGAGAGAGACAGATAGACATAGAGACAGAGAGACAGACAGAGAGAGAGAGAGACGGTTAGACAGAGAGAGAGATACAGATAGCCATAGAGACACAGAGAGAAAGACAGAAACGGAGAGACACAGAGAGAGAGACAGATAGACATAGAGACAGAGAGAGATATATATATAGACATAGAGACAGAGAGAGAGACAGAGACAGATAGATATAGAGACAGAGACAGAGACGGATAGACACAGAGAGAGACAGACAGACATAAAGACAGAGACGGAGAAACACACACACACACACACACACACAGATGGACATAGAGAGACAGAGACAGAGCCGGACAGACACACACACAGAGACACAGATAGACATAGACTCAGACAGACAAGGAGAGGTGTTGGGGTAGTGGAGGCTAGACAGACACAGACCTAGAGAGAAAGAGAGAGGGAATGGAAGTAGATCCAGAGACATCCACAGAAAGAGAGAGGGAACAGAAGAGTGAGAGGGGAAGAGAGGGAGAGAGAGAGAGAGAAGGGAGGAGGAGGGGGAGAGATGGAGGGAGATAGAAAGGGAGAGTAAGAGGGGGCAGGCATACAGACAGGCAGACAGACAGACATAGACAGACAGGCAGACAGACAGACATAGACAGACAGGCAGACATAGACACAGAGAGAGAGAGAAGGCAGTCACACACAGAGAGCCCAAGTGAGTGAGACTGTTGATCATGCAAGCTAGTCAGCAGAAGTCAGTGTGGTGTTAGGGAGTCCAAAATTGCCTTGATTGCTGGCTTGCTTGCCCGCCGCTCTGTCTGTCTTTTATACACAACTCCCCTATCCCCCAACCCACCCACCTACCCTACCCTGCACCCCCACCATCCGCCCATCCACTCTACTTCCCATCCAAAGCACTCTTCGATCAATCTCGCCTCACCAACCCCTCCCCACCCTGCCCAAATCCCCCCACCGCTGCTTCTGTTCTTTTCTCCACCCCTGGCCATGTTAATATAGATATCCTAAGGACATTGTCTATATTTATACAGCCTGAAGGAGGCGAGTGGCAGAATGGTTCAGACGTTCGCCTGCCAATAACTAAACTCGAGGTTCCAGGGTTCGTTTTCCGTAGAGGCCTCGACTTTTCTTCTCAGTTTGACCTGAGATCGAACTGAATGTCTAGTCCTTCGGAAAGGGACGAAAATCGAGTCAGACTGGTGTGTCTTTTGGCCTGCGCACGCTAAAGATCCCACGGCAGTTGAAAATCGTGCAGAGCAGGGTATTCGTCTGGCTGCCCTGGTATGAAAATATTAGAGATAGGTTTATTTTCTAGATTCCTCGTTTTGAAGGCCAATTAGCCTTTTTGGCTTTCTGAAGTCTTGGTCGAAGAAAAAAGGGTGGTGCTGTACTGTGGCGACGTGCTGTCAACGGCGAGAGCAGCCCGAGTTTCACATGGTAAAATCCATTGTGAACAAAAAAAGAATTTGAATATGAATGAATATGAATATGAAGTCCTACTCTTGTTTTGATACCGATATCCTAAGGACAGTATCCATATTATAAAGGTTAATACATATATCCTAAGGGCAGTATCTGTATTATAAAGGTTAATACATATATCCTAAGGGCAGTATCCATATTATAAAGGTTAATACATATATCCTAAGGACAGTATCCATATTATAAAGGTTAATACACATATCCTAAAGACAGTATCCATATTATAAAGGTTAATACATATATCCTAAGGACAGTATCCATATTATAAAGGTTAATACATATATCCTAAGGCAGTATCCATATTATAAAAGGTTAATACATATATCCTAAGGGCAGTATCCTATTATAAAGGTTAATACATATATCCTAAGGACAGTATCCATATTATAAAGGTTAATACATTATATCTAAAGACAGTATCCATATTATAAAGGTTAATACATATATCCTAAAGGACAGTATCCATATTATAAAGGTTAATAATATTATATCCTAAGGACAGTATCCATATTATAAAGGTTAATACACATATCCTAAAGGACAGTATCCATATTATAAAGGTTAATACATATATCCTAAGGGCAGTATCCATATTATAAAGTTAATACAATATCCTAAGGACAGTATCCATATTATAAATATATCTAGGCATATTGTATATTCAATACAGGGCGTCTTAAGGTATCATTAAGACACATTAAAGAATATCGAGTTTTAAAGTAACATCCTGCTATATTAAGTATAATCTAGCATCTTGTCAATAGAGAAAGTTATACAAATAGGCGGCAAAAGTATATATAGGTCTATTTATACATACCTAAGTCCATATAAAGTTAAAATCCTAGATATCTATTAAGGTTATAATATCAGCAGATCATATATAAGTTAATATATCCAGACAGTATCATTAAAAGGTAATACAACATTCAAGATATCAATATAAGTAAACATATCTAGCAGTATCCATTTAAGTACATCAGCATATCTATAAAGTATATATCCAGACTATCATATATAGGTACAATCTAGAGTTCATATTATAAAGTAACAATCTAGCATACCATATTATAAATCAGCGTTTATAAGGAAATCAGCGTTCATATAAGTATCTTCCTAGGTATCTATTAGGTTAATAATTCAGCGAATATAGGTTTCACCTAACACATTAAAATTAACATATCGCGTATATTTAAAAGGTTAATAATATCTAAGCATTCCTATTATAAGGTTTAATTATCTAAGAGTATACATTCTAGAACGTGTATACTAAAGGTCTAAAGCAGTATTCCATGATTTTATAAAGGTTAATACAATATCCTAAGGACATATATAGTTATAATAGTTAATACATATCCTAAGACAGTATCAATTATAAAGGTTAATAAATATCCAAGGCAGTATTATATAAAGGTTAATACAATATCCTAAGGGCAGTATCCATTATTATAAAGGTTAATACATATATCCTAAGGTATCATTATAAAGGTTATACACATATTATAGGACAGTATCCATATAAAGTTATAATTACTAAGGCAGTACCATATTATCAAGGTTAATCATATCTAAGGACAGTATCCATATTATAAAGGTTAATCAATTATCTAAGGGCATGTATCCATATTATAAAGGTTTAAACATATATCCTAAGGACAGTATCCATATTATAAAGGTTAATACATATATCCTAAAGGACAGTATCCATATTATAAAGGTTAATACATATATCCTAAGGGCAGTATCCATATTATAAAGGTTAATACATATATCCTAAGGACAGTATCCATATTATAAAGGTTAATACATATATCCTAAAGGACAGTATCCATATTATAAAGGTTAATACATATATCCTAAGGACAGTATCCATATTATAAAGGTTAATACATATATCCTAAGGACAGTATCCATATTATAAAGGTTAATACATATATCCTAAAGACAGTATCCATATTATAAAGGTTAATACATATATCCTAAGGGCAGTATCCATATTATAAAGGTTAATACATATATCCTAAAGACAGTATCCATATTATAAAGGTTAATACATATATCCTAAGGGCAGTATCCATATTATAAAGGTTAATACATATATCCTAAGGGCAGTATCCATATTATAAAGGTTAATACATATATCCTAAGGGCAGTATCCATATTATAAAGGTTAATACATATATCCTAAAGGACAGTATCCATATTATAAAGGTTAATACATATATCCTAAAGACAGTATCCATATTATAAAGGTTAATACATATATCCTAAAGGCAGTATCCATATTATAAAGGTTAATACATATATCTAAGGACAGTATCCATATTATAAAGGTTAATACATATATCCTAAAGACAGTATCCATATTATAAAGGTTAATACATATATCCTAAGGACAGTATCCATATTATAAAGGTTAATACATATATCCTAAGGACAGTATCCATATTATAAAGGTTAATACATATATCCTAAGGGCAGTATCCATATTATAAAGGTTAATACATATATCCTAAAGACAGTATCCATATTATAAAGGTTAATACATATATCCTAAGGGCAGTATCCATATTATAAAGGTTAATACATATATCCTAAGGACAGTATCCATATTATAAAGGTTAATACAATATCCTAAGACAGTATCCATATTATAAAGGTTAATACATATATCCTAAAGACAGTATCCATATTATAAAGGTTAATACATATATCCTAAGGGCAGTATCCATATTATAAAGGTTAATACATATATCCTAAAGACAGTATCCATATTATAAAGGTTAATACATATATCCTAAGGACAGTATCCATATTATAAAGGTTAATACATATATCCTAAGGACAGTATCCATATTATAAAGGTTAATACATATATCCTAAGGGCAGTATCCATATTATAAAGGTTAATACATATATCCTAAAGACAGTATCCATATTATAAAGGTTAATACATATATCCTAAGGACAGTATCCATATTATAAAGGTTAATACATATATCCTAAGGACAGTATCCATATTATAAAGGTTAATACATATATCCTAAGGACAGTATCCATATTATAAAGGTTAATACATATATCCTAAGGGCAGTATCTGCATTTATGCAGCCTCCAGTCCTTGTCATGTGAGTACAAATATCCTAAGACAGTATCCGTATTCGTAGAGCCTGAGGTCCTGGCCATGCTCATAAAGATGTCCTGAAACGTGCGTATGTGTATGTTCAGCGCTTAGATTTGATTTATATCAAGATTTTGCGCTACATAAATATTGTAATTACTATAAATATCCTAAGGACAGCTTCCCTCCAATCCTGGCCATGTTAATATAAATGTCCCGAGGTTAGTATCCCTATATGCTATGGACAGTATCCAGTCCTGGTCACATTAGTACAGACAACCTATGGACAGTATCCATTTTATATAAAACCTCACGTCCTGGTCATATTCATACAGACATCCTACAGACAGTATACAGGCCATACTTACGTGGCCTCCAGTCACATTAGTACAGACATCCTACAGACAGTATACAGGCCATACTTACGTGGCCTCCAGTCACATCAGTACAGACATCCTACAGACAGTATACAGGCCATACTTATGTGGCCTCCAGTCCTGGTCACATCAGTACAGACATCCTACAGACAGTATACAGGCCATACTTATGTGGCCTCCAGTCCTGGTCACATCAGTACAGACATCCTACAGACAGTATACAGGCCATACTTATGTGGCCTCCAGTCCTGGTCACACTAGTACAGACAACTTACAGACAGTATCCAGGCCATACTTATGCGGGCTCCCAGTCCTGGTCACACTGGTACAGACAACCTACAGACAGTATACAGGCCATACTTATGCGGCCTCCAGTCTGGTCACATGGTACAGACATCCTACAGACAGTATACAGGCCATACTTATGTGGTCTCCAGTTACATCAGTACAGACATCCTACAGACAGTATACAGGCCATACTTATGTGGCCTCCAGTCCTGGTCACATCAGTACAGACATCCTACAGACAGTATACAGGCCATACTTATGTGGCCTCCAGTCCTGGTCACATAGTACAGACAACCTACAGACAGTATACAGGCCATACTTATGTGGCCTCCAGTCCTGGTCACATCAGTACAGACATCCTACAGACAGTATACAGGCCATACTTATGTGGCCTCCAGTCCTGGTCACATAGTACAGACAACCTACAGACAGTATACAGGCCATACTTATGTGGCCTCCAGTCCTGGTCACATCAGTACAGACATCCTACAGAAGTATACAGGCCATACTTATGTGGCCTCCAGTCCTGGTCACATCAGTACAGACAACCTACAGACAGTATACAGGCCATACTTATGTGGCCTCCAGTCCTGGTCACATCAGTACAGACAACCTACAGAAAGTATACAGGCCATACTTATGTGGCCTCCAGTCCTGGTCACATCAGTACAGACATCCTACAGAAAGTATACAGGCCATACTTATGTGGCCTCCAGTCCTGGTCACATCAGTACAGACAACCTACAGACAGTATACAGGCCATACTTATGTGGCCTCCAGTCCTGGTCACATCAGTACAGACATCCTACAGAAAGTATACAGGCCATACTTATGTGGCCTCCAGTCCTGGTCACATCAGTACAGACAACCTACAGAAAGTATACAGGCCATACTTATGTGGCCTCCAGTCCTGGTCACATCAGTACAGACATCCTACAGAAAGTATACAGGCCATACTTATGTGGCCTCCAGTCCTGGTCACATCAGTACAGACATCCTACAGACAGTATACAGGCCATACTTATGTGGCCTCCAGTCCTGGTCACACTAGTACAGACAACCTACAGACAGTATACAGGCCATACTTATGTGGCCTCCAGTCCTGGTCACATTAGTACAGACAACCTACAGACAGTATACAGGCCATACTTATGTGGCCTCCAGTCCTGGTCACATTAGTACAGACAACCTACAGACAGTATACAGGCCATACTTATGTGGCCTCCAGTCCTGGTCACACGGTACAGACAACCTACAGACAGTATCCAGGCCATACTTATGTGGTCTCCAGTCCTGGTCACACTGGTACAGACAACCTACAGACAGTATACAGGCCATACTTATGTGGTCTCCAGTCCTGGTCACACTAGTACAGACAACCTACAGATAGTATACAGGCCATACTTATGTGGCCTCCAGTCCTGGTCACATCAGTACAGACAACCTACAGACAGTATACAGGTCATACTTATGTGGCCTCCAGTCCTGGTCACACTAGTACAGACAACCTACAGACAGTATCCAGGCCATACTTATGTGGCCTCCAGTCCTGGTCACATTAGTACAGACAACCTACAGACAGTTTACAGGCCATACTTACGTGGCCTCCAGTCACATCAGTACAGACAACCTACAGACAGTATCCAGGCCATACTTATGTGGCCTCCAGTCCTGGTCACATCAGTACAGACAACCTACAGACAGTTATCCACATCTATATAGCGTGAAGTCCTGAGGATGGCATCCAAATTTATATAGCTCCAAGTATCTCTCTCTCT
>JAPXFY010000021.1:18976866-18984366 GCA_030674185.1 Monoplex corrugatus | reverse complement strand
TCTATTATAGACCATGGACCTGTTATTGTTCTAGACCATGGTCTATTATTGTTCTGGATCATTGAAATTTCATATAGACCACGGAAGTTTACACACCATGGACGTCTATTATAGACCATGGACCTGTTATTGTTCTAGACCATGGTCTGTTATTGTTCTAGACCATGAAAGTTTGATGTAGACCATGCAGGTTTAGTTTACAGATCATATAAGTCTTTTATAGACTATGGATCTGTCATTATTCTAGACCATGGTCTGTTATTGCTCTAGACCATGGAAGTTAGATATAGACCATGGAAGTTAGATATAGACCATGGAAGTTCAGTTTTATATAGACCATGAAAATTTTGTCTCAGTTTGATGTTAAAAATTTAATGTACACCACAGAAGTTTTAGTTACTACTGGCCATAATAGTGTAATGATATAGACTATTTTCGTTGGGGCTATATACCTATCTGTCTACCCGTATATTTATCTATCTATCTTGGCCTAATTGGCATGATTACAGGTTTCGCACGTTTTCAAGCCTGGCTCATAAAATTCAATGTGTGCGGGCTAAATTCCACCCAATGTAAACGGATAACTGATACTGGTTAAGATCATGGCAAAAAACAACAACAAACAAACAAAACAAAACAAACAAAAAACAAGCAGAGGAGAAGCTGAGTCACTGACTCTCACAAACGCACACCAGAAAGCGGAGCGATCTCAACCATCTGACCCCTCAATCATTCATTTGGAACATGGGATAATCTAAAACTGCTTTAATCTCGATAGGTATTCCAAAGCGTAATTCCCTTTTAAACTCCAAATATATAAATTAAAAAGATGCAGAGTATAACAACCAAAACCAAAGTCAGACGAAAAAGCAAGTACTGAAAAATAAATAAATAAATAAATAAACTGTACCTACTCAACCCACCAACCAGGTACATCTCCTCGAACCAGTGTCAATTAGACAGGACACAAAACCCAAACTTTGACAACTGCCATCGAACACAAAATCTCTAACATTTCACCCCTGCCGTATACACAAGAAAAGCGATCGAGATCACCAGTGCGACCAGCATCGCTTCCAACCACACCAAACAAACGCGGTAGTCAAGTGAGTAAATGTTGGACTTCCAAACAGAAGGTATGGGGTTCAAACTGCCTAAACACTTCTGCCTGGTGGGAAAAGGGTGGAGATTTTTCTGATATCCCAGGTCACCAGGTATGGAAACCTACCAGTGCCCAAATCCCTTTTGTGAGTATAAATTTATGCAGAATATCAAATACGCATGTTAGAGATCTTGTAAGTCATGTGTATAAATACGCAGAATATCAAATATGCACGTTTGAGGTCTTGTAAGTCATGTCAGGAGGCAGCTTATGGAAACACGAAAACTCCCAACATGCACACCCACCAAAGATGCAGATTTTGTGGAATCATGGAATGAAGTCAGCTCGACCTAACAGCTCGAGTTATCCGTGTTTCTGTAAAAGTCTGATTACGTGTATTGCGAAGTGAGTCCAAATGACTCAGGTTATTTTTGTTGTTTAAAGCCCAGCCGACTGCGTAGAGCCATATCAGGGCTAAAATGACTTAAATAGCACTAGACCTATGCATGAACGACGCATAATGGTAATAACAACCATTATTGCCCAATATGTCTAACCTCTTGTCTCCTTCACACCTAGTTCCTTCCCCTCAACTTTCCCCGGACATTTCCTCGTTTTCTATGCTCAACACTTTCTTCCACTACCCCTCGCTCCCTCTGCCAGCACTGAAATGTAACCACACCCGGTTTTCAAGGGAAAAGGGGTGGGTACAGCAAAGAAAGGTCATTATCGGGAATTCCCACAGCCTGTTGCTAAGTTTGACGTAATCTTCAGGGGGTAGAGTGGTGTCAAAGCTCCTGACACAGAACAAGGCACATTCAGTATCAAACAATGGGGCCATGTTTTTGGCACCGTATCACAGGCTGTTCTGTCTTTGGGAGAGAGAGGGGTAGGGGGTACAAGGGACAGAGAGATTGGATAGGCAGGGAGGAGAGAGGGAGAGGAAGAGGGAGAGAGGAGGGAAGACAGAACTAGAATGGGAGAGAGAGAGAGAGGCAGAGAGAGAATGACATGGAGACAGACAGACAGAGAGACAGAGATAAAGACAGAAAGAGAGAGAGAAAGAGAGTGAGAGACAGACAGACAGAGACAGAGACAAAGAGACAGAACGAGAAAGAGACAGGTATAAAGAAAGAGAAAATAGTCTCTGTGTGTGTGTGTGTGTGTGTGTGTATGTGTGTGTATGTGTGTGTGTGTGTGTGTTTTACATACAAGAGACCTAACTTCACTTCCCCCCTGGGGATGCCAGGGGCTCTTTCAGTATAAATAGTGTCCCCATCTTCTGGAAATTCTGTGCTAGAATTTTCCTCTTTTCTCTTTGTTTCTGCCTTTCTGTCATTTCTTCCTATCATTTCCTGCCTTGCTGGTCCATTCACCTGTATGTGTCTCAAACAGACACAGACAGACAGACACAGAAAGAGAGAGAGAGAAAGAGAGAGAGAGAGAGAAAGGGACAGAATGAGAGAGACACACACATACACACACATACACAAACACATACACACACACACATACACATACACACACAAAACATACGCGCGCGCGCGCGGAGAGAGAAAGACAGAGACAGAAACAGAGACAGCCAGACAGATAGAGAACAAGAACACGATCAGGGATAAAAGTTATTTACAAGGGTCTGAAATATGCAATGCATATGCGGTTTTTTTTCCATCCAGCCCTCACCCAAATATAAAATACACAGATACAGAGATAGGAAGAGAAAAGGTGAAAACACAAGCATCCATGTACAAGTAAGTACACACACACCACGCACACACACACACACACACACACACACACACACACACACACACACACACACACACACACACACACACACACACACACACACACACACAGAGCGAAGCACATCCGGGTGTTAGGTGCTTTTCTAATCTTGACATTTCTATTCGAAAAACACACGCAGCTGGATGTTTCAAAACACACGTACGCTCGAACAGAATGGGAAGGAAGGAATGCTGACTAAGATACATATACAGCGTGTGTGGGTGTGTGGTGTGTGTGTGTTTTGGTGTGTGTGTTTTTGTTGTGGTATGGGTTGTGTGTTCGTGTGTAGTGTGGTGTGCATGTATGTGTGTGTGTGTGTGTGTGTTTGTGTGTGATGTGTGTGTGTAGTGTGTGTGTGTGTTATGTGTTGTGTGTGTTTTGTGGAGTAGGTTTTGTGTATGTTATGTTGTTGTTAGTGTTGTGTGTGTGTGTGTGTGATGTGTTGTTGTTGTGTGTTGTGTGATTGTGTGTGTTTACATACAAGAGACCTAACTTCACTTTCCCCTGGGGATGCCAGGGGCTCTTTCAGTATAAATAGTGTCCCCATCTTCTGGAAATTCTGTGCTAGAATTTTCCTCTTTTCTCTTTGTTTCTGCCTTTCTGTCATTTCTTCCTATCATTTCCTGCCTTGCTGGTCCATTCACCTGTATGTGTTCAATAAAGTCTTACGTCCTTAGGACTGATAACTGGATGCATATATTAAGCGCATTTTTGACTCTAGGGAAATGAGATATGCCGAAGTAATTTTACGTAATTTAGGCCCGTTTTTACGTTTCAATGTCTTTAGTTACGGTTAAATTTGTATTCAAGTATGTTGTTTAAATCGCCTGTGTGATATAATTGGACAGAAAGGTCAACGCCAAGGGTATCATGTGCGCGAATGCATGGATACGTATACTTAATCCCACCCACCCCCCCTCCACCCCCCCTATTGAAATGAATTGAATTGTATGTGTTTTGAAACTGTTATAGCCCTGATATCGCTCTACACAATCGGCTGGGCTTTAAACAAACAAACACACAGACACACACACACATACACACACACACACACACACCACACACACACCACACACACACACACACAACACACACACACACACAACACACACACACACAAAATAACAATAATCTAACTTCACACGACAGGAAAGGGGTTACCTAAAAGCAAACTAAAAAGTTCTTGTGTTAACCCTTTGACTCCTGCACTCTGTACACCAGCATCCTGTATTGCCAATCATGGTAGCAAAGCAAAAACGTAACCCTTTGATTCCCTCACCTTTCCACCAGCTTCCTGCAGGAAGCTGATGGATAGGGTGAGGGAGTCAAAGAGTTAAGTTTTTGAAGTTGGTGGATAAGGTGCGGGAGTCAAAGGGTTAAACATTGTCAGTATGGCTTGATCACCTTCCTTTTGTGTGCCCCCTATTTCCATCTGGCACCCAGCTTTTCTGGCTTGCCCTATATAGACCCCCTCCTCTCTCCCTCACACACACACTCTCTCTCTGTCTTTCTCTTTGTCTCTCTCTCTCTCTTTGTCTGTCTGTCTGTGTCTGTCTGTCTGTCTGTCTGTCTGTCTCTCTGTCTGTCTCTGTCTGTCTGTCTGTCTCTCTCTCTCTCTCTCTCTCTCATTCCATCTATCTATCTATCTATCTATCTATCTGTCTGTCTGTCTGTCTGTCTGTCTCTCTTTCTCTCCTTCCTCGTCTGTCTGTCTGTCTGTCTCTCTCTCAGTTTCCCTCTCCCTCTCTTCCTCTCTCAGTCTCCCTTTCCCTCTCTCTCTGTTTATCTCTCTCACACACTCTCTCTCTCTGTCTCTCTGTCTCTCTCTCTCTCTCTCTCTCTCTCTATCTATCCCTCTCTCTATCTATCTACTATTTATCTATCCATCTATGTATGTATGTATCTATCTATCCATCTATCTGTCTCCCTCTCTTTCTCTCTCTCTCTCTCAGTGACTCTCCCCTCGCTCTCTCTCTCTTTCTCTCTCTCTCATTCTCTCTCTCTCTCTCTGTCTTTCTCTTTGTCTCTCTCTTTCTCTCTCTCTCATTCTCTCTCTCTCTCTCTTTCTCTTTGTCTCTCTCTTTGTCTGTCTCTCTTTGTCTCTCTCTCTCTTTCTTTCTTTCCTTCTCTCTCTCTCTCTCTCTCTCTCTCTCTAGCTATCTATCTATCTATCTCTCTCACTCTCTCTCTCTCTCTCTCTCTCTCTCTCTCTCTCTCTCTCTCACTGGCTTGCTCTTCCCTCTCCCCCGTCTCTGTCTCCCTCTCTCATTTCCTGTTACCGTTTAGTGCTGAAGATGCATGCATGTTACCAGTGCGGACTCGTTTTTCACTTTCAACCAAGAGATAACAATTACGCTGTTGTTTCCGACGCCGATGACAACGCTGGATTTTGTGAATGGGCAAATCAGACTCATCATCTGAAGGGAGAAAGAAAGAAGAACGCAAAATAAGATGAACAAGCCATAAGAATAATCTCCCTGTTATGATTACAAAAAAAAAGCGACAACAAAAACAAAATCAAGATGAACAAACCATAGGAGAAGATTGGCAGACTAGTTCAGATGTTCGCCTGCCAATAACTAAACTCAAGGTTCCAGGGTTCGTTTCCCGTAGAGGCCTCGATTTTTCTCCTCAGTTTGACCGGGAAATCGAACTGAACTTCTAGTATTTCAGAAGAGGACGAAAAACAATACGGACCTGAGTGCCTTCTAGCCTGCGCACTCTAAAGATCCCACGGCAGTTAAAAATCGTGAAGGGCAGGGCATTCGCCAGGGTACCCTGGTACAAAAAATGAAAGCAGTGATAGGTTCATTTCCTAGGTTCCTCCCCTTGAAGGTCAATAGCCTTCTTGCCTTCCTGACGTCTTGGTCAAAAAGGGGGTGGCGCTGCACTGCGGCGATGCCCTGTCAGTGGGGAGAGCAGCCCCAGATACACACCGTAATCCGATGTGAAAAGAAGAAACGAATATGAATATGAATATGAATATATAAAAAAAAATTACTTTTATGAATAAAAAAAACTTCACTCTTTTGAAGACAGAATGACCTTGAAAAAAAAACCACTTCGTTTCTGGTGCATTTCTGGAGTACATTTGGTACAGATTAGTCCTATAACCAGCGATAAATACTTGTAATCTCTTTTTCTTTGATTTGTTAATTAACTTCTATGACTTGGACTTCGGTCATATGCATTTGAATAAACTACTTACATGTATACTAGGGAAGTTCTTTTCACTAGCTTTGGATGTCACTAAAAGAGATAAGTATGCAGTCTGCATGCGTATGCGTGCGTGCACGCGTAAGCGTGAGCGTGTGTGTATATAATAATTATATTAAAAAGAACCTCTTCTGTTCTATAAAACACTTCTACCTCGTCCATCCTCCCCGTCTTCCTCTTCCTTCCCCCCTCCTCTCTCTCTCTCTGTGTCTCTCTCTGTCTCTGTCTCCGTCTCTGTCTCGTCTCTCTCTGTCTCTGTCTCTGTCTGTCTCCGTCTCTCTGTCTCTGTCTCTCTCTGTCTCTGTCTCTCTCTGTCTCTCTGTCTCTCTGTCTCTCTCTCTCTCTCTTTCTCTCTCTCTCTCTGTATAACAAATCTAACTTGCCACTTACATTTAATTAATATTTACATTATCTTCGTGCGAAACTCTGAATACATATGTTCAACCTCCGATAATGAATGGGCATACATTTCAATATCTATATCTTATATATCTGTATCTTCAAGTGCTTTTATAGATAGATATAGATAGATGTAGATATAGAGATAGATATAAACAAAGGCACAGATTCAATATATAGATATAAATGTAGATAAGGTGTAGATGTACATGCAGATATAGCTATAGATAAAAAAACGTAGATGTATGGAGATATAGACATATATACATAGACATCAATATGAATATATATCGAGGGGTCCCAGCCAGAAGGTACTAAATGCCATTTTTTCACATTTTCATTTTTTTATATCACTGCACTCAGAAACATGTCGCTTTGCTATGGTAGAGTTATTTTTCCAATATCATGACAAGTTATTTATTTATTTATTACAACTTAAAGCAGTCATGCAAAAGAAGTGAGCGGTGGTTACACCCATAGGGTACCACTGACTGCTGGTACCTTCCGACACTGACCTAGAAAGACAAACACACTGATTCTGTTCCCTGCCACACAGTACTATCCAACTTTACCAGCTTTTGGGTAGAGTGTGTTGTGGCCGAAATGGAGGGTTAATTAAGTGGCTGCTCATAGATGTTTAACAGCTCAGTGGTTCCTCTGGCAGGACAGCTGGCTGTGTACTAACACTCAGGAGGAGGCTAACTTACGACCCTGACATGTTATAGGTAGGCCTGCCATACAGACCAATGTGCAAAGTTCACATACACCAGTCAAAACATACGTGTGTGTGTGTGTGTGTGTGTGTGTGTGTGTGTGTGTGTGTGTGTGTGTGTGTGTGTGTGTGTGTGTGTGTGTGTGTGTGTGTGTGTGTGTGTGTGTGTGCCTAGGGTTTGTAGGATTAAAGCGGCATCAGACGCGGAAGTGTCAGGACAGTAAGTTTGAAACCTACCATCCCCAACCCTAAATGTCTCCATATCCAGAATTGACTTAAATCT
>JAPXFY010000021.1:18969366-18971866 GCA_030674185.1 Monoplex corrugatus | reverse complement strand
TGATGTTGTCCATGAAGGATTTTGCTGGCTTTCCTTGTTTTCTCTTTGCCTCGACTCTTCCCTGCAGGACTGATGTCATCGAATCAGTTCTTGTGTTTCTGTTCGTGTGCCCGATATACTTCAATTTTTTGTTGATCTCTGGAAGCATTTTACTTTGGACAGCTAATTCCTTTAGCATGCTTTCATTGGCTCTTTTGTTTGCCCATTTTACTCTGAGAAGACGTCTGTAGAATCACATTTCTGCTGTGTTTATTTTATTTTCGTCATCTTTCTTCAAAGTCCAGGCTTCACATCCGCACATGACAACAGGCCAAATTAAGGACAGTAAAATTCTCATTTTCAGTTTCAGATCATGCCTACAAGGAGAATAAACATAATCTTCAAGACCGCATGACACAGCATTTTCACACGCAGGCTGTGGTGTGTTGTGTAATGACCATCTAACATTGCCTCACTCCTAAAAACGTAGTTCTGTCCTCCATCATGCCAGACTGCCAGCACTCTGGCACTTGGCCGTAGTACTGTTGTTCCTCTGGCTCTTGGGATTTACCTTCCCTGATTGAATGGCCGCAAGCTGAGCTGCCTGCTCTATGCATCGCTTTGATCTGCAAGCTACACACAGTCCCAGCAACCGACCCCATGTAAAACGGGTTTCTTTCGATCAACTACAGATTTCAATAGATAAAATAACGACACAGATATAATTAGACAGACTGGCAAGTTATCGAACTTCTGACCTTGTGTAGTCTTGGTAATCGATGTCTACTTGTACTGTAGGATTAACACTTTTATACCTCAAAATAAAAATTTCTTTGACCATTGGCAATCGCTTGGACTTACATTTCTATACCTTTAGTAACTGCATTCTATACATATTAAGTCGTTTTTAGTATTATGTCATGTTTGTATTACACCGTTTTCGTATTACGTCGTTTTCGTACCATGTCACGATTTCTGTCAAATGTTTATTTTCGTCTTATTTCTGTATTTCAGCTCTGTTCAACGTAACGTCATGAAAGTTGAGCACTCTGTTTTTTTTTCCATTTCATTTTGTGCAGTTAGTCTTTGTTGTACTTTGTCTCCATACGCTTGACAAAGACCAGTTGGCGGAAAACTTGCACCTGTCTTGTCTTGTCCTGTTATATCAAATAAGCGTTCTGGTTTTACATTTATGTTTTTCTGGTTCCTATTTACTCTAACGTTAGCAGTCCTTTTTATTTAGAGTCCTGGAAATAGTGTTAAGAAAAGTCAAGGATTACTGTTTGGTTCACGGTATTGTATTTATGTGGTCACAGTTTGCATATACACATAATTTATTGACCAAGATGGGACCATTTTCTCAAGCCACTTTCGTTTTCAAAATTTCAATCTTGAGCATTTTGAATAATAAACTTCTCCGTTTAGAATAATGTGTACGTTGGTTATAAATCGTCCTTTTTTCTGATGACAGAAACTTTCTACAAAACTAAACTGAAGCTATTGAATGACACTCAACTTTATTTATTTCGCTCCATATGGTCGCCAGCCGTGGCGTAGCATGGCAGTCATATGGCAAAAAACCAGAGTTCGACAGAGCAAGTCTCCTTGCTACTTGTCTTTCTCCTAGTTGCCTTTCTCCTTCTCAGAAACCTATTTCCCAATTGCCTGTCTCCTAGTTGTCAATCTCTTTCCCAGTTGCCTGTCTCCTAGTTGTCAATATCTTTCCTAGTTGCCTGTTTCCTAGTTGCCAATCTCTTTCCCAGTTGCCTGTCTCCTAGTTGTCAATCTCTTTCCTAGTTGCCTGTCTCCTAGTTGCCAATCTCTTTCCCAGTTGCCTGTCTCCTAGTTGCCAATCTCTTTCCTAGTTGCCTGTCTTCTAGTTGTCAACTCTTTCCTAGTTGCCTGTCTCCTAGTTGCCTGTCTCCTAGTTGCCAATCTCTTTCCTAATTGCCTGTCTCCTGGTTGCCAATCTCTTTCCTAATTGCCTGTCTCCTAGTTGCCAATCTCTTTCCTAATTGCCTGTCTCCTAGTTGCCAATCTCTTTCCTAGTTGCCTGTCTCCTAGTTGCCAATCTCTTTCCCAGTTGCCTGTCTCCTAGTTGCCAATCTCTTTCCTAGTTGCCTATCTCCTACTTGCCAATCTCTTTCCCAGTTGCATGTCTCCTAGTTGCCTGTCTCCTAGTTGCCAATCTCTTTCCCAGTTGCCTGTCTCCTAGTTGCCAATCCTTTCCATGGTCTCTGTTCCTAGTTGCCAATCTCTTTCCCAGTTGCCTGTCTCCTAGTTGCCAATCTCTTTCCAGTTGCTGTCTCCTAGTTGCCAATCTCTTTCCCAGTTGCCTGTCTCCTAGTTGCCAATCTCTTTCCCAGTTGCCTGTCTCCTAGTTGCCAATATCTTTCCTAGTTGCCTGTCTCCTAGTTGCCAATCTCTTTCCCAGTTGCCTGTCTCCTAGTTGCCAATCTCTTTCCCAGTTGCCTGTCTCCCAGTTGCCAATATCTTTCCCAGTTGCCTGTCTCCTAGTTGC
>JAPXFY010000021.1:18959366-18961866 GCA_030674185.1 Monoplex corrugatus | reverse complement strand
TCTCTCTCTCTCTCTCTCTCTTTCTCTGACTCTGTCTCTCTCCCTCTCTCTCTCTCTTTCTGTCTGTCTCTCTGTCTGTTTGTCTCTCTCTCTCTCTCTCTCTCTCTCTCTCTCCCTCTCTCTCTCTCTCTCCCTGCTTCCCTCCCCCCTCTCTCTCTCTCTTCCCCCCTGCCTCCCTCCCTCTCTATCTCTCTCCGTCTAAACCACTCGCAGACCTACAGTGAGTGAGTGTTGTTAAGAATTCCTCGCTGATAACTGCCAGGCATGGCTGGCACCGCGTCGTGAAATCAGTTCATTGGAGTCACCTGTTAAACCCCCTCTTGATCATCCACACGTTCACAGCATATAGCGGTGCCAGTCTCTCCTCCCTCTTTCCCCATCCCCTCCTCCTTTTTTTTTTTTTTTAGTTCAGTTTACTTTCACCCTTTGACGTCTGCACCTTATCCACCAACTGCAAAAAAGTTAACCCTTTGACTCCCTCGCCATATCCACCAGCTTCCTGCCCTACAGACTATAGCATGTCTCTGTCTCAGTCTCTGTCTCTGTCTTTCTCTGTCTTTCTCTCTCTGTCTCTCTGTCTGTCTGTCTCTCTCTCTCTCTCTTTCTCTCTGTCCCTCTCTGTCTCTCTCCCCCTCTCTCTCGCTCTCTGTCTGTGTTTCTCTGTCTCTGTTTCTCTCTGTGTTTCTCTGTCTCTCTGTCTCTGTCTCTGTCTCCCTCCCTCCTTCTTTCTCTCTCTCTCTCTCTCTCTCTCTCTCTCTCTCTTTCAGTCTGTCTGTCTCTGTCTCTGTCAATGAATGTGTATGGAGTTTTAATGGTCAGAACAGTTGTTGTCGGCCATGTCTACCGTCGCGGGCTACATAGATGTAATATGTATGTGCGTCCATAAACAGCCGAAATGCCTATTGCCTCCAGTTTTCATATCTTTCATATCTCTTCCTACCCAAAGTCGGGCCTTACAAAGTTATGATTTATACTTACAGATTGATGTCTTCTTATGGAATTATATTTCTGTACCAAGATTGATAACATTCGTCCATTGTGAGCAGAAAATTTTGAGGTCTTCTTGTATGGAATTGTATTTCTCTACTAAGATTGATAATATTCGTCTATTGTGAGCGGAAAACTCCTTTCTGATTATCATTTTTTTCCCGTCGTTTGCACTCAGTGTGAATATTAATTGTACTACTGCCTTAGTTGTGTAGATGTATAAAACCATACGTTTAAAAATCATCAGTTTCTCTTGATTTTCAAGAAAAGACGGGGGAAAGAAGATATGTGTAGGCTCCATCGTCTGATCTTCCCCTACTTCTCTTCTCTCCCCCCCCCCCCCCCCCCCCCCCCCCCTATCACCCAATTCAAACATGGAAAACGTCCAAAGCAAGCGAATGTTGTTTTGATTTGAAAACGGTTACTTTTTCCCTCGCCGCCACGGATTTCGCCAGCTACAGTCACTGATACGTTCACGTATGGAGCACAAAGTTGTGTCAATGTTCCTATTTACCCCCCCCCTCCCACCCACCCCCATCGTCCATGTCCTCAGTCATGACATTATCCCCCGTGGGGATGCCGGGGGCTCTTTCAGTATAAATAGTATCCCCACCTTCTGGAAATTCTGTGCTAGAAATTTCCTCTTTTCTGTCACTCCTTTGTATATTTCTTCCTCCCTTTGCTTTTCAGTCATTTCTTCCTATCATTTTCTGCCTTGCTGGTCCATTCACCTGTATAAGTGTTCGATAAATCTTACGTAATTTCTCTTACGATTGATAATTGGTACATGTGTTAAGTGCATTTTTGGCTTTAGGGAAATGAGATATGCGAAAGTGATTTTAGGTAATTTAGGCCTGTTCTTATATATGTTTTAGTGTCCTTATGTTTAAATTTGTATTCAGGTATGTTTCTTTTTCAAATCCCCCGTGTGATAAATTGGACGGAATGGTCATCGCCAGAGGCATCTCCTCAGATAATGCGCGCAAATGCGTTGATATGTGTACTTAATTTTCTTTTCCTTTCCTTTTTTTTCCCCCTTGTCCTGTTGAAGGAAAATGTCTGTTTTGAAATGGTTATAACCCTGATATGGCTCTACGCAGTCGGCGGGGCTTTAAACAAACAAACAAACAAACAAACAACAAACTAAAAACAGTAACTGTAATAGCAGTCTTGACACTAACGAGTCAATGTTCTGTAATACTATTGGATTACTCTTTTTAAAAATCTCTCTTATGGGCCAACACACGTAGGCTCATTAAGATTTCTTTTTTACTTTAATGATTGCGTTTTATTTACGTTACATTGTTTCAGTATTACAACGTTTTTGTTTATTTGTTTGTTTTTGTTTTTTGTTGTTGTTGTTGTTTTGTTTTGTTTGTTTGATTGGTTTGTTTTTGTTTGTTTGTTTGTTTTTGTTTTTTGTTGTTGTTATTGTTTTGTTTTGTTTGTTTGATTGGTTTGTTTTTGTTTGTTTGTTTGTTTTTGTTTTTTGTTGTTGTTATTGTTTTGTTTT
>JAPXFY010000021.1:18949366-18954366 GCA_030674185.1 Monoplex corrugatus | reverse complement strand
TCATCAACAAGCAACAAAAGTAAGCATCATCAACAGGCAACAAAAGTAAGCATCATCAACAAGCAACAAAAGTAAGCATCATCAACAAGCAACAAAAGTAAGCATCATCAACAAGCAACAAAAGTAAGCATCATCAACAAGCAACAAAAGTAAGCATCATCAACAGGCAACAAAAGTAAGCATCATCAACAGGCAACAAAAGTAAGCATCATCAACAGGCAACAAAAGTAAGCATCATCAACAAGCAACAAAAGTAAGCATCATCAACAGCAACAAAAGTAAGCATCATCAACAAGCAACAAAAGTAAGCATCATCAACAAGCAACAAAAGTAAGCATCATCAACAGGCAACAAAAGTAAGCATCATCAACAAGCAACAAAAGTAAGCATCATCAACAGGCAACAAAAGTAAGCATCATCAACAAGCAACAAAAGTAAGCATCATCAACAAGCAACAAAAGAATGATCAGATTAAAAATCATCACAACACACAACAATAAATCAATCACCACATAGCGACCATCATCACGCAAACGGGACCCAGTTGGGTGTATGACAGAATGCACGCTCACGCACACATCAACCGGAAACAAGGAGACCAAAAGGCGTGTAAAGACCTAACAAGATAATCACCATTATCCATCAATACCAATTAGTCCACACACATGAGAGAATAAGGAGGATGACGATGAGCACGAGAGAGGAAGAATATGACCGGGAAAGGAGAGAGGTGAAGCGAGAGAAGGAGAGAGAGAGACAGAGACAGAGAGAGAGACAGAGAGACAGAGACAGAGAGACAGAGACAGAGAGATTGTCAATGTTATTGTTGTTTAAAGCCCAGCCGACTGCGTAAGGTCATATCAGGGCTATAACCGTTTCAAAATATAGAACACTTCAACAGGGGAAAAAAGGGGAGAAGAAAATTAAGTACACATATCAATGCATTTACGCACATAATCTAAGGACATGCCCCCGGCGTTGACCACTCCGTCCAATTTATTACACAGGGGATTTAAAAAGTATACTTGAGTACAATATATAAATATAGCTAATGACACTAAAACATATGTATAAAAACGGGACTAAATTACTAAAAATTGCTTCTGCATATCTCATTTCCCTAGAGCCAAAAATGCACTTAATACATGTACCCAATTATCAATCCTAAGAAAAAGTACATAAGACTTTATCGAACACATACAGGTGAATGGACCAGCAAGGCAGAAAATGATAAGAAGAAATGACAGAAAGCGAAGGAATAGGAGAAAAACAAAGAGTGATAGAAAAGAGGAAATTTCTAGCACAGAATTTCCAGAAGGTGGAGATACTATTTATACTGAAAGAGCCCCCGGCATCCCCACGGGGGAGGAGAGAGAGAGAGAGAGAGAGAGAGAGAGGAGAGATAGACAGACAGACAGACAGACAGACAGAAAACGAGAAAAGAGAGCTCAGACTTCAGACAATTATTCATTTAGGCCATAGCCCCTCATGAGGGTATAAATTACAAAATAAACAAAGTTATCAACTACACATAACATCGTTAATTGTTTAATTAAGAGTTTCCATTTTGTTTGAATACGTCATTTTGCCCACACTGTGCAGACGGTAGGTTGCTGTGCAGTCTGCTTATTCCTTCTTCAATGGGTGTGCATGGTGGGCCGACCAACCAACCGACCAACCCCCCCTCCCCCCCCCCCCCCCCCCCCCCCCGTGGGGATGCCGGGGTTCTTACAGTAGAAATGATATCCCCACCTTCTGAAAATTCTGTGACAGAAATTTCATCTTTTCTGTCACTCTCTTTGTTTCTGCCTTGTTCCTTTGCTTTCTGTCATTTCTTCCTGTCATTTCCTCCTGTCTTGCTGGTCCATTCATCTGTATGTGTACGATAAAGTCTTACGTACTTTTTCTTAGGATTAATAACTGGGTACATTTATTAAGTGTATTTTTGGCTCTAGGAAGGTGAGATATGCCGAAGCATTCTAGGTACTTTATGTCCGTTTTTGGTGTCTTTAGGTATACTTAAATTTGTACTCAGGTGTTTTTTTAAATCCCCTGTGCGATAAATTGGACGGAATGGTCAACGCCAGGGGCATGTCCTTAGATTATGTATGCAAATGCTTTGATATGTGTACTTAATTTTCTTTTTTCTTTGTTTGTTTTGTTGTTGTTGTTGTTTTGTTTGTTTTGAAGCGGTTTTAGCCCTGGTATGGCTCTACACAGTCGGCTGGGCTTTAAACAACAATAACAATAACAACAATAACCGACCAACCAACCGACTTTTCACCCCTTTTCACCACCTTCCTCCTACTGACTCTTTCCAACTTTTTTAACCTTTCACCCTTACCCTATCCACCAGCTTTCCTCCTTAACCCCCTACAATCTTTTACTTTACCCGTCAGTATCCTGGAGTGAGATGGTTTAACTTAACCCTTTGACTCCTGCACCCTGTCCACCAGCATCCTGCTTTGTCAATAGTGCTAGCAGAACAAAAACCTTAACCCTTTGATATATCGAGTTAAAAAGATTTAAAAACATAAACTTAACCCTTTGACTCCCGCACCCTATCTACCAACTGCAAAATCTTAACCCCTGGATTCCATCACCCTGTCCTCCAGCTTTTTGCAGGATGCTCGTGGACAGGGTGCGGGAGTCAAAGGATTAAATAAATACTCGTTCGCCACTCCAGTTTTTCTTTTTCTTTTTTACATATGATGGTGAATCATTCTGACAAACAAGCAATATGGAAGGTTACGGAGTGAAACAATTAAGAGAAGGTAGCTGGTGGATAGGGTGAGGGAATCAAAGGGTTAAGTTTTTGCTTTTGGCGGATAAGGGTGTGGGAGTCAAAGTGTTAAATTAAATTGCACAGACGTTTCATAAAAATTAAACCCTCTTTATTTAGTACAGCAGCTCAAGCCGTGGGCGTTGGGCACGGAGGCTGTCTGCTGACCATAAATCTCCAGACATCTTTCCTCTGTACGTGCGTATTTAAACCTACACCCCCACCCCACCCCCACCCCCACTAATAAAGCCATAATGAACGATTCACACACAGAGACAAAATCTGGAGAGAGCCACAGAACCATAATGACTGCAGTGAGTGAAGACTGGCACTAGCATCCCCCGTCTCCTATCGGCAGTTTTCCAATAAACAAAAATAGACATTCCCCATTATGCACCGGCTGCCGTCTGGGGCTCTCTCCCTCATCATCGTCATCATCATCATGTGCCCTGCCGCATGGCGTTGGCCATCATGGCCCTCCATATGTATCTATCCCTTGTTG
Organism: Monoplex corrugatus; assembly: GCA_030674185.1. Lineage (NCBI taxonomy): Eukaryota > Metazoa > Mollusca > Gastropoda > Littorinimorpha > Ranellidae > Monoplex > Monoplex corrugatus. Next base: position 18,951,082 of record JAPXFY010000021.1, on the reverse strand, counting down.
CCGCGAGCGCATCTTCCACCCTCTCTGTCCTCAGCCACCCTGCAAGTCCGTCCAATAGTTTCTCCCTGGGTCTACCTGGTGCTCTCTTTCCCTCCAGCTTTCTTGTTGTGACCAGGTGCTCTAATTCCCCTTTCTCTTTCTCCCTACAACAATAGATTGGTGTGGTTTCAGCTGTACTCACGTATCTGTATCAGTGACAAAGACTTCACAAAGCCATGTGGCTGAAAAATCGTTCTGTCTTGTTTCATTCATTAACCCTTCGACTCCTGCACCCTATCTACCAACTGCAAAAAATTTAACCTTTGCCTCCGCACCCTATCTACCAACTGCAAAAAAATTAACGTTTGACTCCCGCACCCTATCTACCAACTGCAAAAGCTTAACCCGTTGATTCCCTCACCTATCCATCAGCTTATGCAAGGAAGCTGGTGGATAGGATGAGGAATCAAAGGATGAAGTTTTTGCTTTGCTAGCAGGATTGACAATGCAGGATGCTCGTGGACAGGATGCGGGAGTCAAAGGGTTAATTAAACCCTCGTTCACACTCCATTTTTTTTTCAACATGGTGAATCATTCTGACAAACAAAGAGACAAACAAACAAGCAAACAATAGGGTTACGGAGGGAAACAATTAAGAGAAGGAAGATGGTGGATAGGTGAGGTAGCGAAAGAGGAGGAAGTTGCCGGAAAGGGTGAAGATAAAGCTGGTGGATAGGGTGAGGGAGTGAAACAGAAAAAATAAGGAAGCTGGTGGATAGTGTGATGTCTGCAGGACGACAATGTGGGGCCAACCATCCTTGGTGACATTTCGTTGTTATTGCTTTCCACGTGCTTTACACATCATCGTCATCATCACCATCACCATCACCATCATTATCATCAACACCTTCTTCATCATCACCATTCATCATCGTCGTCGTTTGTCGTCGTTCACTTCATTATATCAAAACAACCACCATCATCAGTAGCCTGCAATAGAGAGAAGAGAGACAGACAGACAGACAGAGACAGCAGAGACAGACACAGATAGAGATACAGAAGAGAGAGAGACAGAGACAGAGAGATACAGAGAGAGACACAGAGAGACAGAGACACAGAGACACAGAGAGACACAGAGACGAGAGAAGAGAGAGAGAGAGAGAGGACAAGAGAGAGAAGAGAGAGAAAGAGAGCGAGAGAGAAACAGAGACAGACAGACAACAGACAATTAGACAGTCAGTCAAAAACGGACAAGTACATAGTGACAGCCATCGCACAGCCTGGTATATTAACTGTTTCTGCACACCTTGACAAGGGCAAAGTCAGTGAAGTCCAAGACACTTCTCTCCGCTCAGCTCACCCACTCAACTACTCCCTTTGTCCTAGGGGATGTCGGGGGCTCTCCCAGTAAAAATAGTATCCCCCACCCTCTGGATATTCTATCACTCTCTTTGTTTCTGCTTTATTCCTTTACTTTCTGTCTCTTCTTATCATTCTCTGCCTTGCTGGTCCATTCACCTATCTGAGTTTAATAGAATTTTACATACATTCTCTTAGGATTGATTATTGGGCGCATGTATTAAAAGTGCATTCTTGGTTCTAAGGAATGTAATATGCAGAAGTAATTTCAGGTAACAAAGGCCAGTTTTTATGTGCTTTAGTTATGTATACATTTGTATGCAGGTTTTTAAGTCCCTGGTGGTAAATTAGAGGAGAAAGCTGGAGGGAAAGAGAACA
>JAPXFY010000021.1:18936866-18944366 GCA_030674185.1 Monoplex corrugatus | reverse complement strand
GTACTGAAACGGTTATAGCCCTGATATAGTACTGTATGTGTATTGAAACGGTTACAGCCCTGATATAGTACTGTATGTGTATTGAAACGGTTAAAGCCCTGATATAGTACTGTATGTGTATTGAAACGGTTACAGCCCTGATATAGTACTGTATGTGTATTGAAACGGTTAAAGCCCTGATATAGTACTGTATGTGCATTGAAACGGTTACAGCCCTGATATAGTACTGTATGTGTATTGAAACGGTTACAGCCCTGATATATTACTGTATGTGTATTGAAACGGTTAAAGCCCTGATATAGTACTGTATGTGCATTGAAACGGTTACAGCCCTGATATAGTTCTGTATGTGTATTGAAACGGTTATAACCTGATATAGTTCTGTATGTGTATTGAAACGGTTATAGCCCTGATATATTACTGTATGTGTATTGAAACGGTTATAGCCCTGATATAGTACTGTATGTGTATTGAAACGGTTATAACCCTGATATAGTTCTGTATGTGTATTGAAACGGTTAAAGCCCTGATATAGTACTGTATGTGTATTGAAACGATTACAGCCCTGATATAGTTCTGTATGTGTATTGAAACGGTTAAAGCCCTGATATAGTTCTGTATGTGTATTGAAACGGTTACAGCCCTGATATAGTACTGTATGTGTATTGAAACGGTTACAGCCCTGATATAGTTCTGTATGTGTATTGAAACGGTTAAAGCCCTGATATAGTTCTGTATGTGTATTGAAACGGTTACAGCCCTGATATAGTACTGTATGTGTATTGAAACGGTTACAGCCCTGATATAGTTCTGTATGTGTATTGAAACGGTTACAGCCCTGATATAGTTCTGTATGTGTATTGAAACGGTTAAAGCCCTGATATAGTTCTGTATGTGTATTGAAACGGTTAAAGCCCTGATATAGTTCTGTATGTGTTTTGAAACGGTTACAGCCCTGATATAGTTCTGTATGTGTATTGAAACGGTTAAAGCCCTGATATAGTACTGTATGTGTATTGAAACGGTTAAAGCCCTGATATAGTTCTGTATGTGTATTGAAACGGTTAAAGCCCTGATATAGTACTGTATGTGTATTGAAACGGTTAAAGCCCTGATATAGTTCTGTATGTGTATTGAAACGGTTAAAGCCCTGATATAGTTCTGTATGTGTATTGAAACGGTTAAAGCCCTGATATAGTTCTGTATGTGTTTTGAAACGGTTACAGCCCTGATATAGTTCTGTATGTGTATTGAAACGGTTAAAGCCCTGATATAGTACTGTATGTGTATTGAAACGGTTAAAGCCCTGATATAGTACTGTATGTGTATTGAAACGGTTACAGCCCTGATATAGTACTGTATGTGTATTGAAACGGTTACAGCCCTGATATAGTTCTGTATGTGTATTGAAACGGTTAAAGCCCTGATATAGTACTGTATGTGTATTGAAACGGTTAAAGCCCTGATATAGTACTGTATGTGTATTGAAACGATTAAAGCCCTGATATAGTACTGTATGTGTATTGAAACGGTTTAAGCCCTGATATAGTTACTGTATGTGTATTGAAACGGTTATAGCCCTGATATAGTACTGTATGTGATTGAAACGATTAAAGCCCTGATATAGTTACTGTATGTGTATTGAAACGGTTATAGCCCTGATATAGTACTGTATGTGTATTGAAATGTTTATAGCCCTGATATAGTACTGTAGTGTGTATTGAAACTGTTTAAGCCCTGATATAGTACTGTATGTGTATGAAACGGTTAAAGCCCTGATATATTACTGTATGTGTATTGAAACGGTTAAAGCCCTGATATAGTACTGTATGTGTATGAAACGGTTAAGCCCTGATATCGTTCTATGCGGTCAGCCGGGCTTTAACATTTGATTCCCGCACCCTGTCCACCAGAATCCTGTATTGTCAACCATGCTAAAATAGCAAAAAACTTAACCTTTTGACTCCTTTACCCGTTGGTGAATATGATGAGGAAGTCAAAGGGTTATTATTTTTGGGTTTTTTTGGTTTTTTGCTTTTTTTGTTGTTGTTGTTTTGTTGTTTTTTGTTTGTTTGTTTGTTTTTTGCAGTTGATATAGAGAGCGGGAATCGAAGGGTTAAGCAATAATAAGAATAAGTCGTTGTGTAGCAATTATCTGCCCTTTCCCCCTCTTCCAACTTCATCCCTCTCACCCCCAACCCCCTCCCCTCCCCCTCCCTCCTCTCACCCTCCCCCTCCTCCTGCACCTTTCCCCCACTGTCCAGTGCTGACCTCTGTCTAGCTGTCCCTGGGCGCCGTTCCTAACAGGCGTCAATCTTGGCACAGAATCAGAATGGTTTCTCTCCTGTCTAAGAGGCTCCAGTGGTACCCAGTATGCTGTCAGCGATAGGCCCTGCACTGCATCCCCCAGCCCTGTGTGGTTTTCATCATAATGGTATCTGTCTCTTGAGGTGGTTTTTCTTACATTGTTGATAGGTTACAAGCTGTGATTGAAAAGTGGTTTGTTGTGTTTGGTTTGGTTTGTTTGTTTGTTGTTTGTTTTTGTATGTATGTATGTATGTATGTATGTATGTATGTATGTATGTATGTAGTACGTACGTAGTAGATAGTTTTTGTATGTATGTATGTATGTATGTATGTATGCATGTATGCATGTGAGTAGATAGACCGAAACATAGATAGATAGATGATAGATAGATAATAGATAGATGATAGATAGATAGGATAGATAGATAGATAGATGATAGATGAGATAGATAATAGATAGATAGATCGATAGATGATAGATGATAGATAGATAGATCGATATGATAGATAGATAGATAGATAGATAGATAGATAGATAGATGAAGATCAGACAGATAGATAGATAGATAGATAGATAAGATAGAAGACAGACAGACAGACAGATAGATAGATAGATAGATAGATAGACAGACAGATAGAATAGATAGATAGATAGATAGATAGATAGATAGATTAGATAATAGATAGATAGACAGATAGATAGATAGATAGTTCTTCAGTGCTACATAAGACCAAATACTGTCGTACGGGTGCGAAGCCTGGACAATCAACAAACAAAGTCAGAACAAGATTAAGGGAGCTGAAATGTGGTTTTTCAAAAAAAGTGCTAAGAGTTCCATGGACAGCAAAGAAAACAAGCCAGACAGTCTTGAAAGAAGCAAACGCAAAAAGAACAAGAACATCAATGAAGAAGATCAGAAAAGACCAGCAACATTTATAGGACATTTTATGAGGCAAGAGAAATTTCAGCACGTAGCCTACTACAACAGGAAAGCTAGATGGTGGGGAGGACCAGGTAGATCCAGGGAGAAAACATTAGACAGATTTGTCGTGTAGATAGAGACACAAAGAGTAGGAGATATACTTGAAACGACAAAAGATAGATTCAAATGGAAGGTCACACACACATACACACACATACACACACACACACACACACACACACACACACACACACACACACACACACACACACACACACGAGAGAGAGAGAGACAGAGACAGACAGACAGACAGAAAGATAAATAGATAGATAGATAGATAGATAGATAGATAGATAGATAATAGACATATAGATAGATAGATAGATAGATGGATAGATAGCTAGATAAACAGATTGACAGACAGATAGATAGATAGATAGATAGATAGATGGTAGATGGATAGATAGCTAGATAAACAGATTGACAGACAGATAGATAGATAGATATAGATAGACAGTACAATAATACATATAATACATACATACATACTTACATAACATACATACATAGAGAGACAGATAGATACATAGAGAGACAGACATAGAGAGACAGACAGAAACAGAGAGAGATAAAGACAGATAGAGACAGACATATAGACAGACAGACACGGAGACAACCTGAGAGAGAGAGAAAGAGACAGAGAGAGATGGGGGAAGGGAGGGAGAGAGAAAGAGAAAGAGAGCCTGAGAGAGAGAGAGAAAGAGAGAGACAGAGAGAGAAAGAGCCTGAGAGAGAGAAAGAGAGAGAGGGACAGAGACAGAGACAGACAGACAGACAGAAACAGAAGAGTGAAGGAAGTGAGTGGGAGAAAGGATTTGACTGAAAGTGTTAAGTGCCAAAGTGTGAGACTGTACTCGAGACAGAGTCGAAAATCAATAAACGAAAGCTCTGAAGATTGTACACCAGATCGACAAGATTCTCTGCACAGGTGATATAAAACCGTTAAATAGGCAGCAGATATTGTTGGTACTCATTGCAGTTAACACGTAGAGACAATATACTGGCATCGATGTAAGGTTTGTCTTTTCCAGACGAGTGTGCCCTCCTTAAATGTATGAACGTTCTACAAGGAAATAATATACTTCACTCAGTCCTTTTATCACACTGGACTAAGCAGCAGGGAAGTTTTAGTCTTTTTCTCTTAATGTTTGTATCTGGTGTTTATTCGTTTGTGAGTTACGTTTACGCTCGACAAAGGCCAGTTGGCTGAAAATTTGCGCCTGTCTTGTCTGGTTGTATTAAATACGCGTTCTGATTCTATTTTCGTGTTTTTCCCTCCGGTTTTGTACTACACTTATCATAGAACTGGAACACTTCACACACACATAGAAACAGATATAAAACCTACAGGTTGGGTCTTCATACCGACTTCTCAGAGTAAAGAATATTTTCCCTGTCCATACTAATTTCTCATCTCATCTGCAGTCTCTCTTCTTTTTTCTTACATTTGAACGTAATAATGCCACATCCATTCAGCAAGACCTCCAATCTCTACATCGAGAACATAACCAACATCAGTGGCCTAAATATTCAAGAAATTGTCCACAAAGGTCAAGACAGAGCGGCCTGGAGGGAGGTGACGGCATCCAGATATGCAGTGGCCAACACCGAACCCGGTGATGTCGACAGGTGAGACAGGTGAGACAGGTGAGAAATTCAGCAAGCTGATTTATCGAATGATTCGTTGCCTGTTTCTGGTTCTTCTTACCTGTCCATTGTCTCTGTTCCTGTGTTCAGCACTCGTTCTGTGTTACCATTCTTTGATTCTTGTTTTATCCTTCTTTATTTGTATAAGACGGCCCCCTGTCTTACCTCTGTCAACAGAACTGGCCGCCTCGACACATTATTCATGTTCTTATACTTATTGTTTAACCCTTTGACTGCGCACCCTATCCATCATCATCAAGTGACTTGCTACATGGCGTTGGCGATCATGGCCCTCCATATGCATCTATCATTTGTTGCTGCATGCACATCTTCCACCCTCTCTGTCCTCATCCACTCTGAAAGCCCGTCCAATATTTTTTCCCTGGGTCTACCTGGTGCTTTCTTTCCCTCCTGCTTTCCTGTTGTGACCAGGTGCTCTAATTCCCCTTTCCTCACAAAATGGCCTATAAATGTTGCCTGTCTTTTCCTAATCTTCCTTATGAATGATCTTCCTATGTCTGCTTCTATCAAGACTGTCTCGTTTGTTTTCTTTGCTGTCCATGGAACTCTCAACATTCTTCTTAGAAACCACATCTCGGCTGCCTCAATCTTGTTCTGTTTTGCTTGTTGACTGTCCACGCCTCAAACCGTATAACATTATCGGTTCTATATAACTCAAGAACTCTCCTCCTGATGTTAACTGATAGGCATTTGTTGGCTAGAATGCTTTTCATCTTATTGAATGCCGTCTAACAAACAAATGCCTAAAATAGCATCTTATCCACCAACTGCAAAAACTTAACCCTTTGATTCCCTCACCATTTCCACCAGCTTCCTGCAGGAAGTGGTGAAAGGGTGAGATCAAGTGCAGAAGTGGTGAATGGTGAGGAATCAAAGGGTTAAGTTTTTGCTTTGCTAGCATGGTTGGCAATACAGGATGCTGGTGGACAGGATGCGGGGAGTCAAAGGTTAAAGCCCAGCCGACTGCGCAGAGCCATATCAGAGCTTAACCATTTCAGAATGTACACAACAGCCGGTTGAAATAAAAAGAAAATTAAGCACACATATTAATGCATGCCCGTACATATCTACGGAGATGGCCCTGGCTTGGGCCATTCCGTACATTTATCACCAAGGGGTTAAAAAAAATTACAAAAAAAACCAAATCTGATTGCTACAATGTAAACATAACTAAGGGCACTAAAACATTATATACAAATGGTCTGAATTACCTGAAACTGCTCCTGCACGGCACATTTTCCTTAGAGCAAAACATGCAATCAATGCATGTACCCAATTATCAATCCTAGGAGAAGGCATATAAGGCTTTATAGAACATATACAGGTGAATGGACCAGCAAGGCAGAAAATGATAGGAAGAGATGACAGAAAGCAATGGAGGAAGGAAGAAACAAAGAGAACGACAGAGAAGAGTAAATTTCTCGCACAGCATTTCCAGAAGGTGGGGATACTATTTATACTAAAAGAGCCCCCGGCATCCCTCCAGGGGCAAGCTCGTATACTAACAGCAAATGAAGTGTATCATACATCTTCAGTAGACTGTAAAAAATGAAAGAGGTAACCCGCATAAACTGAAGCAAACACACTGTTATATATAGTTATCGATTCCGCGGAACGTACTTACCATCGTAAACTGTAGCCTCGATTGACTACATGCTGATAGCAGGTGTAAAAAACATATATTTTAGTGACATACTCCATCTCTCTCTCTCTCTCTCTCTCTCTCTCTCTCTCTCTCTCCTCTCTCTCTCTCTCTCTCTCTCTCTCTCTCTCTCTCTCTCCCTCTCTCACACACACACACACCCTCTCTCTCACTCTCTCACTCACTCATTCTCTCTCTCTCTCTCTGTATCTCTCTCTCTCTTTCTCTCTGTCTCTGCATCACTCTCTCTCACTCTCTCTCTCTCTCCTCTCCTCCTCTTTCTCTCTCCTCCTCTCTCCCCATCTCTCCTCCCCACTTTCTCTCTCTCTCTCTCTCCTCACACACACACACACAACCCTCTCTCTCACTTTCTCTCTCACTCATTCTCTCTTCTCTGTATCCTGTACTCTCTCTCTCTCTCTCTCTCCTCTTCTCTCTCCTCTCTCTCTCACCAAACCCTCTCTCTCCTTTCTCTCTCACTCATTCTCTTTCTCTGTATCTCTGTATCCTCTTCCTTCTTCTCTCTCCTGTCTCTGCTCCCTCTCTCTCTCTCTCCCATCTCTGTCTCGTCTCTGTCTCTGTCTCTCTCTCTCTCTCTCTCTCTCTCTCTCTCTCTCTCTCTCTCTCTCTCTCTCTCGCTCGCTCGCTCGGTTGTTCGCTCGATCACTCGTTGACAAAATACATAATAGAACGTCTCCGTTTCGAAACATTTAACAAGAGGTATATGATACATCTCATGAATTAATCATCTCTTCTACACTTTAACAATGAATTCAGTCACTGTCACTGTCCTCAATGCTGCGATCACTCTGGTGATGTCAGCTTCCTTAATTGTCAAAATATCCCCTCGGGATTCCCACCTAACGTACCTCTCTGCTTTTAACACTCTGCCAGGTTGCA
>JAPXFY010000021.1:18926866-18931866 GCA_030674185.1 Monoplex corrugatus | reverse complement strand
GTGTATTTCTGGTTCCTGTTAGCTTGCACTGCTGCAGTCATTTTCTCTGTCTTCTTGAAGACCTGTGTCAAGGGATATGGTTGGAGTGTGTGTACGTAATAAGATATCTGAGATCCACCTCCAGTTTGTTGGTTTGTCTGTTTGAGTGTTATCTTGCTTGCAGTGAAAAAAAAAAAACCGGACGGATATCAGTCCCTGTGTTGTAGTGGTTAGCGCAACAGACTACCAGCTGGAAGGTTGTAGGTTCGAATATCCATCAGTACCTTCAAAAATCATTGACAGGTTTTTCGGTTCCAGTCGGCTTTTATCCAAAGTTGGGCGTGCTGTGGGCTCATTGGGAAGACTGGGACCACACAGTCGAGTCTCATCCACTTAACGGATGCGTCATTAAGGGCGGTATTCACATTTTCTTACCAACACCGCAGGTGTCTGTATCACTTCAGCCTGGTTGACGCCAGGATATATTATGACAGTAAACGTAGAGTAAGCCCTCAATCCTAGATGGAACTCCATAGCATCATGATTCTCATCCTTATCGTCACCATCATCATCATTTTGTACAAACTGTGCAAGCTACTGCGGGCATTAAGGTGGCGTAGAAAATGGGACAATTTTTTATGAAAAAAAGGGAATAAAAAGGACGGGAACGATTCAGATCATGTATATCTCTGTTCTGTAAGTGTGAGAAGGCGCGCGCTGGTACAAGTAAGTACGCGTGCATGCGGGGTGCGCGCGCGCGTTCGTGTGCGTGACATAACGATTGACTGACTTTGCTTTCCAAAAACAATGGTAGTGCAATAGAGAGACAGAAAGACAAACACACACACAACAACACACACACACACACACACACAACACACACACACACAACACACACACACACATACACACACATCAGCACACATACACACACCACACATCAGCACACATAAAACACACACACACACACACACACACACACACACACACACACAGATGCGCGCGCACGCACACACACACAGAGGCACACATACACAGAGAGGCACACACACACACACACACACATACACACACACACACACACACAGGCACTCTCTCTCTCTCTCTCCCCTCTCTCTCTCCCCTCTCTCTCTCTCTCTCTCTGTCTCTCTCTCTGTGCGTGTCAATTCCAATTCTCTCAAACACGTCTCCTGGCGCTAAGAATAAATTCCATAAGCACCAAACGCCGCAGATTCCACGTGATCAAAAAAACAACAACAACAAAACAAAACAAAACAAAAAAAAACACAATAAAAATCACCTTTTAAAAAGCAATCCCCAGAAAAACTCTTGACATAAGAAACTAGAAAGCCGGCAGTTTTTGACACAAGACATACGAGACAAAAGAGTAAAGTAACGAGAAGCGAGACGTATCAGCTTTCACTACCCTCACTATCAGCCCACACTTTTTGGCTAAGAAAAGAACACGTAGTCTGTGCGTTATATAACAACTGCAGGAAAGGGAGGGAGAGGGGGGTTGGTGGGGAGGGTGGAGGGGGAGGGGTGAGGGGGGGGATGGGTTGCAGGAGAAAAGATGAAGAAGAAGAAAGCTTAACAAGTTGTTACTGCTGCTGCTAGCTAGCAGCAGCATCCTGGGCGAACTGGTCGATACCAAATAATATAATACACTGGAATCGGTACACACACACACACACACGGTGCAAGGAAGCCGGAGGGAATACATGGGGGCTTAGGGAGGAGAGAGAGAGGTGGGCAGTATGAAAAGGGAAAGACGGGAAGAAAGAGAGGGGAGGGAGAAAGACAGAGAAATAAAGAAAGAGAGGGATGAAGAGATAGAGAGGGAGTAGAGAGGGAGAGAGAGAGACAGACAGAGAAAGAGAGAGAGAGAGAGAAAGAGTGAAAGAGAGATGAAGAGAGAGAGAGGAGGGTAGAGAGGGAGAGAGAGAGAGAGATTGAGAGAGAGGAAGAGTGAAAGAGAGATGAAGAGAGAGAGGAGGGTAGAGAGGGAGAGAGAGAGAGAGATTGAGAGAGAGGAAGAGTGAAAGAGAGATGAAGAGAGAGAGGAGGGTAGAGAGGGAGAAAGAGAGACAGAGAGAGAGAGGAAGAGTGAAAGAGAGATGAAGAGAGAGAGGAGGGTAGAGAGGGAGAAAGAGAGACAGAGAGAGAGAGGAAGAGTGAAAAGAGAGATGAAAAGAGAGAGGAGGGTAGAGAGGGAGAAAGAGAGACAGAGAGAGAGAGGAAGAGTGAAAGAGAGATGAAGAGAGAGAGGAGGGTAGAGAGGGAGAAAGAGAGACAGAGAGAGAGAGGAAGAGTGAAAGAGAGATGAAGAGAGAGAGGAGGGTAGAGAGGGAGAGAGAGAGAGAGATTGAGAGAGAGGAAGAGTGAAAGAGAGATGAAGAGAGAGAGGAGGGTAGAGAGGGAGAAAGAGAGACAGAGAGAGAGAGAGAGAATGAGAGACAGAGAGATGAAGACAGAGAGAGAAAGAGAGAGACGAGGAGAAGGGGGGGGGGGTTAGAGAGGAACACAGAAAGAGATGGAAAGACAGAGACAGACAGACAGAGACAGAAGAAAGAGAGACAGAGATACAGAGATACAGAGAGACAGACAGACAGAGACAGAAAGAGAGACAGAGATACAGAGAGAGAGAGATGACGAGAAGGGGGGGGGGGTTTAGGTTAGAGAGGGACACAGAAAGAGATGAAAAGACAGAGACAGACAGACAGAGACAGAAAGAGATACAGAGATACAGAAAGAGAGACAGAGAGAGAAAAAGAGACGAAGAGAAGGGGGGGTTAGAGAGGGACACAGAAAGAGATGGAAAGACAGAGAGACAGACAGACAGAAACAGAAAGAGAGGCAGAGAGAGAGAGAGAGAGAGAGACACACACACACACAACACACACAGACAAAAACAGAGGCAGAGAGACAGAGAGAGACACAGAGAGAGAGCGTAAAAGTAGGCGTTAGGAGAAGGGACAGTTGAAGTCTATTTCAGAAAGATGGTCGTGAAACAGCAAAAGAACACTGGCCAATAGTCGACAGTTTAAATCTAGGGAACCTGAAAGGAAAGAGAGTAATTGAAGCTGAATGCAAGGTGCGAGTTGGCGTATGAACATTTATGTTGTCACAAAGGTAGGAGGATGGAGCAGACCGATGAATACAATTGTAACACAAAACAAAGTATCCAGCTTGTATTCAATTCTGGTTGAAGTAGGCAACCAGCGCAGATAGCGAAAGAAATGACTAACACGATAATTCTTTTCTTCTTTCTGAGGACAAGGCAAAACTCCCCTCGTGTGTATACGCACGCAAAACATCAAATACGAACGTAAGTCGTGTCAATGTTTGCTGGTAAAATACGAAAACATCCAGCATGTCATCATCAGGTGCCCTGCATGGCGTTGGCGACCATGGACTTCCAACCATAGCATCTCCCCCACCCTCCTCATCCCCAGCCACTCTGCAAGTCCGTCCAGCATTCTCTCCCTGGGTCTACCTGGTGCTCTCTTTCCCTCCAGCTTTCCCGTTGTGACCAGGTGCTCCAAATCCCCCTTCCTCATAAATGGCCTATAAATGTTACCTGTCTTTTCCTAATCTTCCTTATGAGTGATCTACTTGTGTCTGCCTCCGTCAAGACTGTCTCGTTTGTTTTCTTTGCTGTCCATGGAACTCTCAACATTCTTCTGAGAAACCACATCTCGGCTGCCTCAATCTTGCTCTGGCTTTGCTTGCTGACTGTCCACGCCTCGCATCCGTACATCCGTACGTCCAGCATGTACACTCCCGAAAACGAAGTACGACTGCCTTAAGGTCAAGGTCAAAAAAGGCCATGCACTTATTTGCCCATTCGAATGCACGCTGCAGTCCAGAAAATAAAAGATAAAAAATATGAAAAAAGGACATGTACTTAAATGCCCAGCGGTACATTTGAGTGCAGGTGGATATTGCAGCACACCAATTATAAAAAAAATGTAAATACAGACAAATAGACAAAATGGTTCATTTTGGGTTTGGCCATAATCTTCTCAGATTGGTTAACATGAACAAGAAGAAAAGTATGTATGTGCAAGGACAAAACCAACCAACCAACCAAACAAGCAAACAAACCTGTACTCCCCTCTTAAATTCCTAGACATATTGTTTGAAATATAACAACAATATGACTCATAACGCCTGTAGTCTTCCTCCTCTCCTCCCCTAATATTTTAAGATCAACCTCTTCAGCTGCAAGCGATTTCTCTAAGTTCGAATCACAAATAAAAAATAAAAAACCCAAGAACTTTCAATTTGTCCATTTTTCTTTGACGCCATCAGTTTGGAGGCTGTCGATGGTTGAGGCAATACAAAAACAGGTATCAAGTTTCGACATACATCATTTACTGCAGGAAAACATAAGTAAAAGCGTAATTCGCTTTGCTCGAAAATCTATACAGACAACATACAGCATCATACCAGACTGTACCTTGTCTCCCAGTGAACAGGGACAGACAGACAGACAGACAGACAGAGAAACACAGAGAGAGAGACAGTGAGAAAGACAGCGACAGAGACAGAAAAAGGTGTATGCAGAGGGGTTTTTTTTTGTTTTGTTTTTTAGTGCAATATGTGCGTGCGCTGTGTGTGTGTGTACACGTGCTTGCGTGCATTCGTGTGTGTGTGTGTGTTTTGTGTATGTGTGTGTGTGTGTGTGTGTGTGTGTTTTGGTGTGTGTGTGAGTGTGGCGCGCGCTCGCGCGTGTATGTCTGTATGCAAGACAGCAACTCAGAGGGGAAAAGAGAAACAGAGATGCGCAGGGAGTGTGTGTGTGTGCACGTGCGTGCATGTGAGTCTGAGTCTGGGTGGGAGAGAGAGAGAGTGCGTGAGATGGAGACAGGCAGACAGAGATGCAGACACAGAAAGAGTAGGGGGAAAGACAGAAAAGGGGAGAGACAGACAGACAGACAGACAACAAAGAGACAGACAGAGACAGACGCAGAGATAGAGACATAGAAAGAGAAACAGACAGAGAGGTAGAGAGAAGA
>JAPXFY010000021.1:18899366-18919366 GCA_030674185.1 Monoplex corrugatus | reverse complement strand
GATGATGTTGATGATGATGATGATGATGATGATGATGATGATGATGATGATGATGATGATGATGATGATGGACCTTACTTTGAGAAAGGACAAAGCATATATAGACGTACACCCGTGAACGTAACTTTTAGCTACATCCATCATTATGCAGTCATTTCAAAGTAATACCTCCGTCTTGTATAGTGCTGTTTTTTCCAAAATTTAATTCGCACTCACTGCGCATTACACAATCAGACCTTTCGGAAGACCATAGAATACTCAAGCTGTTAGGTGAACTGACCATATTCCACTATGCTATTGCATATTTTGAATTAAAAAAAAACACACGAAAGTATGTATAGAGAAAATATAACGTAGGTTTGTTTCTATCATTGTGAAATGTGCAGTGATGTATACGATCATATTCATCTATTATGTAAATTTCCAATATAACACGAAGTTTTACGGAAGCAGAAATGCACCCATTTATTGTTTCTATTATTGTGAATGTGTAGAGATATCATCATCATCAAGTGCATTGCCGCATGGCGTTGGCTATCATGGTCTTTCATATGCACCTGTCCCTTGTTGCTCCAAGCACATCTTCCACCCTCTCTGTCTTCAGCCACTCTGCAAGTCCGTCCAATATTTTTTCCCTAGGTCTACCTGGTGCTCTCTTTCCCTCCAGCTTTCCCCTTTTCTCATGAAATGGCCTACAAATGTTGCCTGTCTTTTCCTAATCTTCCTAATCAATGATCTACTTGTGCTGCCTCCATCAAGACAGTCTCGTTTGTTTTCTTTGCTGTCCATGGAACTCTCAACATTCTTCTTAGAAACCACATCTCGGCTGCCTCAATCTTGTTCTGGCTTTGCTTATTGACTGTCCACGCCTCACAACCGTACAGCCGTGTAGAGATATACAATCATATTCAGATATTATGAAAATTTTCAATGTAACACGGAGTTTTACGAGAGCACAGGTGAACCTAGTTATTACTTATGTCATTGTGAATGTGCAGTGATGTATGCAATCATATTCATATATCATGTAAATTGTCAATACAACGGGGCCAAGCGGCCTATCTAATTGCGTAATACGATACAGGCCTATACACCAATACTGCAATATCAAAATCAGTTCTAATAACTAAGCTTCGGCGAACCTGACGGACCAAACAAAAGAATTATGCAACTAATTATTCATCACAGTCCAGATTTTTTTTTTTTATAATTAATCGACGCTATCCTCCCCCCCCCCCTCCTCCTCCTCCATCTTGTGAACACGTTGTTCATGCCTCTATCACGCCGCGACCTTGACCTCTCCATGACAACCGGAAATGGAGCGCCATCTGTCTGGCACAAGTCTTTGTCAATACTGATGGTCTCCCCTTGATCTGGCGACAGTTCGCTCCCTTTATCATCATCTCCGGTGTCGCGTTGACAGACATGGCGGTTGGTAACAGTGGCTTCATGCAAATACTGAGGGCTGCCTGCGCGATGAGGGCAGAGGCTGTCCCACACATAGACAGACAGACAGGCACAGTCACACTGTGTGGGTTTTCACCAACCAGCACTGACAACTGTTGCTTTTATGCATTCAAACAGGGCGGCACTATTTGTTGCAGTCAAGTGGACAGTTGGAGGAGAATAGGGGTTTTCTGTGTGTGTATACGTGTGTGTGTGTGTGTGTGTGTGTGGTTTATTTTCTGTTGTTGTTTTTTTCTGTTATGGTTTAATTTCTGTTTCTTTTTTTGTTGTTGTTATGTTTTGTTGTTGCTATTGCTACTTCCGCAGCCTGTTGTAAGTCTTGTCGTGTAGTGTTCTTTTGTCTTGTTTTGTCGTTTTGTGTGTCTTGTTTTGACTTGTCTTGTTGTGTCGTGTTTTGTTTTGTACATGTGCGTATCGTTTGTATTCTGTTTCTTTTTTCTGTTATGTTTTGTTGTTGCTGTTGCTACTTACGCAGCCTGTTGTAAGTCTTGTCTTGTCTTCTCTCGATTTGCCTTGTTTTGTCTAGATTTGTCTTGTCTTGTTTTGTCTTTTTGTTTGTCTTGTTTTGTCTTGTATTGTTTTGTTTTGTCTGTCTTGATTTGTCTTGTTTTGTTTTGTCTTGTCTTGTTTGTTTTGTCTTGTCTTGTTTTGTCTTGTTTTATGTTGTCTTGTCTTGTTTTATGTTGTCTTGTCTTAGATTGACTTGTCTCGTCTTGTCGTGTCGTGTCGTGTCAGTTTTCTTATGTCTTGTCATTGTCTCCTTGTGGCTTGTCTCTTGTCCAATCGCATCTTGCCTTATCTTGTTTTATCAGTGACAGACAGATGAGATGATCCTGACGTGTTTGTCTGATAAGGTCCTGTCGTGTCTTCTCTTGTCCTAATGACAATGACAGTCAGTCATACTTGTACAGCGCTGTTCTCTGAACTAGTTTGGACTCGTTGTGCATTTCACATTACAAGATACACATATATACACAAGTACTCGTATCATATATACACACACATACACTACACAACACAAACACACAAGCACACACACATACACACACACAACACACACACACACACACACACACAACATACACACCCACACACAACACACACACATACACAAACACATGCACACACATACACATACAACACAATCACATACACACACATGCACACACACAAATACACACACATACACACACACATACACACATACACACACATACACCAATCAACACAACACATACACACACACATACACAACACATACACACACATATACACACACATACACACATACACACACACATACCACACACACATACACACACACAAACACATACACACACAACATACATACACACACACATCACACATACACACATACACATACACACACATACACACACATACACACGCATACACTCACATACACACACACATAGACACACATACACAAACACACACATATACATACACACACACACAAAACAAACACACACACAAACACACACACATACAAACACACAACACATACACACGCAACACAAAACACACACATACACACACAAACACACACACACACACACACACACACACACACACACACACACAAACACACACACACACACACACACACACACACACACTACGAACACAAATGAACATATATTCACAAGGTCTCACAATACATACATATAACAATAGTCTCAGACACAAGGATACACGAATGTTTTCACAGTGCCACATAATCAGTAGATAGGAAAATGAAATAAGCGAAACAATTGTAGGTAATTTAGTTCCGTTTTTATATATGTTTTGAGTGTCCTTGGTTACGTTTAAATTTGTATTCACGTATGTTTTTTAAATCCCCTATGTGATAAATCAGATGGAGTGGTCAGCGCTAGGGGCATCTCCTTAGATTATGTGCGCGAATGCCTTGATATGTGTACTTAATATTTTTTCCCTTTTTTTCCTGTTGAAGTATTGTGTATGTTCTGAAAAAAAAAGAAACGGTTATAAGCTCTATGCAGTCAGCTCGGCTTTGAACAAAACTAACAGTAACAGAAAGACACATAGACAGTGCATATACTGATGGAGAAGTGATCATGAGGATCGACAACAGTAGACCTGGATGAACAGAAAAGTTTTTCATTTGAGATTTGAAGTCAGAAAGGGTGGGCAGCTTCATCAGAACAGCCGACAGGCAGTTCCAAACATCCGAGACAGTGAAATTAGAAGCACATTCTCCGTGTGACTCAGCGTTACACTTTGGGTCGTCGAGAATCTTTCATTCATTTTGGGCATCGCCGTGTGTGTGTGTGTGTGTGTGTGTGTGTGTGTGTGTGTGTGTGTGTGTGTGTGTGTGTGTGTGTGTGTGTGTGTGTGTGTGTGTATGTGTGTGTGAGTGTGTATGTGTGAGTGTGTGCGTGTAAGTGAGTGAGTGTGTATGTATTTGTGTATGTGTGTGAGTGTATGTGTGTGTGTGTGTGTGTGTGTGTGTGTGTGTGTGTGTGTGTGTGTGTGTTGTGTTGTGTGTATATATATATATATATATAGGCTTATATAGCTCTGTGTGTTTCCATACAAATGTGTGTGAAACCGTTCCACATTCTCAGTATCTGTATCTGTTTCTTTCTGTCTGTCAGTCTGCCTCTGTGTGTGTGTGTGTGTGTGTTGTGTGTGTGTGTGTGTGTGTGTGTGTGTGTGTGTGTATGTGTGTGTGCATGTATGTGTGTGTGTGTTTGTGTGCGTGTATGTGTGTGTGTATGTGTGTGTGTGTGTGGTGTTCGTTATTTCTTCTAGTGTCTATTCATAATATATGCTTTTAAACAAATGTATGTGTCCATGTGTGTGTGTGTGTGTGTGTGTGTGTGTGTGTGTGTGTGTGTGTGTGTGTGTGTGTTCGCGCATAACAGTGTGCGTGTGGAGGGGGGGAGGCAGTATATGTATGTGAGTGAGTGTGTGTGTGAATATCAGTATGTGTGCGCGTGTGTTTGTATGTTTTGTGTGTGTGTGTGTGTGTGTGTGTGTGTGTGTGTGTGTGTGTGTGTGCGCGTGCGCGTGTCTGCGTCTGTGTCTATTTCTATGTGTGTCTATGTATGCGCCTGCATGACTGTGCCTGTGTGCTCATGTGCATCAGCGTCGTATGAAAGTGGTCTGTGTGGTTATATGCAAATATGTGAGTGTGTGTGTGTGTGTGTGTGTGTGTGTGTGTGTGTGTGTGTGTGTATGTGGTGTGTTGTGTGTACGTGTGCGTGTATGTGTGTGTGTGAGTGTGTGTGTGTGTATGTGTGTGTATAAGTGTGTGTGTCTGCCTGTCTGCCTGTCTGTCTGTCTGACTGTGTCTGTATAGTGTGCAGCGCTGCAGACGGAAGGAATGAGAGGATGGAGAGAGATGGGGGAGAGGGGAGGAGGGAGGGAGGGAGGGAGGGACAGTCTCTAAGCCATTTCACGTGTCGGTGAGCAAGACAGAAGACTTTCATTTGCCGGCAGAAAGTTGTCCACAGAGAGTTAGAGAGATCGGGGTGGGGGGGGGGGGGGGGGAAGAATGGAGCGAGAGAAACTGACGGACGGACAGACAGGGACAGAAAGACAGAAACAGACACACAGACAAATGGGAGGGAGTCAGAATGGTGGAGAGAGAGGGGGGAGAGGGAGAGAGTGTGTTTGTGTGTGTGTGTGTGTGTGTGTGTGTGTGTGGTGTGTGTTGTGTGTGTGGTGTTGTGTGTTGTGTGTGTGGTTGTGTGTGTGTGTGTGTGTGTGTGTGTGTGTTGTGTGTGTGTGTGTGTGTGTGTGTGTTGTGTGTGTGTGTGTGTGTGTGTGTGTGTGTGTGTTGTGTGTGTGTGTGTGTGTGTGTGTGTCAGATGGAAGAATGTGGAGTGTGTAACAGAGAGAATCAGAAGAGAAGGGATATAGACAGATATAGAGAAGAAGCGAGGAGAAGAAGAGAAGAGAGAAAGAAGGAAGGAGAAGAAGAAGAAGAAGAAGAAGGAAGAGAGAAGAAGGAAGAAAGAAGGAAGGAGAAGAAGAAGAAGGAGAAAAGAAGAAGAGAAGAAGAAGGAGAAGAAGAAGAAGAAGGAGAAGAAGAAGAGAGGAAGAGAAGAAGAAGAAGAGAGAGAGAAGAAGAAGGAGGAGAAGAAGAAAAGGAGAGAAGAAGAAGAGAGAAGAAGAGAAGAAGAAGAGAAGAAGAAGAAGAAGAAGAAGAAGAAGAAGAAGAAGAAGAAGAAAAGAAGAAGAAGAAAAAAGAAGAAAGAGGAGAAGAAGAAAGAAAGAAAGAGAAAGAAAGAAAGAAAAAAGAAAAAGAAGAAAGAAGACCAAGACCAAAAAGAAGAAGAAGAAAAAGGAAACCACTATTTACTTCATTTTCGAGGGTAGTGGTATAAATGGAATAAAGTATTTTTCTTTCTCATCCAGCTGTCGCCCACTGAGTGTCTACACTGACACAAATACACTATCACACACACACACACGCCTACAGGTTCTGTGTTATTCCAAATAAACCATAACAGCACAGACAGACAGACAGACAGACAGGTCGAGAGAGTAAGGACGAGAATATTCTTCAGAACAGAGAGGCAGACAGACAAAAAGACGAACGGAGTAGACAGAACCAGAAGCAGAGATAACAGTGGGGGGATATTTTACATTAATTAAACTCGAAAACAGAACAGAGAGAGAGACAGACAGACAGACAGACCAGATACAGACACAGAGACAGAGATACAGAGAGAGACAGAGACAGAGACAGACAGACAGAAACAGACAAACAAACAGACAGAGAAAGGAAGAGAGAGACAGATGGAAGGAGTGAGAGAGACAAGAGAGAGAGAGACTGAGAGATACTGAGAGAGAAACAGCTAGACAGAGCAGACAAGTTCAAGTTCATATTGCTTATAGCCCAGCCGACTACTACAGCCATATCAGGGCTAACACCACGTCAAAAACGACAACCCGACAGACAGACAGACAGAGACAGAGAGAAACAGACAGAGGTACAGAACACACTTTCTTTGGAAGCTTGCCAATGTCATACCCCCACCACCACCACCACACCACCACACCACCACCACCACCACCACCACCATCACCACCACCATCACCACCACCACCCATCACTAAGATCATCAACTGTCTTCACCAAGATCTATGTATGTGGGCCTATGTGTGGTTGTCCGTCTGTACGACAGTGGAGAGAGAATACACTGCATATGATGGAGTACAACAGAATGTTACCACCACAATCATCATCATCATCATCATCATCATCGTCGTCGTTGTCATCGTCATCATCGTCGCCATAGTCGTCGTCGTCGTCATCATCATCATCATCACCGTCATCATAGTCGTGGTCATCATCATCGTCGTCGTTGTCGTCGTCATCATCATCATCGTAATCGTCATCATCATTATCATAGTCGTCATCATCGTCGTCATCGTCGTCGTCGTCGTCGTCATCATCATCATCATCATCTTCTTCATCACCGTCGTCGTCGTCGTCGTCATCGTCGTCGTCAACAACATCGTCATTGCCATCTGTCCGATTTGTTTCTCTTGTCTAGCTTGGCCCATTATCACCACTATCATCTTCATCAAGAACTGCTGTGCCATTTTTCCATCTGAAATTCGGTTTATGGTTAATTTTGTTTTTGTCTGTTTTTTGTTTCTTTGTTTCTTTGTTTCTTTGCTTCTTTCTTTCTTTCTTTCTTTCTTTGTTGTTGTTGTTGTTTTTTTTTGTTTGGTTTGCGTTTTTTTTTTCTGCGTTCGAGTTATTATCGGGTCGACTTTGTGCACGTTGTTCGAGTACTTGTCCTTTGTGGGCTTTCTGTTGCTGCGTCTTCGGCGGATTGTGCATTACTGTAATCATTGTTATTTTTGTTTAAAGCCCAGCCGACTGCGTAGAGCCATATCAGGGCTATTACTGTTTGAAAACATACACAATACTTCAACAGAGAAAAAAAAAGAAAACTAAGTACACATATCAATGCGTTCGCGCACATACTCTAACGAAATGCCCCTGGCGTTGACCACTCCGTCCAAGTTATTGCACAGGGGATTTTTAAAAAACACACACACACCTGACTACAAATTTAAACACAACTAAGGACACTAAAACATATATAAAAACTGGCCTAAATTATCTGCAATTGCTTTCGCATATCTGATTTCCCTACAGCCAAAAGTGCACTTAATACATGTACGTACCCAATTATCAATCCTAAGAGAAACTACGTAAGATTTCATCAAACACATACAGGTGAATGGACCAGCAAGACAGAAAATAATAGGAAGAAATTACAAAAAGCAAAGGAGGAAGAAAGAAACAGAGTGACAGAAAAGAGGAAACTTCTAGCACAGAATTTCCACAAGGTGGGGATACTATTTATACTGAAAGAGCCCACCTCATTCCCACGAGGGAAGCGAATGTGGATTATTATTTCGATAACAAGTACTCTGACTTGTATAAGACAGACAACCGCTCCACGTCAAGCTGTCTAAATCATTGAGCCAGTCCATCCCGAAATTTGATTATCATTGAGCAATGCTCAAGGGGTGTTTGTTTGTCTATTAGACATTTCTAGGTTAATCCTTTGACACCCTTACCCTGTCTACCACCATCCTGCATTGTCAACCGTGCCAGCAAAGCAAGACCTTAACCCTCGGACTCCCTCACCAGCTTCTCGAGGGAGTCAAAGAGTTAAGACCCTCCTACCATGGGCTGCTGACCATAGCTATGGATAGAGAAGACAGGCGATTAGTTCTGTCCCACTTTATGATACGATCGTCTCACTGGGCCAAGGGATCCGCCGGCATACAGAGCTTCGTCGCTGCGATATTCCACTAGCTTCAGTTCAATTTTGTGGTAAACTTCTGTAATCAACTAAAGAAATGGAAGACGATAAATCAATCGAGACAAATTAACAGAACTAGAAACAGACGACAATAATAACCAAAACGGGTATTTAACCAACAAAAGAAGACAGGCGCAAATTTTCGACCAGCTGGCCTTTGTCACGCATACACAGCAAATAAAGCAATGAATCTGCAAGATTTAGGACAACAAGAACGATAACAAATCAGACAATTTTACCGATCTTTCGTTGAGCTGAACAAACTGATACGTGAAAGGAAAGGGTTATAAACAAAAACACCAAAGACTGAAACCAAAAACGAAAACGCTTGAATGAGAGAAATCTACCATCTTGGCAACACACAAAGCAAGAGTAAAATTAATTATTGTCACAAAAATATAGAACAGCATCAATTAAGCAAGTAATTTTAACCTATTTAGCATTATAATCAAAGGACATAACTCTTGAGAATTATCTCCCATGTTGTATAGAACTTCTCAAATCTAACACAGTTAGATTTGGTATTACCTATTTCTTTGATATTACCTATTTCAGCATTATTTTGAGGTATAAAGTCGCTATTAATCTGACAAAACAAATAGGAATGTATACCGGTGTTATCATAGATAAAAAGTTCCCTGTGTGGTCAATCTATGTTGTCGTTTATATCTACGTTGATGACCTCTGAGCCATGTCCACAAGCATTGAAACGCGTGTGGATTCTTGGCGTAAGCCAACGCTGAAGCCTGCAGTACCCTTGAGCTGTCTATGAATGAGATCTTCAAAGCCTTTCAGAGCTCTACTTACTTTGACTACTCTTTCTTTTTCCAAAACAGGCCACAGCGTACTTCATATTATGCACATCTATTTTTTTACTGAAGTAAGCGCACCAGCAGTTTTCAAATCTTTTCATGCTTGGTTCAAAGCGAAACTAAGCGGTACAGCTCTGTTTGGCAATCATCCAAAAGTGCAAATGCACCCTTAAACTGGCAGCCAATGTCTTTGAAGAGAGTTATAATGGAAAGTCAGGAAACTAACAAACTATAATGCATTATATGAGTGCCTTGTCTTGACGGAAAATGTAGATACACTTATATACGTGCAAAATGTATACATATGGTCGAAAGAACAGAAAGATAAGAACATAAGAGTAAAAGGATTCTGCCTAGTTCAAAGAATCCAGTCTGACCTTGGCAAAGGAAGAACAAATCATCTTAATCCAACTTCCAAGGGACTGAAAGAAAAACCACAGTACCCCGAGAAAAAAACCCTTAGTCAGAGATCATTGAACCTATCTTAAAAAGAAGGAAGTGAAAACAATAAAAAGTATAGAAAGATGTGTGCAGCTACAAAGCCAAGACCTCGGTGTAGGGAAAGACTGGTGGGGGAGGGCAGTCCAAGAAAAATGAAAATATCAGTAAGATATGATATTATGTGTTAAGAATGATGTGTATCATTTGTTAGTAGCAGTGCAAAGTATTCTTCCAATGTTAAATAGAACCAATACTGTTACATGGTTGTGAAGCGTGGACAGTCCACAAGCAAAGCCAGAACAAGATTGAGGCAGCCGAGATGTGGTTTCTAAGAAGAATCAACTGTTGAGAGTTCCATGGACAGCAAAGAAAAACGAGACAGTCTTGATGGAGGCAGACACAAGAAGAACATTCATAACGAAGATTAGGAAAAGACAGGCAACATTTGTAGGCCATTTTATGAGGAGGGGGAATTGGAGCACCTGGTCACGACGGGAAAGCTGGAGGGGAAGAGAGCATCAGGTAGACCCAGGGAGAAGATACTAGACGGACTTGCAGAGTGACTGAAGACAAGGAGGGTGGAAGAGATGCTTGAGGCAACAAGAGATAGAGACAGATGGAAGTCCATGATCGCAAACGACATGCGGCAAGGCACCTGATGATGATGATGATGATGAAAGCGAAGTATGCATGGACACACAGCTAAAAAAAATTGTATGCATCAGAAGGTAAAACAAAGACTGACTACTGGATCTTGAGGGTAAAACAAAACATCAAAAAGTACTTTGTTTGTAAATGATCCTTTGGAGTATAAAACCACGACGTTTTGAGCCCAGGCCCTTTGTCAAGAATGCGTATTTCAATTAAGGAAACAAGACAAAGGGCCTGGGGCTCGAAACGTCGTGGCTTTATACTCCAAAGGATCATTTACAAACAAGGTACTTTTTAATGTATTGTATGCATCAAATTCATGATAAAACAACAATAATATGCCAAGACCGCTTTGGCGGTGTACAGTACATTTGTCTCCCCTATTTCCTAGTTACCGAGGTTCATATCTGCCATTTTCTCCTGCTCAACGCCACGTTAGGAAGTAGTCTCCCCCTTCTCCCCCTACTCCCCCTCCCCTCATGCTAAGTATTATGCATTTTTTCTTTCCTGGGTTTTTTGTTGTTGTTTGTTTTGGTTGGGTTTTTTTGTTTTGTTTTGTTTTTTTGTATAAGTTTGACAAAGGCCAGTTGGTCGAAAATTTGCACCTGTCTTGTTTCCTCATATCAAAAACAAAATGCGTTCTGAATCAATTTTGGTGGTGGTGTTTTTTCTGGTTCCTATTTGCTTGAACGCTGGCAGCTGCTTTGATGCAGATGATATAGGCCTACTTGCCTTGAGACAATGGAAACAGTTAGACTACTCACGTTGTAAGCATGTAAAACTACATTACCATTCAAAATAGAGCTGTTTTCTTCTTTCTTTCGTTTAATTTTACTTCTTTTTTTTTTCTCTCAACACACGTCAGCAGTGTGAAGGTTAGACATCGGTATACTATGTTAACCACTGGACCACACAACCCAAAATTTGGTAGATGTTTCCATTTCATGTACTCCCCCTTGGAAAACCGGACGGCAAGAGGTGTCAACTTCAGCCGGACAACCAGGGCTCCAGATGGCCACAGCCAATCGTCGTCCATCATATTTATCGCCACCACCTGATACGACCTTCCCATTGGTCCAGAAGGTCACATGCGTTACAGGCACGTGCAGTCTCCGCATGCGTCGCACGCGATGAAAGTGTTAGTCCCCATTTTCCCGCGCGTGCGCTGACAGTCAGTGGCCATGAATAATGATAATTACAGTCTGGGTTTGTACCCGAAGTGTGTTCTGCATCGGTAAGATTTATGTAACCGAGGAAGGTCAGAGCGACATGCGTAAGCTCCCTTGGTCTGTTTTGTCTTTTGACCTGATATCTCTCCAAATAAACGTTTCAAATGATCTGTTTCGGAATACTATCTACCTAATTAGTCGTTTTTGACCAAATTCGTTTTACCTAGTTATTCCTTTTTCGACTGAATTTCTTTCAACATAATCTATCTTGACTTTATTTGTCTTTGGCTTAATTTCTTCTGACTTGATTTATGTAATTCTGTTTTGACCTAATCTTTTTTTACTTAACTTATATAATTCTGTTTTGACGTAATCTCTTTTTTTTTAATTTACATAATTCTGTTTTTACCTAATTAACGTACCTGAATCTAAATCAGTCCTTTTAAAAGATGAATCTGCCTTCAATTGTGAAACGGTTTTAATGATGTATTGTTCTGGCCTTCTTCTTCTCCTTCCCCCATCCCCCCACCCCACCCCCTACCCCCACCCCACCCTCTGTCTCCTTTTCCTATGCCACGTCAGTGGCCATAGAATGTAGGACAATTTTTTTTCATAATACTACGTACATGATCACGATGGGAATGATAATTATGATGTTGTGGGGTACCATTCTGGATTGAAAAGGCTGTACTCTACGCTCACTATCATAAATTGTCTTGGCGTCAACCAGGCCTGAGAGATACAGACACTTTTTGAGCTGATAAGAGGCTTTGAACAACAACCTCAATGACGCATCTGTGGAATGGATAAGACTTGGTAGCGTGGTTCCAGTCTTTCAAATCAGCCCACACCAGATAACATCCATAGATATACATGTTATTTACATGTAATCAAGATTGTTCCAGTGATAGACTGATACAATACTTATATAAAAATGTAGGCTTGATAAAACATAGGCTATGTAGGACCTGAGGACCTGGCCAGCTGATGGGTTTATGTGCAGGCTTAAGGCTTGTGCCATGATCACCATACACATGGCACCTGTGACCGTAGTGCATTATGGAAGTCATTCCAAGCATGGAGACTTCATCTTGAGAAACTGAAACTGGAAATGAAACCACAGCAGACTCAGCTCTAGGACCAAACTATCCCACAATGATTTCGTCAGGGTGGATAAGATTCGAACCCCCATCTCCTTACAGTCGGTAGCCTATTGAGCTAACCACCGCACCACGGCAACTGGTTCCATCTTTCATTCTGGCTGCACCAGTTCGAGTCTGGTTAGAGAAAATCTTTGACTCGGCTCTAGGGCCAAACAATCCTACAATGATTTCGTCAGGGCGAATAAGATTCGAACCCATCTCCTTACAGTCGGTAGTCCGTTGAGCTAACCACTGCACCACGGCAACTTTCATTCTTTTATTCTGGCTGTACAAGTTCGAGTCTGGCTAGAGAAAGCTTTGACTCGGCTCTGGGGCCAAACTATCCCACAATGATTTTGACAAGGCGAAAAAGATTCGTACCCATCTCCTTACAGTCGGTGGTCCATTGAGCTAACCACTGCACCACGGCAACTTTCATTCTTTTATTCTGGCTGTACAAGTTCGAGTCTGGCTGGAGAAAATCTTTGACTCGGCTCTGGGGTCAAACTATTCCACAATGATTTTGACAAGGCGGTTAAGATTCGAACCCATCTCCTTACAGGCGGTGGTCCGTTGAGCTAATTCCCACTGCACCACGGCAACTGGTTCCATCTTTCATTCTGGCTGCACCAAGTTCAAATCTGGCTAGAGGTAAATCTTTGCCTATGTCCCCATTGGTCAAGCCAGCTGTGTGAATGGATGGTTGTCTAACCCTGGTCAAGACTGGGACAGACACAGCTGCGAAAGAGAGGAGATGGGTACAGCACCCCTTCATAATGCTGGTTCCGAGAAAAGTTGAAGTCTCTACCACCTCATTCCCCAACAAACACCAGGATTATGGGTAAAAACTTTTTTTACCCCCCTTGAACTGACCTCCTTTTGACTTAAGTCTCTCCAGGTCTAATGAGTCCGTTTCGCTCTAATCTTCCTGATCCTGATCAACGCATTTCAGATCCAAACCAAAGTGACTGCCGACGTTCAAACACACAGGAACCAGAAAAAAAATACAAAAGTAGAAACTGAACGCGTATTTAATATAACAAAACAAGACAGGCGCAAGTTTTCGGCCAATAAGATCTTTGTCAACTGCACAGAGAGAGAGGGGGAGAGAGAGAGAGACAGAGACAGAGACAGAGACAGAGAGACAGACAAACAGAAAAACAGACCACACACACACACACACACACGCACACACACACATGCACACACACACACACACACACACACACACACACGCACACACACACACATGCACACACAAACAAACAAGAAAACGAAATCTAGAAGAAAAAAAGTAAAATCTGTAATAAAGTCCTTTGTTATCACTTGTGTACAAAGGACAGTGGGCTGAAACTTTGCGCCTGTATTGTTTTGTTGTAGTAAATACGGGTTCTGATCCTATCTTGTGTTTTTTTTCTGGTTCTAACACATTTCAGTGCATTCTCCGCCCTGCCCTAATTGATCTCTTTTCGATTTAATGTCCTTCATTTGGGGGGGAGGG
The DNA here is from genome assembly GCA_030674185.1 of Monoplex corrugatus. NCBI lineage: Eukaryota > Metazoa > Mollusca > Gastropoda > Littorinimorpha > Ranellidae > Monoplex > Monoplex corrugatus. The sequence goes on along the minus strand of JAPXFY010000021.1, from coordinate 18,905,341 downwards.
GGGTGGTGTGTGTGTTGTGTGTGCGCGCGCGCGCGTTCGTGAGTGTGTTTCTCTCTCTCTCTTCTCTCTCTCTCTCTCTCTCTCTCTCTCTCTCTCTGTATATGTGTGTGTGTGTGTGTGTGCGTGTGTGTGTGTGTGAGTGTGTGAGTGTGTGTGTGTGTGTGTTTGTTTGTTCGTTTGTGTGTTTTTTGTTTGTGTGATTGTGTGATTGCTTGCGTGTGTGTCTGTAAGGTGTGTGTGCGCCTGCTTGCGCGCGCGCGTGTGTGTGTAGTCTCCAGTCCACCCAGCTATAAATGAGTATCTGACCCTTTCCATGGTTGAGGAAGGCAAAGCTACAAGGAAGAGGAGTGAAACCTGTCCTCATCAACCTGAAAGTAGTGAGCTCTCTACCACCCCACTTCCCAACGTCAAAATAATTACAGGGCAATTTTATCCTTATATTTTATGAAAATCTTTCTTTTCTGCTTACTTAATCTTGTTATTTTAAATTAATCCTTTTGATATACCGCAGTATGACCTCTCACCACTCCATTTTTTTTTTCAAGTTTTTTTTTTCTCTCAAACTTTTTTTTAATTCTTTTTTGACAAAACACAAATAAATGCAATGTTTGCTGAACATTATTACAATATCATAAAAAAAAAGAAGAACAAGATGTGTATACAATGGATTGAGCAAAAATCATGTACATGCGCCATATCTATTAGTCTGCTTTGTTTTCTTAAAAAATACAAGATCATTTAATTTATACAGTTTTAGATTTTAGTTGTTGGTGGTGGTGTTTGCTTGTTTGCTTGTTTGTTTGTTTGTTTGTTGTTGTTTGTTTTGTTTGGTTGGTTGGTTGGTTGGTTGGTTGGTTGGTTGGCTGGTTGGTTGTTTGGTTGTTTATTTGTTTGTTTTTATTTGTATTCTCTCTCAGCAAAAAGTCAACGATAAGCATTAACAAAGCAAGATTATCCGCATGAGCCCAAAGTTCAAAACACATGCAAAACGCCTACGTCTTCATCAAAGGTTCTATGTGCATGAATTTACAGTCATTTACAATTATATGTAAGACAAACATTTAAACACAAAGAATTTTTTTTTTTCAAGTTTGACCTTATTCATGAATGTCTACCTATTTTTCTTTGAGCTGAAAACACCCTTTTACCAGTCTTCCTCTGCCTAGCTAATTTGCCTTACAAAATGTTTCCCTCCATCTAATTGATCCGCTCTGGCTTAATCTCCCTTACGCTAATTACTTTTGATTTAGACCATGCCACTTAAAATCCATTTTGAGTTATCCAACTTCACTTTCGTTTTGAGCCTAATTTTCCAAATGAGATATCAAATCACTCTTATTCGATCTGATTAAATGAAGCGGTTTGTTTTCCCTTGAGATTTATTTATTCATTAAATGACCTTTCTTGATATCCAGCTTTCAGCCAAAATGCTGTTTGACACAATTAATCTTTTTAACCCGATTTTTTACCCTATGAACTTTGACCGTTTGGTTTAACCCTTTGACTCCCGCACCCTATCCACCAGCTGCAAAAACTTAACCTTCGACTCCCTCACCCTATCCGCCAGCTTCCTGCAGGAAGCTGGCGGATAGGGTAAGGGAGTCAAAGGGTTAACTTTTCGCTTTGCTATCATTGATGACGATGCAGCACGCTAAGGGATAGAGTGAGGGAGTCAAGGGGTTAATTAGTTAAATTCTGACTTAATTAGTTAATCCCTGCTGAAAAGAGAATAAATGAATGAGGATTTGCTGAGAGTGGTGATTGCTTCAGCCCCAAAACCATTGTGAGATTGTGATTTGTGTATTATGGGCAGAAAGGGAATACAGGGAGGAGTGTCCTCTAGTTTTCAGACACTGTACTGACGATGGTGCTCACATTTCCAGACCGGCACTGTGGGGGCTATGCGTCTCTAGGGGTCTGGTTGATGCCAGGATACAGGCCTACCATCATAGAGGCGCGGGGGGTATGCGTTTGTCGTTCAGTCCCAATACACAAAGGAACGCCATAACATCATCACCATCTATTTTTTCTTTCTGTCTGTCTTTCTTTCTTTCTGTCTGTCTGTCTTGTCTGTCTGTCTGTCTTTATGTCTTTCTGTCTTTCTGTGTGTCTTTCTATCTTTCCTTTTTTTCTTCCTTTCTTCCTCAGTGCCTTTCTTCCTGTCTTCCTTCCTTTCTTTCTTCTTCCTTCCTTCCTTTTTCTTCCTTCCTTTCTTCCTTCCTTTCTTCCTTATTTCTTCCTTCCTTTCTTCCTTTATTTCTTCCTTCCTTCCTTTCTTCTTTCTTCCTTCCTTTCTTTCTTCTTCTTCCTTTCTTTCTTCCTTTCTTCCTTTCTTTCTTTCTTTCTTGTTTTAAGGATAATCGCAGTTAGGCAGTTTATTTTATGCTCACCTTTTTTTTTCGTCCCATTTTCTACGCCATCTTAACGGCCGCAGAAGCTGAGGACAGTTTTTACAATGCGATAATTATGATGACGATGAGGATAATAATCATGATGCTATGGAGTTCAATCTAGGATTGAGACTGCGTGACAGGGCTGTATTCTACGCTTACTATCACAACACATCCTGGCGTCAACCAGGCCCGAGAAATGAAGACACCTGCCATGTTAGTCATAAGATTTGAGCAACACCTTTAATGACACATCGGTAAAGTTGATGAGACTCGACTGTGTGGTCCCAGTCTTCCCAATAAAACCACAACATGCTTAAACTCTGAGTAGGAGCCGATTAGAGCCAAAAAATCCTACAATGGTCTTTTTTGAAAGTAGTGACCAGGATTCGAATCCACAACCTTCTAATCGGTAGTCCGCTGCGCTAACCACTACACCACTGGGACTGGTTCATCACCATCATCTTATAATCAATAACTCACGAAAATAATTAAAATGAACTTACTTATCTAGATGTTTTATGAATCATGAAAATAATTCTTAAAGCAAGTTATCCAGATTCTGTGGCCTTTTATGCCTTGCACCAGCGATGACCTCAGTGTTGGTGGGTGTGGAGCAGTGTTGGACACAGTGGTTAATGAGCAACACTCGAGTATCATGCAGATGAACAGAACCGAGGGGAGGGAATGAATTAGCTCCCTTTAGTCATCATGTCCATGAACCCAATTGAACCCGTCTGACCTATTGTCACTCGACATTTTCCCTAATTCTCACTGATTTGTCTTCTATTCATACCTTTGCATGTCACACAAATGGTAACAACAAACACAGAATTCACAGAATGAACAAAGTAACGAAGATCCTACACGTAGAAATTAAAATTTCCATGATTTACAGCAAGAAATATTTACACATATATTTATACAGAAATTAAAGCAATCAATTGAAAACTAACAACAAGAAAATGAACAAATATTTTCACAAACAATCTCACATCGGCAATTTCATTTATTCAACTTTATCATCTTTTGCGTGTCTTTCTGTTCAACTATGAGCGGTTGATATGGACATCAATTCTGGTAGAAATTATTGCACAACATTTCTGAGAAGCGTACATATGTTGCAATAATGAATGTGTTCTTTACGTCGTTCAGAAATATTGTATGTCGACTTATCGTAATGTTATCAATCTGTCTATGTCTCTGTCTCTGTCTCACTCTCTCTCTATATATATATCTATCTCCATGTCTCTGTCTCTGTCTCTCTCTCTCTCTCTCTGTGCCTCTGCCTCTCTCCATCTCTCTATCTCTCTGTCTGTCCCTCCCTCTCTCTCTCTCTCTCTCTCACATACACACACAACTCTCTCTTTCTTTCTCTCTCTCTCTCTCTCTGTCTCTCTCTCTCTCTTTCTCTCCCTCTCTCTCTCTCTCTCTCTCACACACACACATACACACACATACTCCCTCCTCTCTCTCTCTCTCTCTCTCTCTCTCTCCTCTCTCTCTCTCTCTCTCTCTCTCTCGCTCAGTCACAGATCTATTCACAGTCATACAACGGACTCACAGGAACAGGCTACAAAAACCATAGAAAGATTCTAGACATGGAAATATTGTCTGAAGAGATATGTTTTAAGGTGAGATTTGAAAAACGAAAGTGAAGTTGAATGTCTGATATTATGCCGAAGAGAATTCCAGAGCTGGGGACCATACACAGAGAAGGAATGGAAGCTATGACGTAATTCATTTATATGAATGGATGGATGGATGGATCGATGGATGGATCGATCGACGGACACATGGAGGGAGGGAGGGAGGGAGGGAGGAAGGGAGGGAAGGATGGATGGATGGACGAACGGACGAACGGACGGACGGACGAACGGATGGATGGATGGATGGGTGTGTGCGTGGGCGGGTGGATGGATAGGCGGATGACGCATCCGTGAAATGGCTGAGAATCGACTGTGTGTCCCAGTCATCCCAATGAGGTCATAACATGTTCAAGTCTGTGTAGAAACCGGTTGGAGCCGAAATATCCCAACATGATTTTTTTTAAAGAGATTAATGAGATTCGAACCTACAACCTTCCCGTCGGTATTCCGTTTGCGCTAACCACTACACCATGGCGAGACGTCACACGGCAGTTATCTGCATTAGCATCAGTTTGTTATTCTTATTCTTTCTATTCTTATTTATCTTATTCTTATTCTTATTCTTATTCTTATTCTTATTCTTGTTTAAAGCCTAGCCGACTGCGTAGAGCCATATCAGGGCTACAGCATCAGTTTGTATTCAAAGTGTGGCCCGCTGTTATGTTATTACACGAACCAACAATGTATGCACACGACAGACTTGTATCTTATGTTCCCATCAGTTGGTTTGCAGGGAGTATTGTGTTTCCTGAGCCAAGTGTGCTGAAACAATAAAATCTGTAAGAGAGATCAGACAACGGCTGACTGCTCAGCCGACAACGGTGAACGCTGGGTATTCATTCCCATGAAGATATCTGATCAAGGCCATCAGAGGGATTTAAAAGCCACGTCATCACATCATCATCAAGTGCCTGCCGCATGGCGTTGGCGATCATGGCCCTCCATATGTATCTCTATCCCTTGTTGCCGCAAGCACGTCTTCCACCCTCTCTGTTCTCAGCCACCCTGCAAGTCCGTCCAATATTTTCTACCTGGGTCTACCTGGTGTTCTCTTTCCCTCCACCTTTCCTGTTGTGACCAAGTGCTCTAATTCCCCTTTCCTTATAAAATGGCCTATAAAAATTGCTTGTCTTTTCCTAATCTTCCTTATCAATGATCCTCTTGTGTCTGAAAGCCACGTCAGGACTCTATAAAGCGGGTCCCAGTAGCTCAGTTGGTTTGAGCGTCGGGTTCACATGCTTATGGTTGTGGGTTCGAATCCCGGGGTGCGCTACATTAAAACTGGTCTTCTCACTGTCCCATCTCAACATCAGTGTTGTTCTGGAGGTGTCAGTATTGGATTAGATATGTCCCCCTTCCCCCACTTCCCCGGGATGGTTATCCCCGTCGGCCATATCACCTGAGGTGGGTGTCGATGTAAACACTGAACCAAATCAATCAATAAAGCGCCGTGTGCCCGAGATGTCCGATTCTTTTCTGAACCTTGTAACCGCAGGCATCACATCTCTCCAACGTTTTCTCAAGTAACTCGATGCAGAAGCAAGCAACAACACAAGTTCATATTTGGTAGAATGGTAGCTATTATGATCTCCTAATACGTTTTTTATAATACGTATTTTTTCTAGTTCCTGTTTGCTTGAACGCGGGCAGTCCCACTTGTTTTGGATTCCTAATGCTTTGTTAAATACAGTGTGGCATTAATGGAAAATGTTATGGCAAATCGATAGAAACATTCCAAAATCAGGGCAGATTTGAACTGTGATGGGTGGAGCTAGTGTCTGGCGCGCGCGTCTCGCCTGGCACTACGGACCTAAAAATAAATGTTTAGGTCTGGTACTTTTCAGGGGCCGCAACAGGGCTGCAGGCATATCACTGTTAGTAAGAAACTGGTATCAAGCATGGTAGCTTTTTAACCCTTGCAGTGCCATAGATTATA
>JAPXFY010000021.1:18886866-18891866 GCA_030674185.1 Monoplex corrugatus | reverse complement strand
GTCTGTCTGTCTGTCTGTATCTGTCTCTGTCTGTCTGTCTGTTTGTTTGTCTCTCTCTCTCTCTCTCTCTCTTCTCTCTCTCTCTCCTCCCCCCTCTCTCTCTCTCTTCTTTCTTTTTCTCTCTCTCTCTTCTTCTCTCCCTCTCTCTCTCCCTCTCTCTCTCTTTGTCTCTCCCTCTCTATCTCTGTCTGTCTGTCTGTTTGTCTCTGCCTCTGTCTCTGTCTCTGTCTCTCTCTGTCTGTCTCTCTGTCTCTATGTCTCTGTCTCTCTCTCTCTCTCTCTCTCTCTCTCTCTCTCTCGTTCTCTCTCTGTATCTCTCGTCTCTTTGCCTGTTTGTTTCTCTCTCTCTCTCTCTCTCTCTCTCTCTCTCTCTCTCTCTCTCTCTTTCTGTCTCTCTCTCTATCTCTATCTGTCCCCCCCTCTCTCTCTCTGTATCTCTCGTCTCTCTGTTTTTCTCTATGTCTCTGTCTCTCTCTCTCTTCTCTCTCTCTCTCTTTCTTTCTCTCTTTGAGTTCTTCCTTCACCTTTACAACACAATACAATGTAGTACAGTACAACACAACACAATACAACACAATACAAACACGCCTGTCTTAATATTTCCATCATCCTGTTGGTGTCAGCTTACTGTTTCATAGGTCTCCTCTCCACCCCACCCCCTACCCCATCCCATTTCAAGAGCTTGTAAGCGCATGAAGTTTTGCGTAGGCTCAGGGAGTCTGCCAGACAATCGCTGGTAGATTTGCGAGGGAGCGCATATGGATTTGCCCAAATACGACGAATCTCTCTTCAGCAACTTATTTATAATAAATAAGTTCCAAATACGATGAATCCGTTTTTTGTTTTTGTTTTTTTTGTTTTGTTTTGTTTTGTTTTGTTTTGTTTTGTTTTGTTTTGTTTTGTTTTTCATACAAATGGTAGAGAATCCGAGGATAGCATCGGTATCTCACAATGCAACCAAAAAATGTTTAAGGCTTCTTTGAGCTATTCTTATAGCTAGTCCTCAGATACTCTGAGAGTGGTAGGACTTGAAACTCAACAAAACAGAACAGAACAGAATCTGTTTTCAGCAACTTATTTACGAAATAAGTTCCAATTCCAAATAATCTTTTTTTTTTTTTTTTTTTTTTTTGGTCAAGACTACAAATAAAAGTAAAAGAAGCAAAAGACAACAAGTGACAACACAACAACAACAACAACACACAACAAAAACCAACAAGAGGAGATAAGACGTGAAAAGAGCGACAATGAGTTAGCCCCGAGTCAGAAAAACGAGCACGCAGACAGAACAATCAATAGCTACACTGGCACTGCTCTGTCATTACTTTGCCTTCTCCTCTTCTTCCTCTTCTTCTTCTCTGCTTTTCTCTGTCCTCTCTCCTCTCCTCTCCTCTCTTCTCTCCTCTTCTGTTTTATCAGCATCTTCACTTTGGTGGTAGTGGTTTGATTTTTATTATGTATTATAAATGGTACCTATGGGTTCTGTTTGTCCCTCTGTGTATGTTTGTCTGCTGGCTGGCTGGCTGGCTTTCTGTGTGTCTGTGTGTCTGTCTGTGTCTGTCTGTATGTCTGTCTGTCTGTGGTTGGTTGGCTGTCTGTGTGTATGTCTGTCTGTCTGTGGTTGGCTGTCTGTCTGTGTGTGTGCCTGTCTGTCTGTGGTTGGCTGTCTGTCTGTCTGTATGTCTGTCTGTCTGTGTTGGTTAGCTGTCTGCGTGTGTGCCTGTCTGTCTGTGGCTTGGTGGCTGGCTGTCTGTCTGTCTATGTGTCTGGCTGGCTATCTGTTTGTGGCGTCTGTCGGTCAGTCTGTTTGCCTGTCTGTCTGTCTCTCGGTCTGTCTGTCTCTGAGTGTCTGTCTGTCAGTCAGTCAGTTCTCTCTCTCTCTCTCTCTCTCTCTCTCTCTCTCTCTCTCTCTCTCTCTCTCTGTCTGTATGTATGTAATGTTTCTCTATCTGTCTGTCTGTCTGTCTGTCTGTCTGTCTGTCTGCCTGTCTGCCTGCCTATCTGCCTGTGTCTGCCACTCTCTGTTTGACAAACTGCTCTGTGACTGTGTTTTCTCTCTGTCTCCCTGGCTGTCTGTGTCGTTTTTCTGTGACTGTCTTTCTGTGATTATCTGTCTCAGTCTGTCTGTGTCCGTCTCCGTATCTGTGATTATTTCTCTCGATTGTCTCTATGTCTGTCTCTGTGTCTGTGTCTGTGTCTGTGTCTGTGTCTGTCTGTGACTGTGACTGTTTGTCTGTCTCTGTCTCTCTGTCTCTGCCTGTCTCTTTCTGTCTCTGTGTTTGCGTATCTCTGAGTTCTAAGTTTACACACACGCAAGCAAACATACACTCACGCACACATATATACGTACATATACACACGTAGAGAGACACAAATACATAGACATTAACATACATCCATAAGAGAGAGAGGGAGAGAGAGAGAGACAATGACAGACAGACACAGAGACAGAGAGAGAGACACAGACACAGAGAGACACGAATACATAGACATTAACATACATCCATAAAAGAGAGAGGGAGAGAGAGAGAATGACAGACAGACAGACACAGACACAGAGAGAGAGACAAAGACACATAGAGAGAGACAAAGACACACGGAGAGAAAGACTGAAAGAAAGAGAGAGAAAGAGAGAGAGAAACAGACAGACAGACAGGGAGGAAAAGAAAGATGAAAGATGCAAGGAGAACAACATACACCAACACAAACGATAACGAACATGTACCAGCCAAACAACTAGCCAACACCTAGCTAAACGAACATCTTTAGAAGATCTACCACCATCACCACCAATACCATCACCACCTCTCTCTCTCCCTCTCTCTCTCTCTCTCTCTTCCTCTCTGTCTGTATGTCTGTCTCTCTCTGTGACTCTCTGTGATTCTCTCTCTCTCTCTCCCTCTCTCTGACTCACTCTGTCTCTCTGACTTTCTCTTTCTCTCTTTCTCTCTCTCTCTCTCTCTCTCTCTCTCTCTCTCTCTGACTCCCTCTCTCTGTCTCTCTGACTTTCTCTTTCTCTCTTTCTCTGACTCTCTCTCTCTCTCTCTCTCTTTCTGACTCCCTCTCTCTGTCTCTCTGACTTTCTCTTTCTCTCTTTCTCTGACTCTCTCTCTCTCTCTCTGACTCCCTCTCTCTGTCTCTCTGACTTTCTCTTTCTCTCTTTCTCTGACTCTCTCTCTCTCTGACTCCCTCTCTCTCTCTCTCTGACTTTCTCTCTTTTTCTGACTCTCTCTCTCTCTGTCTCTCTGACTTTCTCTTTCTCTCTTTCTCTGACTCTCTTTCTCTCTCTGACCCTCTGACTCTCTCTCTCTGTGTCTCCCTCCCCCTTTTTTTCTCTTTCCCTTTCTCTCTCCCTCTCTTTCTCTCTCTGTCTCTGTCTCTCTGTCTCTGCCTCTCTCGCTGTCTTTCTGTCTCTCTGTCTCTGTCTGTCTGTCTGTCTGGCTGGCTGTCTCTCTCTCTCTCTCTCTCTCTCTCTCTCTCTCTCTCTCTCTCTGCTTTTCCAGCCAACAAACTGACACACACACAAAACAAAAAACTAAACCAATCACCCAGTCTGACATCCAACCTTTCCTTCCTGTTTTTCACGTATGCACGTCATTTTGCACACACTGTGCAGGCAGTGTGTCGCTGCACAGTCTACGTACTCCGTCTTCGGTGGGTGTGGATACTGGGTGTTTTCATTTTAGCCACCTCGCTCTTTTATGAACCCAGGGTTATGCAACTACTATCTAGGTAGGAGCTCAGGACCTGGCCAACTCGTGGGGTTTTGTGCAGGCATAAGGCTTGTGCCCTGATCAGTTTGGATCTTTTCTATCCCTTGGAACCTGTGACGTTTGTGCATATGGAATTCATTCCGAACGCGGAGATGTCATTTTGAAAAACTGTAACTGAAACTTTCATGTTTCCATAAGTCACTGGACATTATCCTGACTTACAGGATCTTTAACGTACATATTTGTTGTTCTGCGCGCATATACACATAAAGAGGGTTTAGCACTAACAGGCTTCCATATACATATTTATCTGACCGATCGGGAAAAAATCTCCACCTTTACCCACCAGGCGGGAGGTACCCAGGCAGGATCGAACCCCAGACCTTCAGGATAAGAAGTCTGTCTTAACCACTTGACTGTGGCGTCTGTCAACCAAGCAACTAACCAAGCCAATCGACCGAGCGACCAAGCGACCCAATGAACGCACGTCCTTAGCTCTCTACGTGCCTGTTTCTATGACCAACATTTCACTTCAACACTGTAACAAGACTGAGACAATAATTATGCCAAAGAAAGTAGGAGGCAACGCGCCAAAAATGTATGGCAGGCTATTCGCTAAATGTCAGAATAAATCGACTTTTTTTATTATTATTATTAAAGGCAAAACGTATTTCAAAAAAGTCGAGGTACATGTACAATTTGTACTTTTTTAATAGAGCGATTACATCGGCAGTTATTTATTTGCGTCACACAGAATGGGGGGGGGGGGGGGGGGGTAAACTGGGGTTTTTCTACAGACTTATTCCATTGAACGCTGCTGCTCATTTTAATACAATCAGACGTGAATATGTACAGTATACGATTACAATTGTCAGAGCTAAGAGATAAACAAACGGCAATACTCATTACTCAGGAAAATACAAGTTAGCTGCCGGATCAGTTCCTGTCTTCCCTCTACTACCACCATCCACGCCCCCACACCAAGCACACACACGCGCGCGCGCGCACGCAAAAAGAAAACAAAACACCAGACATAACCTTTCTTTCATTTTCTAGGCCATCTTAATGGCCTCAGAAGCTGGCACAGTTTTTACAATGCAATGATGATGATGATGATAACGATGAGGATGATAATCATGATGCTATGGGAAAGGACAGGCAACGTTTGTGGGCCATTTTATGAGGAAGGGGGATTTGGAGCACCTAGTCACAACGGGAAAGCTGGAGGGAAAGAGAGCACCAGGTACACCCAGGGGGGAGAATGTTGGACGGACTTGCAGAGTGGAT
>JAPXFY010000021.1:18876866-18879366 GCA_030674185.1 Monoplex corrugatus | reverse complement strand
TTTTGTTCGCTGCCTTTGAGCAAGTAGTTGCCAGTATTTGCCCCAAAAGTAAAAAGCCATGTAGCTAATATGATTATTTGTAATTCAGCTGTTGGACTAACACATGCTTTTTAAGAGGTTTTCGCTCTATTAACTGCTATCTCCTTAATATATAGCCGTTTTTCTTCAAATGTTCACTTTGCTGATTTTGCTCATTAAACCACTATAAAACAAACTAACAAATTCAAGGTTTTCTGGTTTGTATGACTTATCTCAATAAATTGTTATTGTCTCTATATTTACAACTTCGCTGATCTTGCTCATCAAAACAATACAAAACAAATCAACAAATTCAAGGGTTTTTTTTAGTATGTATGATTTATCTCAATAAATTGGTAATGTCTCTATACATGCAACAAACCAGAATATTTTTATACCAAGAATATTTTCAAGACAGTTCCCCATAATTTCGTTCAAGAAATATGAATGTCCATTATTTTTTCTGGAGAACTGTGCAAATACAGAGAGAATATTTTCAAGACTGTACCAAGAAAATTTCCGAGACTGTGCCCCATAATTTCGTTCAAGAAATATGAATGTCCATTATCATTTCTGGAAAACTATGGAAATGTCACATATTCCGAGAGTATGAAGAGAGAAAAACATAAAACAATGAATTAAAACAACAGAGAACAATACTTCTTTGCCCTTGAAGGAGAAATAGGGGTGTTCAATTCAGTTTTCTGGCCCAAAACTCTCCAAGACTATGACAAGACCGAACAGACTCTCCAAGACTATGACAAGACCGAACAGACACTCCAAGACTATGACAAGACCGAACAGACTCTCCAAGACTATGACAAGACCAAACAGACTCTCCAAGACTATGACAAGACCAAACAGACTCTCCAAGACTATGACAAGACCAAACATATTCTATGACAAGACAAACATATTCTCCAAGACTATGACAAGACCGAACATATTCTCCAAGACTATGACAAGACCGAACAGACTCTTCAAGGCTATGACAAGACCGAACAGACTCTCCAAGACTATGACAAGACCAGACTCTCCAAGACTATGACAAGACCAAACAGACTCTCCAAGACTATGACAAAACCAAGCAGACTGTCCAAGACTATGACAAGACCAAACAGACTGTCCAAGACTATGACAAGACCGAACAGACTCTCCAAGACTATGACAAGACCAAACAGACTGTCCAAGACTATGACAAGACCGAACAGACTCTCCAAGATTATGACAAGACTGAACAGACTCTCCAAGACTATGACAAGACCAAACAGACTGTCCAAGACTATGACAAGACCAAACAGACTCTCCAAGAATATGACAAGACTGAACAGACTCTCCAAGATTATGACAAGACTGAACAGACTCTCCAAGACTATGACAAGACCAAACAGACTGTCCAAGACTATGACAAGACCAAACAGACTCTCCAAGAATATGACAAGACTGAACAGACTCCCAAGACTATGACAAAACTGAACAGACTCTCCAAGACTATGACAAGACTGAACAGGCTCTCCAAGACTATGACAATACCAAACAGACTCTCCAAGACTATGACAAGACCAAACAGACTCTCCAAGACTAAGACAAGACCAAACAGACTCCCCAAGACTATGACAAGACCAGATTCTCCAAGACTATGACAAGACCAAACAGACTCTCCAAGACTATGACAAGACCAAACAGACTCTCCAAGACTATGACAAGACTGAACATACTCTCCAAGACTATGACAAGACCAGTCTCGCCAAGACTATGACAAGACCAAACAATCTCTCCAAGACTGTGACAAGACCAAACATACTCTCCAAGACTATGACAAGACCAAACAGACTCTCCAAGATTATGACAAGACCGAACATGCTCTCCAAGACTATGACAAGACCAAACAGACTCTCCAAGATTATGACAAGACCGAACAGACTCTCCAAGACTATGACAAGACCAAACAGACTCTCCAAGACTATGACAAGACCAAACAGACTCCCCAAGACTATGACAATACCAGATTCTCCAAGACTATGACAAGACCAAACAGACTCTCCAAGTCTATGACAAGACCAAACAGACTCTCCAAAGCTATGACAAGACAAAACAGACTCTCTAAGACTATGACAAGACCAAACAGACTCTCCCAGACTATGACAAGACTGAACAGACTCTCCAAGATTATGACAAGACCAAACACACTCTCCAAGACTATGACAAGACCAAACATGCTCTCCAAGACTATGATAAGACCAAACACACTCTCCAAGACTATGACAAGACCAAACACACTCTCCAAGACTATGATAAGACCAAACACACTCTCCAAGACTATGACAAGACCAAACACACTCTCCAAGACTATGACAAGACCAGACTCTCCAAGACTATGACAAGACCAGACAGACTCTCCAAGACTATCATTGAGGGAACAGTGAAAAGGAAAGAGAAGACGGGGAAGACAGAGGGAACAAATGGACTGAAAAACAAAACG
>JAPXFY010000021.1:18831866-18846866 GCA_030674185.1 Monoplex corrugatus | reverse complement strand
AGACGGTTTCAGTTTCAGTTTCAGTTTCTCAAGATGACGTCTCCGTGCTCGGAAAAAATTCTATATGCACTAACATCACAGGTGCCATGTGATGGAGAAAATCCAGAATGAGCACGGCACAAGCCTTAAGCCTACACATAAACCCATGAGCTGGCCAGGTCCTGAGGTCCTACCTAGATAGTTCCATAGCTATGGGGTCGTAGGGGAGTGAGGTGTCAGAGACCTCAACTTTTCGCGGGGACGGCACCACGAGGGCGGCGGGCGGCGCCCATCCCCTCTCCCCCCTTCAAATTCATATTCATATTCACAATTTTTTTTACCAAGACTTCAGAAAGGCAAGAAGGCTATATTCTCTTCAAGGGATGGGACCTCGGAAATCAACCTATCTCTCCATTGTTTTATACCATGGCAGCCGGGCAATGCCCTGCTCTTCAAGATTTTCAACTGCCGTGGGATCTTTAGCGTGTGCAGCGGGTCCGACTCGTTTTTCGTCCCCTTTCGAAGGACTAGACGTTCAATTCGATTTTCCGGTCAAACTGAGGAGAAAGGGCCTCTACGGGGAGCGAACCCTAGAACTTCGAGTTTAGTTATTGGCAGGCGAACGTCTGAACCATTCTGCCATTTACCGCCTGCGCAGGGTGGGCAAAACAACCTGTACATGCATACATCCCAAGAGACAAAAAAAACAAAAAACAAAAAAAACGGAAACTCAAACAGAGAAAAGTAGCAACACCAAACAGTTTTATGAGTGGAGGCAGGCGGCTGTGCCATGCAGAGGAAAGCTGGCACCATGTCAGTGGCACTAATAACGGGGCCACAGTCAACGACCCGCCCGCGCCATCTGTTACCTCTGCACCATACAGTAAACTAGGGCCCCTGCCTAAACAACCCACAAGCCCAGCTCGCCCAGTTAACGAACCTCCATTGTTTCCCCCCACTGGCTGACAAAGGTACAAGCTGCCCAGCTTTTGACCAGTTCTTTTATATCGGTAATGTCATGTCTGTACACTCTGGAACCCTTGAAACAAGAGATAGGCTTGTGCATTTTGTGGCTCATCAAAAAAAAGCGATGATTTTGCTCAGTGGCATTTGTACATTTTCTGATTCCTCTGAAAAAAAAAAAGGGGGGGGGGGGGAGGGCGATAATTTTGTCCAGGAGCATCCGACACTACATGTATATTTTGTTGTCCTTCGTCTGTTATATCATGTCTGTACACTCTGGAACCCTTGAAACAAGTGATAGTTTTGTGCAGTTATATTTGCACATTTTGTGGCTCTTTTAAAAAAAGGCGATAATTTTGCCCAGTGGCAGTTGTACATTTTGTGATTTTTCATAAAAGAAATAGGCGATAATTATGTCCAGGAGCATCCGACAATACATGAATATTTTGTTGTCCTTCGTCTGTTATGTCATGTCTGTATATTCTGGGACCCTTGAAACAAGTGATAGTCTTGTGCAGTTATACATTTTGTAGCTCTTTAAAAAAAAGCGATAACTTTGCCCAGTGGCAGTTGTACATTTTCTGATTCCTCTAAAAAAAGGCGAGGTAATTCTATCCAGGAGCATCCGACTATATATGTATAATTTGTGGATCTTTAAAATAAAGCAATGATTTTGCCCAGAGGCAGTTGAACATTTTGTGATTTCTCTAAAAAAAAAGGCGATAATTTTGTCCAGGGGCATTTGATAATACATGTATAATTTGTGGTCCTTTGTCTTTAATGTCATGTCTGTACACTCTGGAATCCTTAAAACAAGTGACAGTATTGTGCAGTTATATTTGTACATTTTTGTAGCTCTTTGAAAAAAAAGCGATAAATTTGCTCAGAGGTAGTTGTACATTTTGTGATTCCTCTAAAAAAGAAAGGCGATAATTATGTCCAGGAATCTTCCACAATACATGTGTGTTTTGTTGTCTTTGTAACGTCATGTCTGTACACTCTGGGACCCGTGAAACAGGTGATAATTTTGTACAGTTATATTTGTACAATTTGTAGCCCTTTCAAAAAAAAGCGATAATTTTGCCCAGTGGCAGTTGTACATTTTGTGATCCCTGTAAAAAAATGATAATTTTGTCCAGGAGCATCTGACAATACATGTATGTTTTGCTGTCCTTCGTCTGTTATGTCATGTCTGTATATTCTGGGACCCTTGAAACAAATGATAGTCTTGTGCAGTTATACTTGTACATTTTGTAGCTCTTTAAAAAAAACGACAATTTTGCCCAGTGGCAGTTGTACATTTTCTGATTCCTCTTCAAAAACAAAAGGGCGATAATTTTGTCCAGGAATCTCCCACAATACATGTGTGTTTTGTTGTCCTTTGTAACGTCATGTCTGTACACTCTGGGACCCTTGAAACAAGTGATAGTTTTGTGCAGATATATTTGTACATGTTGTAGCTCTTTTCAATAAAAAAAGAAAAGGCGATGATTTTGCTCAGTGGCAGTTGTACCTTTGGAGCATCCGACAAAACATATATTTTGTTGTCCTTCGTCTGTTATATCATGTCTGTATATTCTGGGACCCTTGAAACAAGTGATAGTCTTGTGCAGTTATATTTGTACATTTTGTAGCTCTTTAAAAAAAAAAAGCGATAGCTTTGTCCAGTGGCAGTTGTACATTTTCTGATTCCTCTAAAAAAAAAGGCGATAATTCTATCCAGGAGCATCCGACAATACATGTATAATTTGTGGATCTTTAAAATAAAGCAATAATTTTGCCCAGAGGCAGTTGAACATTTTGTGATTTCTCAAAAAAAGGCGAGAATTTTGTCCAGGGGCATCTGATAATACATGTATAATTTGTGGTCCTTTGTCTTTAATGTCATGTCTGTACACTCTGGAATCCTTAAAACAAGTGACAGTATTGTGCAGTTATATTTGTACATTTTGTAGCTCTTTTAAAAAACAACGACAATTTTCCCAGTGGCAGCGGTACATTTTGTGATTCCTCTAAAAAAAAGGGCGATAATTTTGTCCAGGAGCATCTGACAATACATGTGTATTTTGTTGTCCTTCGTCTGTAATGGCATATCTGTCTATTCTGGGACCCTTGAAACAAGTGATAGTTTTGTGCAGTTATATTTGTACATTTTGTGGCTCTTTTAAAAAAAAAAAGGCGATAATTTGCCCAGTGGCAGTTGTACATTTTGTGATTCCTCTAAAAAAAAAGGGCGATAATTTTGTCCAGGAATCTTCCACAATACATGTGTGTTTTGTTGTCTTTGTTATGTCATGTCTGTACACTCTGGGACCCTTGATACAAGTGATAATTTTGTGCAGTTATATTTGTACATTTTGTAGCTCTTTTTTCTTTTTTTAAAAGCTATAATTTTGTCCAGTGGCAGTTAAACATTTTGTGATCCTCTAAAAAAAAAAGAGAGGCGGTAATTTGTCCAAGAGCATCCGACAATTCATGTATATTTTGTGGTCCTTTGTCCAGTACAGGTAATATTTGTACGTTTTGTGGCCTTTTAAAAAAAGCAGTTATTCTACCCAGTGGCAGTTGTACATTTTGTGATTTCTCTTAAAAAAAGCGATAATTTTGTCCAGGAATATCCGATAATATATGTATATTTCGTGGTCCTTTAACAAAATGACAGTGTTGTCCAGTACAGGTAATATCTGTCCATTTTGTGATCTTTTAAAACAGCAATAATTTTGCCAAGTGGCAGTTGCACATTTTGTGATCTCTCTTTAAAAAGCGATAACTTTGTCCAAGAGCATTCAACAATACATATATATTTTGTGGTCCTTTGTCCAGTGCATATTTGTACGTTTTATGACCTTTTAAAACAGCAATAATTTTACTCTATGGCAGTTGTACATTTTGTGATTTCTCTAAAAAAAAGCGAGAATTTTGTCTAGGAATATCGGACAATACATGCGTATTTTTTGTCCTTTAACAAAACGGTAATGTTGTCCAGTACAGGTAATATTTGTTCATTTTGTGGTCTTTTAAAACAGCAATAATTTTGCCCAGTGGCAGTTGTACATTCTGTGATCCCCGGAAAAAAGCCACAGTTATGTCCAGCGATAATTGTACATTTGTGGTCCTTGAAAGAAAAAATATTTTGTCCAGTGCTAGTAATATTTCTACATTTTGTGGCCGTTTAAAAAAAGCGAATTTTTTTTTTTGCAACAATATCAATTTGTACATTGTGTGGACCTAAAAAGGTAATAATTTTGCCCAACAATTCATCAAAGTACATAACTCTTGAGAATTATCTCCCATGTAGTACTTTTCAAATCTAACACAGTTTGCGCTACCCATTCAGCTAGCATAGAAGCAGATACAAAGTACAAAAACAGTAAGCTCAGAACATTCTGAGAAGTGTTCTGAGCTTACTGTTTTTGTACTTTATATCTATATCTGCTTCTATGCTAGCTGAATGGGTAGCGCAAACTGTGTTAGATTTGAGAAGTACTACATGGGAGATAATTCTCAAGAGTTATGTCCTTTGATTAATTTTTATAAAAATTCTCTCTGCTTCCCTCTTATTTCTTTGGTATTTCCAACAATACATGTTTATTTTGTGGCCTTTTGATAGAATGATCCTAAAATAATTTTGTGCCACATAATTTTGTACATTTTGCGGCCCTTTAAAAAACTATACTTTTGTCCAGTACTAGTAATATTTGTACATTTTGTGGGTATTTTAATCAGCGATAATTTTACCTAGTAGCAAGTATACATTTTGTAGTCCCTAAAAAAGTGATAATTTTGTCCAGTAATAGATACACATTTGTGGCCCTCTAAAAATATTTTTTGTCATAGATAAGAAGCACTGCTGTATTAGATAACAGCTATAGCTGTCTTAGATAAGCTGTCTTAGATAACAGCTACTGCTGTCTTAGATAACACCTACAGCTGTCTTAGATAACAGCCACAGCTGTCTTAGATAACAGCCACAGCTGTCTTAGATAACAGCCACAGCTGTCTTAGATAACAGCCACAGTTGTCTTAGATAACAGCCACAGCTGTCTTAGATAACAGCCACAGCTGTCTTAGATAACAGCTACTGCTGTCTTAGATAAGCTGTCTTAGATAACAGCTACTGCTGTCTTAGATAAGCTGTCTTAGATAACACCTACAGCTGTCTTAGATAAGCTGTCTTAGATAACAGCTACTGCTGTCTTAGATAACAGCCACAGCTGTCTTAGATAACAGCCACAGCTGTCTTAGATAACAGCTACTGCTGTCTTAGATAACAGCTACTGCTGTCTTAGATAACAGCCACAGCTGTCTTAGATAACAGCTACTGCTGTCTTAGATAACAGCTACTGCTGTCTTAGATAACAACTACAGCTGTCTTAGATAACAGCCACAGCTGTCTTAGATAACAGCCACAGCTGTCTTAGATAACAGCCACAGCTGTCTTAGATAACAGCTACTGCTGTCTTAGATAACACCTACAGCTGTCTTAGATAACAGCCACAGCTGTCTTAGATAACAGCTACTGCTGTCTTAGATAACACCTACAGCTGTCTTAGATAACAGCCACAGCTGTCTTAGATAACAGCCACAGCTGTCTTAGATAACAGCCACAGCTGTCTTAGATAACAGCCACAGCTGTCTTAGATAACAGCTACTGCTGTCTTAGATAAGCTGTCTTAGATAACAGCTACTGCTGTCTTAGATAACAGCTACTGCTGTCTTAGATAAGCTGTCTTAGATAACAGCTACTGCTGTCTTAGATAACAGCTACTGCTGTCTTAGATAAGCTGTCTTAGATAACAGCTACTGCTGTCTTAGATAACAGCTACTGCTGTCTTAGATAACAGCTACTGCTGTCTTAGATAACAGCTACTGCTGTCTTAGATAAGCTGTCTTAGATAACAGCTACTGCTGTCTTAGATAAGCTGTCTTAGATAACAGCTACTGCTGTCTTAGATAACACCTACAGCTGTCTTAGATAACAGCCACAGCTGTCTTAGATAACAGCTACTGCTGTCTTAGATAACAGCCACAGCTGTCTTAGATAACAGCCACAGCTGTCTTAGATAACAGCCACAGCTGTCTTAGATAAGCTGTCTTAGATAACAGCTACTGCTGTCTTAGATAACAGCCACAGCTGTCTTAGATAAGCTGTCTTAGATAAGAGTTACTGCTGTCTTAGATAAGAGCTGTTGCTGTCTTAGATACAAGCTGTTGCTGTTTTAGACAAGAGCTACTGTTTTTTCAGATACGAACAAAAGCCTGGATAAGGGCTATTCTTGTCTTAGATAAGAGCGATTTTTCTCTTAAATAAGCTCTAGTTTCTGATTTTTGTGGGTTTTTTTTCCTGCTGACCAGCTTAGATTATTCCTTTTATATGTCGAAAATGGAATTTTCTCATTTCGATGCCTTTTATTTTTTAACTTCATAGCTTTGCCTTACATAAGACTTGTTGCTGGCTATCTCACATGGTATGGTTTTTATTTATTTTATTTTATTCCTTTTTTTTCTTGACTCTCTGAAGTATTGTGCACATTTTGCGATACTGTAAGAACAAGTGGTAGTTTTGTCTTACACAACTGACTTGGGTCTGGCTCGCTGTCAAGATTCCTTTTATTTACCTCTGACGTAATATTTGTGGTTCTTTAAAAACAAAGTGACGGTGTTGTCTTAGAGGCTATTGACTTGCTGGTGGTCATTTCATATGATTCCATTCATATTTCTAAAGAAGATTTTGACATTTTTGTAATCATCTGAAATTTTGATAGTTTTTTTCTTTGTTTTGTTTTGTTTTCTGTTTTTATTTGTTTGTTTGTTTTTGCTTGTATGCTTGTGTGTTGGAGTGTGTGTGTGTATGTGTATGTGTATGTGTGTGCGTGTGCGTGCGTGTGTGTGTGTGTGTGTGCGAGTGTGTGTCAGTGTGTGTCAGTGTGTGCGAGTGTGTGTGTGTGTGTGTGTGTGTGTGTTGTTTGTACGGTGTGTGTGTGTGTGTGTGTGTGTGTGTGTGTCTGTGTGTCTGTGTGTGAGTGCGTGTATGTGTGTATGTGTGTGCGAGTGTGGGTGTGTGTATGAGTGGGTGCGAGTGTGGGTGTGTGTGCATGTGTGTGCATGTGTGCGTGTATGCGTGTGTGTACGTGTGTGTGCGTGTGTTTGTTTGTATGTGTGTGCGTATACGTGTGTGTGTTCATGTGCAAGTGCGCGCGCGCGCGCGTGTGTGTGTGTGTATGTGTGAGGGTGTGTGTGTGTGTGCGTGCAGGTGCGCGTGTGTATGTGTGCGTGTATGCGTGTGTGTACGTGTGTGTGTACGTGTGTGTGTGCGTGCATGCGTGTGTGTATGCCTGAGTGTGCGTGTGTAAGTGTGCCTGTGTGTCCTTGCATGCGTGTGTGTGTGTGTGTGTGTGTGTGTGTGTGTGTGTGTGTGTGTGTGTGTGTGTGTGTTTCTTCGCGTGTGAATTTGTGTGTGTGTGTGTTTGTATGTGTATGTGTGTTTGCGTGTGTGTGTGTGCGCGCGCGTGTGTGCATGCGTGTGTGCGTGTGAGTGTATGTGCGTTTGTGTGTGAGTGCGTGTGCAAATATGCGTGTGTGTGTGTGTGTGCACGCGGGTCCGTGCGTATACGAGTGTGTGTGTGTGTATGCGTGTGTGTGTGTGAGTGTATGTGTGTGCGCGCGCGCGCGCGCGCGCGGTGTGTGTGTGTGTGTGTGTGTGTATGCGTGTACATGTTATTGTTGTTGTTGCTGTGTTCTTATTGTTGTTGTTGGGGGATTTAGTTTTAGTTGTTGGGTTTTTTTTAAAGAATAACATACAAGCATTTATATTAGGATATTTTACACAGAATTAGTTCATATCCCATAGACATAGTTCTTTTAGACTTACCGGACGTTTATCCTAACTTGCTAGCTGGTCTACCAGCTCACATGATTATATTTGTCTGGCTAAAGCAATACTTGTGCGTGTTGGAGTTACCTTACAATTTGGCAGTTTGCTGTTAGCTAAGAGCTACTCACTTGCTAGCTGGGTAGCTAACAGGATTTCTTTGAAGTCCCCGAAGCAAAATTAGTACATGTTGGGTACGTTTGAAAAATGAAAGTCTGTCTTCATCTGAGATAAGAGTTGTTGCCTTGCTGTTGGTTATTTACGTGCTTCTGTTTAGATCTTTGAAGGGAAATTTTGAACTTTTCTCTGTGTTGTGTGTGTGTTGTGTGTGTGTGTGTGTGTGTGTGTGTGTGTGTGTGTGTGTGTGTGTGTGGTGTGTGTGTGTGTGTGTGTGTTGTGTGTGTTCGTTCTTTAATTTACGTCTTTTCACTATAAGTGATATTATACATTATATTAGTGCTTTGTGTGTGGTGTGTGTTGTGTGGTGTGTGTGTGTGTGTGTGTGTGTGTGTGTGTGTGTGTTTGTGTGTTTGTTTTGTGTGTGTGTGTGTATGTGTGTGTGTGTAGTGTGTATGTGGTGTGTGTTGTGTGTGTTTGTGTGTTGTATGTATGTATGTATGTATGTTGTGTGTACGTATGTGTTTGTGTGTGTGTGTGGTTTGTGTGTGTATGTGTATGTGTGTGTGTGTGTGTGTGTGTGCGTGTGTGTATGCGTGCATGTGTGTGTGCGCGCCCGCGTGTGTGTGTGTGTGTGTGTGTTCTGGTTTGAAATTTGACAGTACAGTCAGAAATGAAACTGTCGAGTATCTGTCGTCTACTGACAGTCTGACTGATTAGCTAACTTCTTCGATATCTCTCGTGATGTTGTTTATATTTGTTAAGTGATCTTTATTCGGTTTGAGATCCTTTCAAAAAGTAATAGTTTTGTCTCACTTAATACGCGCTGAAGTTTCAGTTCCAGTCTACTTTCTCATGATGACGTCTCCACGCTCGGAATGAATTCTATATGCACTAACGTCACAGGTGCCATGTGATGGAGAAGATCCAGAATGATCACGGTACACGCCTTAAGCCCACACATAAACCCACAAGCTTGCCAGGTCCTGAGGTTTTACCTAGATAGTTCCATAACCCTGGGGTCGTAGGGGAGTGAGATGGCAGAGCACTCAACTTTTCCCGGGGCCAGCAACCACGAGGGCGGTGCCCATCCCCACTCCCTCAATTCAAATTCATTATTTATATTCACTTTTTTTTTTTTTTTACTAAAGACTTCAGAAAGGCAAGAAGGCTAACTGGTCTTCAAGGGGAGGAACCTAGGAAATCAACCTATCTCTCCAATGTTTTATACCAAGGCAGCCGGGCAATGCCCTGCTCTTCACGATTTTCAACTGCCGTGGGGTCTTTAGCGTGCACAGCCAGAAGGCACGCGGGTCCGACTCGTTTTTCGTCCCCTTCTGAAGTACTAGACGCTAAGTTCGATTTTCCGTTCAAACTGAGGAGAAAAGTCGAGGTCTCTACAGGGATCGAACCCTGGAACCTCAAGTTTAGTTATTGGCAGGCGAACATCTGAACCATTCTGCTACTCTTTTCCCAGAAGTGAAGTGCTGCTGTGTGGGTGGTGGGTGGGTGGGTGGGGGGGAGGGGGTCGTGATTTCATATACATCTTTGAAGTAATATACAAACATTTTGTGTGGTCGTTTATAAACTAGTAGTTGTGTCTTAGTGAACAGTTACTGACGTGTTGCTGGCTGGCTGGCTAAAACGACTTCTTTTCTGTCTTTAATATAATATATACAAGCTTTGTGGCTCTTCCAAAAGGTGATAATATTGTCTTAGATAAGAGCTACTGCCTGGTTCGCATGATCTCTTTTGGCTTAGACATATGCTTATTCGTGAATGGTGTGTATAAGACAGTGAAGTAAGACATCAACAGACTACGTGTGCGAAACGTCAGTAGAAATTGTGCATTTTGTGATCTTCAACAAACTGTACAGTTCGGCATTAATCGATTTCCCATGATATTTGTTTTTTCATTAATTTCAATGGTCCAGAACAGACAGGCTCCGTATTCGTTGCTGCATGGTTGACAGAAAGTAAATTGCATCTTCATTGGACAGACACAATGTTCCTGTGAAGACAAACTCATCCGTATGTTCCAGTACAGACAGCCTGAAAAAGGATGTTCCTTACACACAGCCTGACAACAATGTTCCTGTGACACAGCCTAAACAAGGATTTCCTGTCACACAGCATAAACAACGATGTTCCATGTACAAACAGCCTGAAACAAGGATGTTCCTGTACAGACAGCATGAAACAACGATGTTCCTGTACAACAGCCTGAAACAACGATGTTCCTGTACAAACAGCCTGAAACAACGATGTTCCTGTACAAACAGCCTGAAACAAGGATGTTCTGTACAACAGCTGAAACAAGAATGTTCCTGTACAAACAGCCTGAAACAACATGTTCCTGTACAACAGCTGAAACAACAATGTTCCTGTACACACAGCCTGAAACAACAATTTTCTGTACACACAGCCTGAAACAACAATGTTCCTGTACACACAGCCTGAAACAACAATGTTCCTGTACACACAGCATGAAACAAGGATGTTCCTGTACACACAGCCTGAAACAACGAATGTTCCTGTACACACAGCCTGAAACAACGATGTTCCTGTACACACAGCCTGAAACAAGGATGTTCCTGTACACACAGCATGAAACAAGGATGTTCCTGTACACACAGCCTGAAACAACAATGTTCCTGTACACACAGCCTGAAACAACGATGTTCCTGTACAAACAGCCTGAAACAAGAATGTTCCTGTACACACAGCCTGAAACAACGATTTCCTGTACAAACAGCCTGAAACAAGGATGTTCCTGTACAACAGCCTGAAACAACAATGTTCCTGTACAGACAGCCTGAAACAAGGATGTTCCTGTACAGACAGCCTGAAACAACAATGTTCCTGTACAATAGCCTGAAACAAGGATGTTCCTGTACAGACAGCCTGAAACAAGGATGTTCCTGTACAGACAGTCTGAAACAAGGATGTTCCTGTACAACAGCCTGAAACAACAATGTTCCTGTACAACAGCATGAAACAACAATGTTCCTGTACACACAGCCTGAAACAACATGTTCCTGTACACACAGCTGAACAACAATGTTCCTGTACAGACAGCATGAAAAACAATGTTCCTGTACAAACAGTCTGAAACAAAGATGTTCCTGTACGACTGCCTGAAACAACAATGTTCCTGTACAACAGCCCGAAACAACAATGTTCCTGTACAGACAGCATGAAACAAATGTTCCTGTACAGACAGCCTGAAACAAGATGTTCCTGTACAGACTGCCTGAAACAACAATGTTCCTGTACAGACAGCCCGAAACAACAATGTTCCTGTACAGACAGCCCGAAACAAGGATGTTCCTGTACAGACAGCCTGAAACAACAATGTTCCTGTACAGACAGCCCGAAACAAGGATGTTCCTGTACGAGACATGCCTGAAAAACAAATGTTCCTGTACAGACAGCCTGAAACAACAATGTCTAAACACTGAAACAAATGTTCCTGTACAGACAGCCCGAAACAAGGATGTTCCTGTACGGACTGCCTGAAACAACAATGTTCCTGTACAGACAGCCTGAAACAAGAATGTTCCTGACGACGCCTGAAACAACAATGCCTGACCAGGAAAGGACCACTAAAGCAACAGAAGGATACTCATAAAACGTACATCATCAGGTGTGACATCCACACCACAACTTGGAAAACATTGCTGGCAAGGGAGTAAGTATTGTTACTGCTATACATGCAGGGCAAAGTCACATTTAAACGATACAGAACAAATGATATTCAACAGAAAAGGGACCGGCAGAAGCAGAACCAAAAGCTGCGTGACTCCTTCCCATGCGGAAAAACATATGCCTTCAGGATCAGTCTTGCCTTCCACATGAAGAGCCATAACACATGATAAAGAACCAACTTGCTTACTCATCCCTCGGCTCAGTGAATAAGTCCATCATTATCCAAGTAAGAAAGGAAAGAAGACGAAGTATATTTAACTTATCACATCCCAACTTGTGCCAAGAAAACCCCATCTGAACCTTATTTCGTATGAACCGACAGTTCAGACTGATGCCCGTTGACGCCATATTGGTATACTCAGCCTTATCGGTATACTTCGTTGAAAACAGCATACACAACAATATCTACGAAATCTAAAGCTTGACGTTTCATCATATAGTTTCCGTTAGATTATAAATATGTACATAATTAAAACGAAAAGGTCACGATTTGGCCTCCCTATCCCGACCTACTTTTGGTTTCGTCTGCTTTTACAGCAAACAGTGATAGGCCTACTTTTTTTCTTTTCTTTTTTTTTCACCTTCAACAAATTATACAAAGCCATTTCATCATTTGGGTAGACAGTAATATTTCGATCTAATGTGCGCTAGAGAAAACATGTTTTTAATTCATTCTGTGTAAAGAAGTCTGTGATGTTCCTAAAACGGAAGGAACGTAATAAGATATAAAGTGGAATGTATTAATTTTTGCATGGCTATGCCCGCTGGCTGACCAACGGTGCCAGCGATGAAATGCATGAAACAGACCCGGTTGCCAGTGCTAATTGCTCCTGGGGAAGGAGTTGTTAGTCGGGATGTGTGGGATGGAAAACACCTGCTTCCGTACCATATAGTGAGTATACGATAGGAAAAGACAGGCAACATTTATAGGCCATTTTATGAGGAAAGGGGAATTAGAGCACCTGGTCACAAGAGGAAAGCTGGAGGGAAAGAGAGCACCAGGTAGAACCAGGGAAAAATATTGGACGGACTTGCAGAATGGCTGAGGACAGAGAGGGTGGAAGATGTGCTTGCGGCAACAAGGGATAGGTGCATTTGGGGGGCCATGATCGCCAACGCCATGCGGCAGGGCATTTTGATGATGATGATGATATGATAAGGCGTTAACAGACGCCCTTACTAACCTGCCTATGTGGTCAACACTACCACACTACACATATTGCACTGACATGGCCGCTATCAAGTGGATTGACAGGAAATATGGCCGACTTCAACTGCTCTGACCACAAAGTTCCATGGCGTCGGCAGTATAAGCCAGATGTGACCTGACCATATAGAAGGCGAACGAATGACAGAAAAGAAGTTCTTATCTCGCACGTACACAACGCCTGACCTCATTGATGGTTTCACGTCACACGACATTACAGCGCCGTTGCACGTGAGTCGCCCCCACGTTTTTTTTTTTTTTCCAACTGCTGTAAAAATAATGACAGTAAACGCCATAAAGTTATGTATTAACTCAGTATAGTGGCCTGGACACTAATGCTAGTAAATCATCTTCTCTTCCGTATTTTTCTATTTCTTTCAGATCCTCTGATGGGGAGTGATGATCGATCTCTGTCATCCATTGTTGATTTATGAACAAGGCGACTTTCAAGCTGAAAGAGGACACGGGAACTTAAGACACGACAGTCAAGCCATACTATATTCATGTGGACATTTTGGAAGGGAAAAAATAACAAAAAATGAAATAAAACAACGCGTAAAAGATGAAGATACGAAGTTGTACTCCCGATCTTCCTTTTCACCCTCTAATTATGAATACATCTGTCCCCTGCCCCCCCCCCCCCACCTTCCCCTCTGGGAATAAGATTCGAAGTTTACTCACAATCCCTTTTCACCCCTAATTATGAATATATCAGCAGGATTGCCCTCTCCTGGAAGACCTCTTTGCCAAAGTCCAGAGTCACCAGTGCCATCTTACCACGATAAGTTAACTGTTTACCGTCTGAACTGATAATTCTGTTGACCGTCTGAACTGAATTCTTCCTCTCTAACAACTTTGCTTTACACAAGCTCTTTGTTGCCGTGGGTCTTTTACGTGCGCTAAGTGCACACGGCACAGGAAACTTCCATTTATCGTCTCATCGTCGTCTGAGAGGTCAGACCCATTCAAGGATTAGTACGGGAGGGGGAGAGGAGAGGGTGTCCTTGTCTAATCCTGGGATTGAAAGCAGCAGCGCTGGTGTAGCACAGTCCTCAAACTGCAAGTTAATGAGACACCTTGTCCACTATGGCAAACAGAAGATCAATTCCAAAGTCTCCCAGAGTCCATGATAAGATTCGAAAAACCCTCCCAAACTCAAGATAGATTCCAAACTCTCCCATCTTCCAAGAGAGATTCTAAACTCTCCAAAAGTTCAAGATAAATTCCACATTTTCTGAAATTCCAAGATACATTTTTAACTATCCAAACGTCTATGATAATTTTTGGACTATCCTAAATCCAAAATGAACTCTCAAGTCTCTCAAAGTCAGAGATAAATTCCAAACTCTCTCAAAGTCCACAATACATTCCAACACTTCCGGAGTCTTAGGTAAATTTTAAACTCTCTCAAGTCGAAAGTTCATTCTAAACTCTCCAAATATCCAAAATAAACTCCATCTCTTCAAAGTCCAAAATAAGATCCGTCTCTCCCGAAGTCCAAAATAACCCCATCTCTCCCGAAGTCCAAAATACACTTCATCCTTCCCAAAGTCCAAAATAAATTCAATCTCTCCCAAAGTCTAAAAATACTTCATCTCTTCCAAAGTCAAAATAAATTCCATCTCTCCCAAAGTCCAAAATAAATTCCATCTCTCCCAAAGTCCAAAATAAATTCCATCTCTCCCAAAGTCAAAATAAATTCCAACTCCTTCCAAAGTCAAAAAATTCTAAATCTCTCCAAAGTCCAAATAAATTCCATCTTCTCAAAGTCCAAATACGATCAATCTCTCCCAAAGTCAAAATACTTTCTCTTCCAAAGTCCAAAATAACTCAATCTCTCCAAAGTCCAAAATAAACTCCATCCATCTCCCAAAGTCCAAAATAAATCATCTCTTCCAAAGTCCAATTATACTCAACTCTCCCAAAGTCCAAAATATACTCATCTCTTCCAAAGTCCAAAATAATGAATCTCTCCCAAAGTCCAAAATACTTCATCTCTTCCAAAGTCCAAAATAACTCCATCTCTCCCAAAGTCCAAAATAAATCATCTCTCCAAAGTCAAAATAAATCCATCTCTCCCAAAGTCCAAAATAAATCCATCTCTCCCAAAGTCCAAAATGAACTCAATCTCTCCCAAATCCAAAATAACTCATCT
>JAPXFY010000021.1:18816866-18824366 GCA_030674185.1 Monoplex corrugatus | reverse complement strand
TCCCTGTGGTGGCTGTGTCTGTTACTTCCTCCCTGGGCTGTTGGCCTTCCTCCTTGTTCTGTGTCTGTCCTTCCTTGTGTCGTTGAGCCTTCCTTGTGGTCGGCGTACTTTCCCCTTGTGGTCGTTTCGTAGCCTTCCTCCTTGGTGTTGTGCGGCCTTCCCTTGTTCTGTGTTGGCCTCCCCGGATCTGTGTCTGTCGTAGCCTTCCCTTGTGTCTGTGTCTTACCTCCTTGTGTGTCTGTTTCGTACTTTCCTCCTTTTGCTTGTCTGTAGCCTTCTCCTTGTTGTCTGTGTCTGTAGCTTCTCCTTTGTTCTTGTTTGTACCTTCCTCTTGTTGTTTGTCTGTAGCCCTCCTTGTGTTTGTTCTGTGTCTTCCTTCCTTGTGTCGTGTCAATTCCTCCTTGTGTTCTGTGTTGTAGCCTTCCCCTTGTGTGTCTGTGTCTACTTCCCCTTGTGTTTTGTGTAGCCTTCCCTTTGTGTCGTGTCTAACCTTCCCCCTTGTGTTCGTGTTGTTTACCTCCCCTTGTGTGTCGTTCTGTAGCCTTCCCTTTTGTCTGTGTCTGTTTCCTCCTGTGTGTCTGTTCTAGCCTTCCTTTGTCGTGTCTGTGTCTGTACCTTCCCTTGTTTCTGGTCGTCCTCCTCCTGTTTCTTTTGTCTGAGCCTTCCTCCTTGGGTTGTGTCTGTACCTTCTTCCTGTTGTCTGGTCGTTCTTCCTTCCCTTTGGTCTGTGTCGTACCTTCCTTGTTTTTGTTGTGTCGAGCTCCCTGTTTGTGTGTCTTACTTCCTCCTTGTGTTTTGGCTGTACCTTCCTCCTTTGTGTCTGTGTCGAGTTCCTTGTGCTGTCTGAGCCTTCCTTTGTGTTGTAGCTCCCCTGTTGTCTGTGTCCCCCCCCCCCCCCCCCCCCCCCCCCCCCAAAAGGTGCCCCCGGGGGGGGGGGGAACCCCCCTTTGGGGCGGGGCGGGGAGCCCCTTTTGGGGGGGGGTTTTTTGGGGGGTTTTTGGGGGCCCCCCGGGGGGTTTTCCGGCGGGGGGGGGGGGGGCCCCCCCCCGGGGGGGGGGCCGGGGGTCGGGGGGGGGGCCCCACTTTTTGTGGGGCCGGGGGCGGGGGCCCTTTCCCCCTTTTTTGGCTGGTTTTCCCCTTTTTTGGGGGAAACTGTGTCGGGCCCTTTTTGGGGCCCCTTTTTCCCCTTGGGGGTTTTTTTTGGGGGGGGTTTGGCGAGCCACCCCCCCCGTAGCCGGGGTAGGTTCCCCTTTTGGGTTTGGGGGGGGGAGCCTTTTTCCCCCCCTTTGATTTTCCCCCGGGGGTCTTTCCCCCTTCCCCCCTTTTGTGGTTTTTGGGTTGGGGGAGGGGCCCCCCTTTGGGGGGGGGGTTGGCGGCGAGGGGGGGCCCCTTCCGGGGGGGGGGGGCCGGCGGGGGGGGGGCCCGGGGGGGGGCGGGGGTTTCGTGGCCGGGGACCCCTCCAAGGGGTCGGGGGCAGGGTCGACCCTTCCCCTTTGGGGGGCCGGCTTCCCTTTCCTCTCTTTTTGGGTCCCCCGTTTTTGGGCGGGGGGGCCCTTTCCTCCCCCGGGGGGGGGTTCTGTGTCTGTGTTGTTAGGGCCCCCCCCTTTTTTTGGGGGGCCCGGGGGGTGGGGGGCCAAGGGGGGCCTTCCCGGGGGGGCCGGGGGGGGGCATTCCCCTTGGGGGGGGGGGGGGGGGGGGGGGGGGGAGACCCCGGGGGGGGGGGCAGGGGGGCAGAGGGGGGGGCCCCCTGGGGGGGGGGGGGGGGGGGCGAGCTTCCCCTTTTTGTTTTGTGTCTTGGTCCGGTGGGCCTTTTCCCCCGGGGTGCGGGCCCCCCAAAGGGGGGTGGGGGGACCCCCCCGGGGCGGGTCGGGGGGTTTTTACCCCCCCAACCCCCTTTTCCCCGGGGGGGGGCCCCCCCTTTGGGGGGGGGGGGCTGGGGGTTGGGGGGGGGGGCCCTTTCCCCTAAGGGGGTTTTTGGGGGCTGAGTTTTTTTTGGGGGGGGGGGGGGGGCTGGGGAGGTTTTGGGGGGGGGCCCCCCCCCTTGGTTTTTTTTTCTAGCCCCCCTGTGGGGGTTTTTTGGCGGGGGGGTCCCTTCCCCGGGACTAGCCTGGGGGGGGGGGCCCCCCCTTGGGGGGGGGGGGGGTTTTGGGGGGGGAGCCTTCCCCTGGGGGGGGTGTCCCCCGGGGGGGGGGGGGAACCCTTTCCCCAGGGGGGGGTGGCCGGGGTCTGTACCCCGCCGGGTTGGGGGGGGGGGGGTTTTTTTTTGGGCGGGCCCAAAGGGGCCTTCCCGGGGGGGGGGGGGGGGGGGGGGCCGGGGGGGGGTTTGGGCCCCCGGGGGGGGGGAGGGGACCCCCCAGGGGGGGGGGGACGGGGCGGGGGGGTTCCCCGGGTGCCGGCCCATAGATTTTGGGGGGCCCGGGGGTTGGGGCCCCCTCCGGGGGGGGGGGGGTTTTGGCCCTTTTTTTGCCTTCCCCCCTTTGGGGGGCGGTTCTTTTTGTCTTTTTGGCCCCCCTTTCCCCTTGTTTTTTTCCCCCTTTGGGGTTTCCCCCCTTTTTTGCCTTTTTCCGTTTTTTGTTTTGGGGGCCCCTTTTTTTTTCCCCCTTTTAGGTTTTTTCGTGTCCCCCTTTGGGCCCCCCTTTTTCCCGGGGCCCCCTTGGGGGTTTTTTTGGGGCTGTGCCCTTTTTGGGGCCCCTTTCCCTTTTTGGGGGGTTTCTGTGTTTTCGGGAAACCCCCCTTTTTCCTCCTTTTTGGTGGGGGTTTTCCCGTAAATTTTTCCCTTTGGGGGGAGTCTGGGGGCGAGTCCTTCCCCCCCGGATCGGGGGCCCCCCTTCCCCTTGTGTTTTTGCTGTGGGGCGGGGTCCCCCTTTGTGGGCTGGGTTTTTCGGTCCCTTTTTCCCCCCCCTTTGGTTTTCTTTTGGTTTTTGGGGGGGGGCCCTTTCCTTTTCCCCCTTTTTGTTTTTTGTTTTCTGGGGGGGCCCCCCTTCCCCCCTTTGGGTTTCGGGGTCCTTGTTTTTGGGGCCCCCTTTTGTTGTTTTTGGGGGTTTTTGTAGGGCCTTTCCCCATTGTTTTTTTTTTTTTTGGGTTTTTCCCTTTTAGCCTTCCTCCTTGTGTTTTTCTTTTCTGTAGCCTTCCCCCTTTTTGGGGGTTTGTGTCTTTTCCTTTTTTTGGTTTTTGTTCCCCTTTTCCCCTTGTTTTTTGTCGTTGTCTGTACCCCTTTCCCCCCTTTTTTGTTTTTTTGGTTGTGGGGCCCCTTCCCCCCCATTTGTGGGGGGTTTTTTTTTTTTCCTTGCCCCCTTTTTTGTTTGTGTCTTTTTGCCTTCCACCTTTTGGGGTTTGGGGGGCTTTTTTGTTTGGGTTTTTCCCCTGTTGGGGGAAGGGGCCTTTTCCTTTTTGTGTTTCTTTGTCTGTAAACCCCCCCCCCTTGGGGGCCCCCGGGGGGGTTGGGGCCTTCCCCTTTTGGGGAGTCGGGGGCCTGTGGGGCCCCCTCCTTGGTGGGGGGGGGGGTGGCGGTTAGCCCCCCTTGGGGGGTTGGGGGGGGGGTTGGGGAGCCTTCCTATTTTTTTTGGGGGGGGTCCTTTTGTCTGTACCCTTTTTCCCTTTTGTGGGGGGGTTCTGGTTTTCTTTTTTTTCCCTTTTGTGGTTTGGTGGGGACCCTTTTTCCCCCCTTTTTTGGTTTTTCTGTGTTGTACCTTTTTCCCCCTTTTTTGTGTTTACCTTCTTTTGTTGTCTGTTGGGTTTTGGACCCTTTCCCCTTTTTGTGTCTGGCCCCGTTTTAAAACCCCTTTTCCCCCGTGTTGGGGCTGTGTTTTAAGGGGCCTTTCCCCCCTTTTGGGGCTGGGTCTGGACCTTTCCTCCGGTGGGCCCTGGGGTCTGGGGGGCCTCCCCCCCTTTGTGGGGCGGGGCTCGTACTGAAAACCTTTCCTTTTCCCGGGGGGTTCGGTGGGGGGGGGCCCCCTTTTTTTGGGGGGGGGGGTGGCCTTTCCTTCCTTTTTGTTTTTCGGGGGGCAAAAGCCTTCCCCAGGGGGGGTTTTGGGGCTTATTTCCCCCTGTTTTTTTTTTGTTACCCTTTCCCCCTTTTTGGGGGGGTGCCCGGGGGACTTTTTTCCTTTCCCCTTTTTTTTGTTTTTTTTGGTCTTGGGGGGGCCCTTTTCCTGTAGCCTTCCTCCTTTGTGTGTCTGTGTCTGTAGCCTTCCTCCTTGTGTGTCTGTGTCTGTAGCCTTCCTCCTTGTGTGTCTGTGTCTGTAGCCTTCCTCCTGTTGTCGGGTCTGTAGTCCTCTGTTGTCTGTGTCTGTAGCCTTCCTCCTTGTTTTGGTCTGTGTCTGTAGCCTTCCTCCTTGTGTGTCTGTGTCTGTAGCTTCTCTGGTGTCTGTAGCCTTCCTCCTTGTGTGTCTGTGTCTGTAGCCTTCCTCCTTGTGTCTGTGTCTGTGTCTGTAGCCTTCCTCCTTGTGTGTCTGTGTCTGTGTCTGTAGCCTTCCTCCTTGTGTGTCTGTGTCTGTAGCCTTCCTCCTTGTGTGTCTGTGTCTGTAGCCTTCCTCCTTGTGTGTCTGTGTCTGTAGCCTTCCTCCTTGTGTGTCTGTGTCTGTGGCCTTCTCCTTGTGTGTCTGTGTCTGTAGCCTTCCTCCTTGTGTGTCTGTGTCTGTAGCCTTCCTCCTTGTGTGTCTGTGTCTGTTGTCTGTAGCCTTCCTCCTTGTGTGTCTGTGTCTGTGTCTGTAGCCTTCCTCCTTGGGTGTTCTGTGTCTGTAGCCTTCCTCATTGTGTGTCTGTGTCTGTGTCGTAGCCTTCCTCCTTGTGTGTCTGTGTCTGTAGCCTTCCTCCTTTGTGTTGTTCTGTCTGTGCCTCCTCCGGTGTCTGTGTCTGTAGCCTTCCTCCTTGTGTGTCTTGTCTGTGTCTGTAGCCTTCCTCCTTGTGTGTCTGTGTCTGTAGCCTTCCTCCTTGTGTGTCTGTGTCTGTAGCCTTCCTCCTTTGCTTCTGTCCTGTGTGTCTGTGTCTGTAGCCTTCCTCCTTGTGTGTCTGTGTCTGTGCTGTAGCCTTCCTCCTTGTTGTCTGTGTCTGTAGCCTTCCTCCTTGTTGTCTGTGTCTGTAGCCTTCCTCCTGTGTGTTGTGTCTGTGTCTGTAGCCTTCCTCCTTGTGTGTCTGTGTCTGTGTCTGTAGCTTCCTCCTTGTGTGTCTGTGTCTGTAGCCTTCCTCCTTGTGTGTCTGTGTCTGTAGCCTTCCTCCTTGTGTGTCTGTGTCTGTAGCCTTCCTCCTTGTGTGTCTGTGTCTGTAGCCTTCCTCCTTGTGTGTCTGTGTCTGTAGCCTTCCTCCTTGTGTGTCTGTGTCTGTAGCCTTCCTCCTTGTGTGTCTTGTCTGTAGCTTCCTCCTTGTGTGTCTGTGTCTGTAGCCTTCCTCCATGTGTGTCTGTGTCTGTAGCCTTCCTCCTTGTGTGTCTGTGTCTGTAGCCTTCCTCCTTGTGTGTCTGTGTCTGTAGCCTTCCTCCATTGTGTGTCTGTGTCTGTAGCCTTCCTCCTTGTTGTCTGTGTCTGTGTCTGTACCCTTCCTCCTTGTGTGTCTGTGTCTGTAGCCTTCCTCCTTGTGTGTCTGTGTCTGTGTCTGTAGCTTTCCTCCTTGTGTTCTGTGTCTGTAGCCTTCCCAGTGTGTCTGTGTCTGTAGCCTTCCTCCATTGTGTGTCTGTGTCTGTAGCCTTCCTCCTGTGTGTCTGTGTCTGTAGCCTTCCCCTCTGGTGTCTGTGTCTGTAGCCTTCCTCCTTGTGGTCTGTGTCTGTAGCCTTCCTCCTTGTGTGTCTGTGTCTGTGCCTCCTCCTTGTGTGTCTGTGTCTGTAGCCTTCCTCTTGTGTGTCTGTGTCTGTAGCCTTCCTCCTTGTGTGTCTGTGTCTGTGTCTGTAGCTTCCTCCTTGTGTGTCTGTGTCTGTAGCCTTCCTCCTTGTGTATTTGTACTGTGTCTGTAGCCTTCCTCCTTGCGGTCTGTGTCTGTAGCCTTCCTCCTTGTGTGTCTGTGTCTGTGTCTGTAGCCTCCTCCTTGTGTGTCTGTGTCTGTAGCCTTCCTCATTGTGTGTCTGTGTCTATAGCCTTCCCTCTGTGTGTTGTTGTCTGTAGCCTTCTCATTGTGTGTCTGTGTCTGTAGCCTTCCTCCTGTGTCTGTGTCTGTAGCCTTCCTCCTGTGTCTGTGTCTGTGTCTGTAGCCTTCCTCCTTGTGTGTCTGTGTCTGTAGCTTCCTCCTTGTGTGTTGTGTCTGTGTCTGTAGCCTTCCTCCTTGTGTGTCTGTGTCTGTAGCCTTCCTCCTTGTGTCTGTGTCTGTGTCTGTAGCCTTCCTCCTTGTGTGTCTGTGTCTGTAGCCTTCCTCTGTGTGTCTGTGCTGTAGCCTTCCTCCTTGTGTGTCTGTGTCTGTAGCCTTCCTCTTTGTGTGTCTGTGTCTGTAGCCTTTCTCCTTGTGTGTCTGTGTCTTGTCTTAGCCTTCCTCCTTGTGTGTCTGTGTCTGTAGCCTTCTCCTTGTTGTCTGTGCTGTAGCCTTCCTCCTGTGTGTCTGTGTCTGTGTCTGTAGCTTTCTCTTGTGTGTCTGTGTCTGTGTCTGTAGCCTTCCTCCTTGTGTGTCTGTGTCTGTGCTTCCTCCTCTTGGTGTCTGTGTCTGTAGCCTTCTCCTTGTGTGTCTGTGTCTGTAGCCTTCCTCCTTTTGTGTTGTGTCTGTGTCTTCGTAGCCTTCCTCCTGTGTTTGTGCTGTGTCTGTAGCCTTCCTCCTTGTGTGTCTGTGTCTGTGCTTCCTTCCTCCTTTGTGTCGTGTCTGTGTCTGTAGCCTTCCTCATTGTGTGTCTGTGTCTGTAGCCTTCCTCCTTGTGGTCTGTGTCTGTAGCCTTCCTCCTTGTTCTGTGTCTGTGTCTGTAGCCTTCCTCCTTGTGTTCTGTGTCTGTAGCTTCCTCCTGTGTTCTGTGCTGTGTCTGTACCTTCCTCCTTGTGTGTCTGTGTCTGTAGCCTTCCTCCTTGTGTGTCTGTGTCTGTAGCCTTCCTCCTTGTGGTCTGTGTCTGTAGCCTTCCTCCTTGTGTGTCTGTGTCTTAGCCTTCCTCTTTGTGTGTCTGTGTCTGTAGCCTTCCTCCTGTTTGTGTCTGTGTCTGTAGCCTTCTCCTGTGTGTCTGTGTCTGTAGCCTTCCTCCTTGTGTGTCTGTTCTGTAGCCTTCCTCATTGTGTGTCTGTGTCTGTAGCCTTCCTCCATTGTGTCTGTGTCTGAAGCCTTCCTCCTTGTGTGTCTGTGTCTGTAGCCTTCCTCTTGTGTGTCTGTGTCTGTAGCCTTCCTCCTTGTGTGTCTGTGTCTGTAGCCTTCCTCTTGTGTGTCTGTGTCTGTAGCCTTCCTCCTTGTGTGTCTGTGTCTGTAGCCTTCCTCCTTGTGTGTCTGTGTCTGTGTGTTGCTTTCCTTCTTGTGTGTCTGTGTCTGTGTCTGTAGCCTTCCTCCTGTGTGTCTGTGTCTGTGTCTGTAACCTTCCTCCTTGTGTGTCTTGTTGTAGCCTTCCTCCT
>JAPXFY010000021.1:18801866-18806866 GCA_030674185.1 Monoplex corrugatus | reverse complement strand
GTATGTATGTAGTATATAAAATTATGTATGTATGTGTGTGTGTATGTATGTATGTATTATGTATGTCTGCCTTTCTGTCTGTGTGTACGTCTCTCTCTCTCTCTTTTCTCTCTCTCTCTCTCTTTCTCTGTCTCTCATCTTTCTATCTCTCTCTCTCTCTCTCTCTCTCTCTCTCTCTTCAGCCTGTCTGTCTGCCTGCCTGTCTGCCTGTCTGCCTGTCTGCCTACCTGCCTGCCTGATCTGTCTGTCTGCTGTCTGTCTGTCTGTCTGCCTGTTTGCCTGTCAGTTCGTTTGTGTGAACTTTGCCTGTGTTTTGTCTGTCTGTCTGTCTGTCTGTCTGCCTGTCTGTCTGACTCTTTTCTCTCTGTCTGTCTCTTGATATGTTCATGAAGCATTGAAGCTACGTGATAGCGTTATGTCATAGGTTGTTGTTTTTTTTTCTTCCTTTCCGTTCAGTCCTTGAAGGGTCACTGTGACGCCGCACTAAAGAACTCTTCACCAGATTCCTCCAGCTATATCGGTCGTGTGCCAAAACCTGGGTCTCTGCAAATAGTTTCTCTGTCCATTCAGCAGTGTTATCAGTCCATCGTTTTTTTGTTTTGTCTTTTTTTGGGGGGGATTGCTGTCTGTTTGGTTGTGTTGTTGTTGTTGTTGTTGTGTTGTTGTGTTGTTGTTGTTGTTGTTGTTGTTGTTGTTGTTGTTGTTGTTGTTGTTGTTGTTGTTGTTATTGTTGTTGACTTACTTTCTGTTTTCCTCCTTCAACAATTCGCTGGAGGATTGATTTTAACAAGGCCATCGGATCTTGTCACATGACCACACGAATGTAGTTTTCTTTTTTTGACTTTTGTCAACAGATCTTCATATGGTCCAGTCTACTGCTTGATGGTTTGGCGCTCATGTTCACTGGTGATCAGTGATGTGATATCTATCTTACGATAACATCTCTTGCCATGGCTTGCATTCGTTTTTCCAAATCCGCGGTGAGGGTCTGTGCCTCACGTGCGTACAGGAAGATGAAAGATACCAGAACACGTAAGAGCCTGATCTTGTTTTGTGGAGATGTTCTTGTCCTTTCATACGGGTTTCACAGCTGGGACAATGTTGTTGTTGTCTTTGCTGTCCCAGAGAGGATTTCTGGTTTGGATCCCTCAGTGGTAATGATGTTTCTTATGTAAGTGACTTGTTGAACAGCTCGTAGGTTAGGTCCATGGACAATTACATCAGCAGTGATGGTGGTGTCGTGGCCGGCCATTAACTTAGTCTTCTCGACGCTAATTTCCATGCCATATCTTGTCGATGTTTCATCCAGTCTTTTAACAAGCTCAGTGAGTTCTTGCACACTGCTTGCCAATACATCAGTGTCATCTGCAAAGCGAAGGTTTGTGACGGTTCTTCCTCCAGTGCTGGAATGATCATCAAGTGTGTTAATCATGATGCCTTCCAGGAATCTGTTGAAAAGTATGGGAGACAGAAGGCAGCCTTGACGAACTCCAAAGCCGTTCTCCAACAGCACTCTGCGTAAGTACCACACCAGTTTCTATGGAGTAAAGTTGCAGAATGATGCTTAGTAACTTTTTCGCGATGTTAAATTTCTTAATTGTAGCCTAAATTGCTTCTGTCCAGACTCTTGTCAAACGCTTTCTTGACGTCTGTGAAGACGTGACAAAATTCCCTCTGGTGATGGAGGTGCTTTTCGCAGTGGATGTAAAGCCCTTACAGATTCCGACCTGTTCTTCAGCAGTAATGGTATCTGCTTGTGTCTGTATAATCTATACAGAATGATTTTAAGCATTACTGTGCAAGCAGGATTGATGACAGGTTGTCCCATACTAATGTCACCAACTGGATTGCAAGGTTTTTCATCCCGGGATATGTGCAGCGTCAAAGTTTCATGATTTATGTCCATTACACAGTATTTGAAAATACCTTCGGTCTCGTTCATAGTCACGAATACAAAAGTACAAAAACCACGATTATGTTTGAACGTTTGTGTACCTCATGGATATGCTTACGATTTTGGAAGAAGTGAACCTTGATTGCAAATGCAAGAGACAAAAGAGACAGCTGGTGCATATAAACCAAAGAAAACAGATTTTTAGCAGATGTTGGAAATGTGTGTCTTTTCTACTAAACATCTTATTCCCTATGTCAGGGAGAAATGACCAGTGCATGTGTACAGCCACCTGACCGCGTATGTTTACAGTTCAGAGCACGGAAATTATTTCAGACAAGAAAATTCTCAATATTGTATTGTTAAATTTAATATTACGACTGTTTTTACATCCGGGGCATGAAGACAGAGAGCAGATATACTTTAAGCAGACTCTTCCAGTTTTTGTTTTTTGTTTGTTTTTTGTTTGTTTGTTTGTTTGTTTGTTTTTTGTTTGTTTGTTTGTGTGTTTGTTTGTTTGTGTGTGTGTGTTTGTTTGTTGTTTGTGTTTGTGTGTGTTTGTTTTTTGCTTGTTTGTTTGTTTGTTTGTTTTTTGTTTGTTTGTGTGTTTGTTTGTCTTTCCAAACAAGCGTGACTGCTCGCGTTCAAGCAAACAGGAACAGAAAAAACATCAGAACGCTTATTTAATACAACCAGACAAGACAGGAGCAAATTTTAGACCAACTGGCCTTTGCAAGCGTAAGATCACAAACGAACAAACACCAAATACAGAGCCATTTTAGTCACTTTTTTCCCCACTGAACGAAGCAGCATGGAAGTTTAAGTTTTTTGTCTTGTTTTTGTTTTTCGTTTTTGTATTTTTTCTTCGTTTGTGATCTTACGCTTCACAAAGACCAGTTTACGCCTGTCTTGTGTGGTTGTAAAGACATCCCGCCCTGCGCCTGACAAAATTGTCGGCGCGACTGATCACCTCTCAGCTTCTGCGCCCGACAATTTGTCAGGCGCACACACACACTCACTTTCGGTTTCATTTGTATGAATATTCATTATGAAAGGGACATTACTCTGTCACTCTTCCCTTCTGATAACTTCGAAGATTCCGCCAAGTAATCTTGAAGCAATATTACGCAGTTTTTTGTTTGTTTTTTGACGTCAAGATGAGTAAACGAGCTCGCTACACAATGCAAGATGAAGACAGTGACTTTGAGCCCGAAACAGAAGAAACGGCCTCTGAATCAAGTGTGTCTTCGTCGATCGGCACTTCACTCGACAAAGCCCTCGCAAAGACCGAAAATTGATGAAATGGAGGTGGAAAATCAACCATCAACATCAAGTGGGCGTGTTCATATTGATGCCTCTGGAATTCTCTGACATACTGTACAGCAAGAAAGTGACTGTGACAGTGATGGTCAGAATGAAGGCTCCTTTGAACAATCTCTGGCCCCACCACTACCACCACCACCATCCTCAACATATGATAGAGGCTCTGAATCGAGTGTATCCCACATTTGCAGAAAAAGTGTTTCTTCCTCCTTGATTTTTCGACCTTGTGGATGTTATGGGATTCAACACAATTTCAAGGTAATAATATCCTTTTTGTAATATCTCCTTTTGTGTTCACTTGTGTGCATTGTGATTTTGGGGTGTCTCTTTAATTGTGAATATGAGTAAATGATAAAAATCAGATTTTGTTGTTGTTGTAAATTTTCATAAATTTTTAATTAAGACTAAAAACATCAAATACTCTGAAAATCATATGAGACAGAACATTTATGTAATAGGAAGCATACAAAAGTTCAATAAATTTCGTCTAGTAGTTTTTGAGATATAGGTGTTTTATTGGGGTACCCGTTAATTTTGCAGTTCCCCCTCAAAACCCCCAGGCTGGGAGTGCATTTGTTTTGTAAAATAGACAGGGCTGAAAATTAAATACGCGTTCTGTTTATCTTTCATCAATCATTTTTCTGTTTACCAACTACTCCTCAAGCCTATGATGAAGGTATTGCAACGTGAGTGCAGATGAAAGAGGTGATGAGGTCCAGCTGATTCTCTTGGGAACAGACAAGTTTCTGTGACTGTGTGGCGAGTCCCAAAAGCTTTTGATACTTGATTACATAAGTGCACGATGGAGAGACTGAGATCAGCCAATCGCTGCTGGAGCCAAGTGCCTACCCTTGCCAAAAACAGAAGAACCTGGAGCACTCTGACTACTTGTAGACATAGCAAGGAGATCAGCAACCGGTTCTGTCTTATTCTGTGATTGACTGTCTCGTTATGCCACGCTCCAAGCCACAGAGCATGACACCTGTCTCACATGTCGGCGTCACCAGGTTCGGTGTTGGCCGCTGATCATCTGGACACCACCATCTCCCTCCAGGCCGCTCTGTCTTCACTTCTGTGGACAATTTCTTGAATATTTAGGCTACTAATGTTGGTTATGTTCTCGACGTATGAGATTGGAGGTCTGCCTTTCTTCTTTTTTGCAACTGTTTTGCAGCTTTTTCTTCGCCATGCTCTTGCTGCGTGACACATGGTCAATGTATGTTAGTCTTCTCTTGTTGATGTCTGCTAACAGTTTTCTGGTGGTACCAAGTTCCTCCAGGACACTTTCATTAGTTCTTCTATCCGTCCATTTGACACGTAGTAGTGTTCGATAAAACCATATCTGTGCTGCCTTAGTTCTTCTGCAATCAGTTTTCCTCAGAGTTCAGACTTCGCAGCCATAAATCATGATTGGCCATCGGACCATTTTTTGCTTTGCCATTCCAATTCTTATTTTGGTGTCTTTGGAGCAGGTTCCATCATCAGTTTTTACAGAGACAAGATATTTGAAATCTTTAACATTTTCCAAAGGAACTTTGTTAATTAAGATGTCATGATTGTTTTCAGCATCTTTGCCTTTGATATGTAGCATTTTTGTTTTCTTGACGTTCAAGTTTAGACCCGTCTTAATGCCTGCTACATCTACCCTGTATAGAATTCTTTTTATGTTGGTAATGTTATCTTCTAACAGCGCAGTATCATCGGTATAGCGCAGGTTTGTAAGATTTTTTCCTCCCATCTTTATGCAAGAATACCCACCAATATGACATTGCTGTGTCGTTTTACT
>JAPXFY010000021.1:18796866-18799366 GCA_030674185.1 Monoplex corrugatus | reverse complement strand
CTAACGAACGAACACGCACGCACACGCACACACACACACACACACACACACACACACACACACACACACACACACACACACACACACACACACACACCACACACCACACATCTCGTTTGACAAGAGTGAGGAAGAAAGTGAGAGTTTGGTGAAAGTTAAAAACTAATCTACACCTGTCGCCTTAGTGCAGTGGTTAGCGCAAAGGATTGAAGACTGGAAGTCTGTAGGTTCGAATCCTATTGTCATCATCATCACATCATCATCATCATCATCATTATCATCATCCTCATCCTCATCATCATGTGTCTTGCCGCATAGCGTTGGTGGTCATGGCCCTCCATACAAATCTATCTTTGTAGTTCATCTCCCACCCTTTCTGTCTTCATCCACTCCCCAA
Organism: Monoplex corrugatus; assembly: GCA_030674185.1. Classification (NCBI taxonomy): domain Eukaryota; kingdom Metazoa; phylum Mollusca; class Gastropoda; order Littorinimorpha; family Ranellidae; genus Monoplex; species Monoplex corrugatus. Next base: position 18,798,969 of record JAPXFY010000021.1, on the reverse strand, counting down.
AACCGTCCAGTATTTTCTCCCTCGGTCTCTACCTGGTGCTCTTTTCCCCTACAGCTTTCCTGTTGTGATTAGGTGCTTAAATTTCTCTTATTTTATATGTCTGGATCTTCTCCATCACATGGCACCTGTGACGTTAGTGCATGTGGAATTCATTCCGAGCGCAGAGACGTCATCTTGAGAAATTGAAATTGAACTGAATTGTTTTTTTGGTGGCCAAAGACAAGCCAAGTTTTCTGTTTGGACAGTCTCCCCTTTAGGGTAATATACTGCACTGATCTTCATTTCTCTTCGTTTATCCAAAGCTTCCTTTTTGTCGTGCTGTACCCTCCTGTCAATAGTGTTTCATCATGTTTATGCTTCAGCTGCACACAATGTAAGATCGCTAATTTCCTGCTGAGTCCCAAGACATATCCAGCCTATTGTCATCAAACAATGTGTCTGCTATACTGGAAAGAAGAAGGTCGCTTTTGAAGTCTTTTATAAATAGATACAATGAGAAAGGGATCACATACTAAAAAAAATCGGCTTAAAAATACAAACGACTTTTTAACCAAAAAAAAGCAAAAAACCAAAAGAACAATCAAACAAACAAATAAAAAAACAGAAAAATGGGTCCAAATAGTCTAAAAAAAAAAAAAAAGCTCCAAATTGTCCCATAGCCCTAACTTAGGTCGTTTGGGGAGTGAGGTGGTAGAGACATCGCTTCTTCTTGGTTCAGCTTTCTGAGGGGGCAGTCACACTTCTCTTCCTCTCTGTTTTATCTCCCTTTATCCTGAGCAGGGTCAGGGGCTCATTCACAGCTGGGTGGAGTGGAGGCCGAGCGCATAAAGTTCCACATTCAGGATTGAACCTGTGCTGTAAGATAGAAGGGTCGGTGGTCTACCTCCACGTTGACTGGTTGGTTGGTTGGTTGGTTGGTTGGTTGGTCGGTCGGTCAGTCGGTCGGTCGGTCGGTCGGTCGGTTGGTTGGTTGGTTGGTTGGTCGGTTGGTTCATTCGTTCATTCGTTCTTTCGTTGGTTGGCTCGTTCGTTGGGCTGATGGATCGATGCTTGCTTGCTTGCTTGTCTGCTTGCTTGCTTGCTTGCTTGCTTGCTTATTTGTTTGGGGGGGATTTGGGGGTGGTGAGTGAGTGGGAGGATGGGATTCCTTAATTTGGTGGCAAGCACATGATGATGGTTGCATTTTAGTTACAAAAGATCAGTACACATTTTCTTTTTCGCTATTGTTCTTTTCTCAGTGTTTTACTTTGGCATGTGAGTGCATATGTGTGTATATGTATGTTTACTCTTATTTCATATTTCGTTTGTTTATTGGTGGCCAAAGACAAGCCAAGTTTCCTGTTTGGACAAACTCCCCTTTAGGCTAATATACTGCACTGCACTGATCTCCATTCCTCTTTATTTATCCAAAGCTTCCTTTTTGTCGTGCTATAGTGCTGTACCCTCCTGCCGATAGTGTTTCATCATGTTTATGCTTCAGCTGCACACAATGTAAGATCGCTAATTTCCTGCTGAGTCCCAAGATACATATCCAGCCTATTGTCATCAAACAATGTGTCTGCTATACTGGAAAGAAGAAGGTCGCTTTTGAAGTCTTTTATAAACATACAGCGGGGAAAGAGATGGCATACTAAAAAAAAATCGGCTTAAAAATGCAAACGGCTTTAAAAAAAAAAGCAAAAAACAAAAACAAAACAAAAGAAAAAACAAACAAAAAACAGAAAAATGGGTCTCAGTAGTCTAAAAAAAAAAAAAAAGGTCCAAGTTGTCCCATAACCCTAACCCAGTTCGTTTGGGGAGTGAGGTGGTAGAGACATCGCTTCTTCTTGGTTCAACTTTCTGAGGGGGCAGTCACACTTCTCTTCCTCGCTGTTTTATCCTCCTTTGTCCTAAACAGGGTCAGAGGCTCATTCACAGCTGGTTGGAGTGGTGGAGGCCGAGAGCATAAAGTTTCACATTCAGGATATAACCGATGTTGTAAGATTGGAGGGTCGGTGGTCTACCTCCACGTTGGTTGGCTGGTTGGTTGGTTGGTTGGTAGGTTGCTTGGTTGGTTGGTTGATTCGTTCGTTCGTTCGTTCGTTCGTTCGTTCGTTCGTTCGT
>JAPXFY010000021.1:18776866-18794366 GCA_030674185.1 Monoplex corrugatus | reverse complement strand
CTCAGAGAGGTTACCTTTGTGCTGACCTATTCTATGCCACCTTAATGGCCACAGAAGCCATCACCTTTTTTTTTTTTTTTTTTTTACAATGCGATGATGGTGATATCGATGAGGATGATAATCATATGCTATGGAGCTCCATCTAGGATTGAGACTGTGTGTCAGAGTTGTACTCTAGCCAAACTATCATAATATATGTCGTTGTCAACTCGGCCCGAGAGATATAGACACCTGCGGTGCTGGTCAGAAGATTTGAGCAACACCTTCGATGACGTATCCGTGAAGTGGATGAGGCACGAGTGTGTGGTCCCAGTCTTCCCAATGAGCCCATAGCACGCCCAACTCTCGGTAGGAACCGGTTAGATCCGAAAATTCCCACAGTGATAAAGTTTTAAAGGGACTGATGGGGATTCAAACTCACGACCTTCCAGTCGGTAGTCCGATCTGTTAACCACTATACCACGGCGACTGGTCGTGTATGTGTGTGTAAACGTAATGGCGACAGTGTGATTATTCACTGATCACACACGAATGGCTCCATTGCACATTTTTTGTTGTAACAGTCAGCCATGACAGCAGACTGTCAGTGAAAATCGTATGTTAATTCAGGATAAAGCAGCCCTTCTTTTGTTAAATGTATACTGCTCTATGTCTAACCGTGCGTTCAGTTTTTAATATACATGCACATGTATAATAGATTTCAGGTTAACAATGCTTAGGCCTAAACACATTTCGTTTCGTTTTGTTTTCCTGGTCATGATGAGATAAAAATCCATTGGCTGCCTGCTGAGTTGTTTCATACACACACTTAAAATGGACACATAATTAATACACACACATAACATGACCCGATATTAATACACACAAAACACACAGCACGCACGCACGCACGCACCACACACACCACACACACACACACACACACACACACGATGGCCCCTTGACTAACACACACACATAGCATGGCCCCGTGAGTAATATACACACATAACATGGCCCTGGTTAATACAAACACATAAGATGACCCGTGGACTAATACACACAATAAGATGTCCCCGTAACTAATATACACACATATGATGGCCCCTTGACTAATACATACACATATGATGGCCCCTAGACTAATACATACACATATGATGGCCCTTGACTAATACACACACATATGATGGCCCTGTGACTAATACACACACATATGATGGCCCTGTGACTAATACACACACATATGATGGCCCTGTGACTAATACATACACATATGATGGCCTGTGACTAATACACACACATATGATGGCCCTGTGACTAATACACACACATTGATGGTGATGGCCCTGTGACTAATACACACACATATGATGGCCCTGTGACTAATACAACACATATGATGGCCCTGTGACTAATACACACACATATGATGGCCCTGTGACTAATACACACACATATGATGGCCCTGTGACTAATACACACACATATGATGGCCCTGTGACTAATACACACACATATGATGGCCCTGTGACTAATACACACACATATGATGGCCTGTGACTAATACACACACATATGATGGCCCTGTGACTAATACACACACATATGATGGCTGATATCACACAGAGGGCTTGACTAATACACACACATAATGATGGCCCTGTGACTAATACACACACATATGATGGCCCTGTGACTAATTACACACACATAATGATGGCCCCTGACTAATACATACACATATGATGGCCCTGTGACTAATACCAACACATCAACATATGATGGCCCTGTGACTATAAACTAATACAATCACATAATGATGGCCCTGTGCTATTACACACACATTGACTTTAACTGATGGCCCTGTGGCTAATACAACACATATGATGGCCCTGTGTAATACACACACATAGATGGCCCTGTGGCTATACACAACATATGATGGCCCTGTGACTAATACACACACATATGATGGCCCACCTTGGCTAATACACACACATATGATGGCCCTGTGACTAATACACACAACATATATGATGGCCCTTGCTAATACACACACAATAATGTGGCCCTTGGCTAATACACACACATAACATGGCCCGTGGTATACTAATCTTAACACACATATGATGCCCCTTGGCTAATACACACACACAAACTGATGGCCCTGTGGCTAATACACACAACATATGTGGCCCTTGGCTAATACACACAATATAACTGGCCCTTGGCTAATACCACATAATGCTTGACAACAACAATGGCCCTGTGGCTGACTAATACACACACATAACATGGCCCTTGGCTAATACACACAAAACATGGCCCTTGTGCTAATCACACATATACATGGCCCTTGGCTAATACACACAAAACTAACATGGCCCTTGGTAATACACACACATATAACATGGCCCTGTGACTAATACACACAATAAATGGCCCTTGGCTAATACACACACATAATATGGCCCTTGGCAATAACACACACATATACATGGCCCTTGGCTAATATACACACACATAAATGGCCCTTGGCTAATACACAACATACATGGCCCTTGGCTAATTACAACATCCATATAACACAATGGCCCTTGGCTAATACACACACATAACATGGCCCTTGGCTAATACACACACATATAACATGGCCCTGGCTAATCACAACATATAACATGGCCCTTGGCTAATACACACACATAACATGGCCCTTGGCTAATACACACAACATATGATGGCCCTTGGCTAATACACACATATATGATGGCCCTTGGCTAATACACACACATAAATGGCCTTGGCTAATACACACACTATAACATGGCCCTTGGCTAATACACACACATAACATGGCCCTTGGCTAATACACACAACATAACATGGCCCTTGGCTAATACACACACATAACATGGCCCTTGGCTAATACACACACATATGATGGCCCTTGGGCTAATACACACACATAACATGGCCCTTGGCTAATACACACACATAACATGGCCCTTGGCTAATACACACACATAACATGGCCCTTGGCTAATACACACACATAACATGGCCCTTGGCTAATACACACACATAACATGGCCCTTGGCTATACACACACATATGATGGCCCCTTGAGCTAAAACACACACATAACATGGCCCTTGGGTAATAATACACACACATGAAATGGCCCCTTGGCTAATACACACAAATACATGGCCCCTTGACTAAAACACACAATAACATGGCCCCTTGGCTAATACACACACATAACATGGCCCTTGGCTAATAACACACACATAACATGGCCCTTGGCTAATACACACACATGAAATGGCCCTTTGCCTAATACACACACATGAAATGGCCCGTGACTAATGCACACACATAACATGGCCTGTGACTAATACATGCATAACATGGTCGTGCTAATACACACACATAACATGGCCCTTGGCTAATACACACACATAACATGGCCCTTTGGCTAATACACACACATAACATGGCCCTTGGCTAATACACACACATGAAATGGCTCCTTGGCTAATACACACACATAACATGGCCCTTTGGCTAATACATACACATAACATGGCCCCATGACTAATACAACACATAACATGGCCCTGTGACTAATACACACACATAACATGGCCCTTGGCTAATACACACACATAACATGGCCCTTGGCTAATACACACACATAACATGGCCCTTGGCTAATACACATACATAACATGGCCCGTGACTAATACACACATATCATGGCCCTTGGCTAATACACACACATAACATGGCCCTTGGCTAATAAACACATATACATGCCCTTGGCTAATACACACACATAACATGGCCCTGGACTAATACACACACATAAATGGCCCTTCGCTAATACACACATATAACATGGCCCTTGGCTAATACACACACATAACATGGCCTTGGCTAATACACACACATAACATGGGCCCGGGGACTAATACACACACATAACATGGCCCTTGGCTAATACACACATAACATGGCCATTGGCTAATACACACATATAACATGGCCCTTGGCTAATACACACATATAACATGGCCCTTGGCTAATACACACACATATAACATGGCCCTTGGCTAATACACCACACATAACATGGCCCGTGCTAATACACACACATAACATGGCCCTTGGCTAATACACACACATAACATGGCCATTGGCTAATACACACATATAACATGGCCCTTGGCTAATACACACATATAACATGGCCCTTGGCTAATACACACACATATGATGGCCCTTGGCTAATACACACACTAACATGGCCCTTGGCTAATACACACACATATGATGGCCCTTCACTAATACACACATATAACATGGCCCTTGGCTAATACACACACATAACATGGCCTTGGCTAATACACACATATAACATGGCCCTTGGCTAATACACACACATAACATTACCTTGGCCAATACACACACTATGATGGCCTTTGGCTAATACACACATATAACATGGCCCTTTGCTAATACACACATATAACATGGCCCTTGGCTAATACACACATATAACATGGCCCTTGGCTAATACACACATATAAAATGGCCCTTGGCTAATACACACACATATGATGGCCCTTGGCTAATACACACATATAACATGGCCCTTGGCTAATACACACATATAACATGGCCCTTGGCTAATACACACACATATGATGGCCCTTGGCTAATACACACACATATGATGGCCCTTGGCTAATACACACATATAAAATGGCCCTTGGCTAATACACACACATAACATGGCCCTTGGCTAATACACACATATATCACGGCTGTTCTTTCCGTTCCCTTTAGTTGGGAGGAAACTCCCCATACGCGCAGAGGAATGTGATATCTTGACCCAGCCCACCGGACTGGCGCACAGCACGCTGGCCGGTTGTAAGACGGTTGTAAGATTAGCGCGTGCCAGTACCGCACAAGACTGCTGCCGCGCTCTTTCGCGTATCACACACACACGCGGTATTCCCCACCCAATGCACAGCTGCTTAGCCAGACAAAAAAATCACTTGGTTTACACTTTCGTTGTTTTCTTTTCTTAATGTGCTTACAGTTATACAACATGCATAGAAATGAATAGAGAAGAAATTTCTCAACAAAACAAGACCAAACATGGCTATAAAAAGTTGCATGCACCTCAAAGAGACTGTGTTGAATGCGAGTGTTTGAAGCAGCACTAATCATAAAACATACACAATTAGAAAAACAAGTGAAGTTTTAAACTTCCTTTTCACAAAGATGCAACTTTCCATTCATACAGTTTGCTCACACAGTGACACACTATCACTCTGCATGCCATTCCACTCACCCAAAGGCGTGAGATATTCCCACGATTCGGAGCAGGTCAGCTTTAATTACTCCACTGACAGGGGAAAGATAGAGAGACACAGATATGGGCCAGACTGTGCTTGTTCTGTGTTTCACTGCTGTTTGTTTTGGCCTTCCTGATCGTTTTACTGGTTTGCCACCTTTTCTTTGTTCACAAAACTGTGAACACACAGACCAGTCACTAATCTGAAGTGACTGATCAGATGGAACCACAGGGCTGCCGAGTTTTCTATGTCTCAAAGGGACATAGGTGAATTGTTTGAGCTTTGTTTTTTTCAAATTGATCAGTCTGGAGTGACATTTTTGACAAAATGTTTCTGAATGCCTTCTCCGTCTGACCGAAGGTTTATATTGTGAAATGCCTTTAGTTCAGTGTCTATATTTCTGCAAAATTTTACACTAGTTTCTGCTGTTCTTTTTGAGCGCCCACCACACACTCTATACAATAAATGTAATCTTTTTAAATGCAACTGCTTTGAATGTTCTGTCTCCATACTGTTTTGATTAGACACAAACAAATCATATACTAAATTAGTAGCTCACCATGAAACCACCCTAATATATAAATGACGAAAAAACACGCGCACACACAAACCGATTTGTTCTGTGAATCCTTTTGTGTATACTTTTAACACACAAAGTTCATATTTTCCTTAAAAAGTAGATAAACCAGGCACCACAACAAATTACTAAGCAAAATAGACTGCACAAAACAAAAGAACAGTCTTTTGCCCCAACAAAGTTTGAGGTGGACACTGCAAAACATGATGTAGCCGTGCACACCCAACGGCGTGTAGCAGACGTCTTTTATTCTCAAACGATTTTGAGTACAGTTAACTCCCCTGGTTCAGCGATTCTCAGAAATATTAGGAAATGCTATTATTTAAACCCTTAAAAGCTAAGAAGTGAGTAACTTGTGCACTCTAATTCAGCAGAAAAGTATGTATTTCTTGTAGGAAATGTCCTCGAGGCGAAATTTCCCCTCGTTTGCCTGAAATCAATAATTTTGTTGTCCGATCGTTCGGTACTTTTCAAATTTCCGACCAGTGAGCCGTGATGATGATCGGAAATTTGTATAATAATGAAATAAATTGTGGAAATTTTAAGATCACGATTAGAATGTTGGTATTCTAATCTTTCATTTGGACCGCATCACACCTTTAATCATTAGATATTAAGCTTGCATTAAAGAAAGTTCAGGCCAAGTCAAAGTGCGACAAACCGCCAAAATGACCGCCATCTTGCCGGGATGTAGAATCAAATATTTAAAATCTGACTTAGAATACATAATTACATTTACATTTTTGCTCCTTTTATATACAGAAATGATATTGCAATAAAATATTGCTAAGCAGTAAAGTATTCGAAGAGATCTTGGCATTCCGTATTGTGGTCGAACTATGCGTGTCCAAATTGGGGTCATTTGTGTTTTCTATTGCCTGTTCACCGATCAATTTCTGCACTGAAAGATTGATTTACCTATTCAAAGTATGTCCACATAAACTTATCGATTATCGTGTATTCACTCATTGGTTTGATATTTTTCATAGACTAATATTGATGGATTAAATACGTAAAAATACGGCTAAAATCCCTTTCAGCAAAGTGTAAACATTGACTTAAATCACTTATAGTTTCGATCTATGTGAATGTTGTGCAAAATGATGTAGAATACAACAATCTGTATGCTGTGTAGAATATTCTGATATATGATATGTTGGTATTTGTTATGTGGACCGCAAGATAAGCACCGCTGACTTGCTCAAAGAAACACAAATTTGGCCCCTAAGGGGTTCCAGAGAGTCGTTTTGCCTGCGGGCTCGCGGTGCGGTCAATGCGGTTCACATGCGGAATATATAAGCGGATGAGTGCGAGTGCCATGTATGCCTTTCTCCTCTGGTCTGGTCTTGAACGGTTGGGTCAGAATAAAGAGAGAAACATCATCTCTGTCTTCCCTGGGTCTTCTTCGTCAGGCTGCATTACCATCTGCGCTCTTCTGCTCTTTTGCCTCCTTCTTCACCTTCACCCTTACCACCACTCCATCACAATGATATTATTTCTTTTCGACCGACCCTCAAGATCATCAGTTTTTCTTTCCATTTGGTCAAGTCTGTCCTTTAGTACTGTATTCTCTGCTTAAAGAGAGTCATTTTCTCTTGTCAGATTGCGAACAGAGTCACTCATATCATGCATTTCGTTTTTTAAATCACTGACAGTTTCATGTAGATTTTTCAGTTCAGTTTTCATATCATCGAACTTAGTATGCATACACGAAATCGAAGACATAATGTCCTTCAATGTTGGGTCACTGGATAGTCCCTCACCTGATGCTGAGCGGTCGTGGTCCATGAGTGAAGGTCGGTCAGCACTGGCACGTCGTGTGGAACCATCACTGGTCAGTCGAGCCTGTTTCAACGCACTGCTCTGGCTGGACCTAGGCCCGGGGTTTGGCTCCACGTCGCCACAACGCAGTAACAGATCACTGTAGAAAATTGACGTAAGGACCAGCCCTACCATGACACCGGCTACACGGATCCTAGCTGTCAACACACGTAGAGTCATGGCTAACTGAAAATTAGCCCACTTGGCCTTGAAATTTATGTAAATGGCGAGAAATCCACCACACTGTACCCTAAAGTCTACACCTGCCAGAGGCATGGTGACTTAACATCAGTTTTCTGACGTCAGACTTAGTGAGGTACTCCAGAATTAACGCAAATTGGTTACTTGGGTGCAGAGAGACCCATGCCACACAAAAGCTTCTAGACATTCCCATAAATCAAATTTTGTTTAGAAAAGAAAACGCAGAATTTGTTTCATACGATTACTGAGGCTGGATGTGTCAAGGTTGTGCCATTTGCTGTTACTTTGCATGAGGGGATTTTATGTTTTTACTGATCACTATAACTTCAGTCTTCCTGCTGTTTAGTTCCAGCCCCTTACCTTTGCTTTCTATTTTTAGTATATTCACAAGGTTTTGTAGGTCCCTTTCATTTTCTGCAATTAGCACGGTGTCATCTGCGTATCGAATGTTGTTTATCATTTTCCCTCCAACCTTTAGTCCAGGGTCTTCTTCTAGGTTTCTCATGATGTTTTCGCTGTAAAGTGAAAACAGATCTGGTGACAAAACACAACCCTGTCTGACTCCTCTTGTGATGTTTTGGAAAGAGCTTACATTGTTTTCTATTGTCATTGCAGCTGTTTGTTCTCAGTACATATTTCTGATTATTCGTAGATCTTTTCCATCAACATTGAGTCTCTCCAGTTGGTTGATCAATTCATCATGTCTTACTCGATACATACATACAAACATACATACATACACACACATGCACAAACACACACATACGCACAAACGCACACAAACATGCACACACAAACACACACACACACACACACACACACACACACACACACTCACACATATATACACGCGGGCGCACGTGCGCCGTCTCTCTCTCTCTCTCTCTTCCTTTCTTGCATGAGTGCAATGCGTGCGAGATCAGTTTGAAGGCTTCTGTCCGCGTGTGCTTGCGCGTGCGCTTGCAAATGTTTGTGTGCGCTTATGCTTGACCGAGGTTTTGTTTATTTGTCTTCTGATCGAATGCTCGCCTGTAAAATATATATATAGATTTTTTTTTTCGCTAATAGCAAACCTCTTTGGATAAAGGAATGCACTGAGGAGAAATAAGATCAATACATTTATTTCTCATGTACGGCAAGGTAAAAAATACTGAACATCGAAATGGGTAATAAAGAGAGAGAGAGGGGGGAGAGAGAGAGAGAGAGAAAGCCAGCCAGCCAGACAGAGACAGAGAGAGACAGAGAAGGAGAGACAGAGAAAAGGGAGAGACAGAGACAGACAGAGACAGAGTAGAGGGAGAAGGGAGAGAGAGAGAAGGAGGGATGGAGAGAGAGGACAAAGACAAACGCGGAGAAGAGAGAGAGAGACCCGTCTGAGAGCGTTGAAGCGGAACGACCCCTCCGTATGCGAGCTTCAAGTGTCTGGTATGTTCGGGACCTACGTGCATTCAGCTGCCTAATGGCTGCCATGTTGGTGACGTACGTGCACTCAGCTGCCTGTTGTTTACACAATGTAAATGGGTGTAGGACAGAGGGAAAAGCCAACTGTACCGTTAAAATATTGTTTAAAAAGAAATAGGCCTATCGTTGACAGATTACAAACAGTAGACACTATACTCCACAGCATGATGAGTACATTCCAGGTTCTCTCTACTCCGATTGTCTCCCTACTCTCCTCCCATTCATCACTGACATCATCAACACTTCTTTTCAAACTGGAACTGTCCCAGATTCTTTCAAGTCTGCTATTGTTCACCCTCTCCTCAAGAAACACAATTTAGACCCAAATGAACTGAAAAATTACAGGCCTATCTCTAATCTCTCTTTCTTGTCAAAACTCCTTGAAAAAGTCGTCCTCAACCAGATGAACTCTCACCTGTCTGCCAACAATCTCCTCAATCCTTTCCAGTCAGCCTACCGCCAGTGCCATAGCACTGAAACTGCCCTACTACACATTTCAACAATCTCCTCCTTGCAACTGATACTGGCAAAGTCTCTTCCTCACATTCCTTGATCTGTCTGCAGCTTTCGATACCATTGACATGGTATTCTCCTTTCTAGACTTCGTCATACTTTTGGCATCTCTGACATTGCTCTCTCCTTTTTCACTTCGTATTTATCAAACAGAAAACAAACTGTTCTCATCAATGGCACTTACTCTCAACTGCATACTGACCTGTGGTGTTCCACAAGGATCTGTCCTTGGCCCTGTTCTTTTCACTCTTTATACCTCCCCCTGTCCACCATCATCAACTCCCACTCTATAAAACACCACTTCTATGCTGATGACACCCAACTTCAAGATAGTGACTCACCTGATAATATACAGCGCCTGTTGACTCGCACCACTGAGTGTTACTCGGACATTAAGAACTGGATGACACACAATAGACTTCAGCTTAATGACGACAAGACAGAAGCTATCCTCATTGGCACCCGTCAGAAACTTTCCCAGCTGCCTCCTCTTTCTCTCCCATTATGTAACACATCAGTCCCAATTTCTGATTCAACTAAAAACCTTGGTGTCTGCATTGACTCTACCCTGTCCATGAACAACTTTGTTTCTCAAACTGCCAGATCTTGCTACTATCATCTCCATCGTATAAGCCTGATCAGGAAGTATCTCTCTGTCGAAACAACTGCAAAACTCGTTCTCTCCTTCATAATGTCTCGCATTGACTATTGCAATTCACTCCTGTCTGGTCTTCCTGCCTCCACCATTCACATCCTACAGCGCATTCAAAACAATGCTGTACGCCTGTGACTCAAAAGAAAAAAGCTGACCACATATCTCCTCTCCTGGCACAACTTCACTGGCTCCCTGTATCAAAGCGCATACGGTACAAACTAGACACCATGTGCGTACAAAAGCCTCAATAACGCAGCCCCGATTACCTGTCAAGCCTACTTGAGATCTATGTTCCCTCACGTACCCTCCGCTCTGTCTCGATCCTCTGACTTTTCGCTTTCCACGCACTAAGCTCAATACCTATGGTCCACGAGCCTTCTCTGTTTCTGGTCCACTCTCCTGGAACAAACTTCTCTCTCAGTCCGTCAGCAACCTACTTTTGCCTCCTTCAAGTCCGCTCTCAAAACTCACCTTTTCTTCTCTGCATAAAATCCTAACCTCACTCAACCCCCCTCTGCAGCCTGTCTCCGCTCGGAGGGGAATCACTTTGTTTTAATATATAATTGTATATGATGTGCTCTCTGTGGTTTTCCATGGTTTTATTCTTGCTTTTATTGCTTTTATTCTTTTCTCCCCATTTGTGGCCATGCATGTGTGTGTGTGTGTGTGTGTGTGTGTGTGTGTGTGTGTGTGTGTGTGTGTGTGGTGTGTGTGTGTGTGTGTGTGCGTGCGTGCGTGCGTGTGTGCGTGTGTGTCTTTTCGGCGCTTGGATTGATTTTGTCGAGATTTGCGCTATATAAATATTGTAATTATTATGTATGCATGTGCGTACGTATGTATGTATGTATGTATGTATGTATACGCTTAGATATATGTATGTATGTATGCATGTATACGCTCAGCTTAGATTTATGTATGTAAGTATGTAAGCATGTATGTATGCATGTATACGCTCATATGTATGTAGGTATGTATGCATGTATACGCTCAGCGCTTAGATTTGATTTTGTCAAGATTTTGCGCTATATAAATAAAATATATTATTATTATTATTATCTGACACTGTAAATTATTTTTTTGCTGAATATGTTTTTCTGTGCAGTAGTTTTACTCTGAGATATCTTAAAGCTGGACAACAGGACAAGAATTGCATTTGTTCTTCCTGTGGCGTTTTCCATAAACACGACAAAAATATTCACATGAGAGAGAGAGAGAGAGAGAGAGAGAGAGGAGAGAGAGAGAGAGAGATTAACACACACACACACACACACACACACACTCACTCACACATACACACGCACGCACACACACAACACATGCACACGCATGCACATACACATACACACGCACGCACACAAACACACACACACACACTCATAAACTCATAAACACACGTGTGTATATGGACAAACACACACACACACACACACACACACACACACACACACACACACACACACACACACACACACACAAACAAACACACACACAAACACACTCAGTTTTAACGTCAGTTGCCTGCCAGTTCACTCCTGTAGTGGGAGTGAGTGGGGTGGGGGTGGGGATGGGGGGGGGGGGTTCATTGTGCTCTTGCAAAGTGGTGGTTCAGATTGGATCCTTTAGGGTGTACAGTCTCATTCGAAGATACGCCTCATGACAAGCAGGAACTCATCATATGGTTATGTTTTCAACAGAACAGGTTGACACAAAAGAAGTCGACACGCAGAATATCGCTTTATTGTTGAACAAAATTTCCTCGTTGATCCAAAGCAACGTAAGTCGTTTATAATCATTTGTATATTATAATTAATGTCATGATAAATGCTTTTACTCTAAATTAGATGTTGTCGTTTATGATTACTTATATATTATGATTAATGTCATGATAAATGCTTTTACTCCAAATTAGATGTCTTACTGTACTGTGTACGTACGTCATTTTTGATTATTTGTTTGATGTGTTCTGTGTTTGTTGATGTACAATGTTCTGTTTTAGATGTAAACTATTGCATTTAGAGGTTGTTGTTTTTTATTTTTTGTTACGAGGTTCCAAGGTTTGTTTCCTAGTGAGGCCTCAACTTTTCTCCTCAGTTTGAAAAACAAACAAACAAACAAATAAACAAAGAAACAAACAAACAAAGAAACAAACAAACTATAACTGTGTGGGGAAAAGTATAAATACAATGAAATGGAGAACGATAGTTGGACAGGTTGGATTGGGGTAGAGGGGAGACAGAGGAAAAAGTCATAAATAGGTGGTAGAATAGTAAGATGGAACGAAATCTTAACTCTAACATTAGTAATAATTAACTTCTACAATGTGAAGGGAAAATTTAACACTAAAACATAAACTGCATAAAGTTAAAGTAGTGCATTACCAGGACTGTGAACTAATGATTCTGTAATTTTAACAAGCAAAGATTGATCTGATGTTACTTTTTTTAAATGAGTTTCAGAATAGTTTTCTTGTGTAAACGTTTTCGGTAGAAAAGAACGTAGCATTTTGCAATAAAATAAACAGTGAAACAATGTGAACTGTTTGCCGCAAATACACTTGACATTTTTACAATATTTTGTTTTCAATGCGTTTAGCTGAATACGGAAACGAACAGCAACAATCGATCGCAAATGATACATGGAAGAATACTGCATTTTTTTTATATAAATTTTGAACGGAAAGTTTTATCATTTGTTGTGACACAAACTGTTCATTGAAATGTTCATGAAATCGAATCCATGAGGCTGATTCCAGCATGTTGCAAACTTCTTTTACGGAAGTATGAACATGGAATTCTATAGAATTAACAGAATTCTCTGCACCTTGCTTAGCTGCTCTGTCAACTACTTCGTTGCCGTGAAGACCAACGTGAGAAGGCACCCAGCATAAACTGATATCTGTACCTTTTATCCTTAAATGATGTACCCTGTTTGTGTTTGTTCCCTGTTTGTTGTTATACACTGTTTGTTGTTATACCCTGTTTGTGTTTGTTCCCTGTTTGTTGTTATACCCTGTTTCTTGTTTTACCCTGTTTGTGTTTGTTCCCTGTTTGTTGTTATACCCTGTTTGTTGTTATACCCTGTTTGTGTTTGTTCCCTGTTTGTTGTTATACCCTGTTTGTTGTTATACCCTGTTTCTTGTTTTACCTTGTTTGTGTTTGTTCCCTGTTTGTTGTTATACCCTGTTTGTTGTTATACCCTGTTTCTTGTTTTACCTTGTTTGTGTTTGTTCCTGTTTGTTGTTATACCCTGTTTGTTGTTATACCCTGTTTGTTGTTATACCCTGTTTGTGTTTGTTCCCTGTTTGTTGTTATACACTGTTTGTTGTTTTACCTTGTTTGTGTTTGTTCCCTGTTTGTTGTTATACCACTGTTTGTTGTTATACCCTGTTTGTGTTTGTTCCCTGTTTGTTGTTATACCCTGTTTCTTGTTTTACCTTGTTTGTGTTTGTTCCCTGTTTGTTGTTTATACCCTGTTTGTTGTTATACCCTGTTTGTGTTTGTTCCCTGTTTGTTGTTATACCCTGTTTGTTGTTATACCCTGTTTGTGTTTGTTCCCTGTTTGTTGTTATACCCTGTTTGTTGTTTTACCCTGTTTGTTGTTTTACCCTGTTTGTTGTTATACCCTGTTTGTTGTTATACCCTGTTTGTTGTTATACCCTGTTTGTTGTTATACCCTGTTTGTTGTTTATACCCTGTTTGTTGTTTATACCCTGTTTGTTGTTATACCCTGTTTGTTGTTATACCCTGTTTGTTGTTTACCTGTTTGTTTTATCCCTGTTTGTTGTTATACCCTGTTTGTTGTTATACCCTGTTTGTGTTATACTGTTTTTGTATACCCTGTTTGTTGTTATACCTGTTTGTTGTTATACCCTGTTTGTTGTTATACCCTGTTTGTTGTTATACCCTGTTTGTTACTGTTTGTTATACTGTTTGTGTTACCCTGTTTGTTGTTATACCCTGTTTGTTGTTATACCCTGTTTGTTGTGTATACCCTGTTTGTTGTTATACCCTGTTTGTTCTGTTTTATACCTGTTTTTGTTGTGTATACCCTGTTTGTGTTTTATACCCTGTTTGTTGTTATACCTGTTTGTTGTTATACCCTGTTTGTTGTTGTTATACCCTGTTTGTTGTTTACCTGTTTGTGTTTTTCCCTGTTTGTTGTTAACCTGTTTGTTGTTATACCTGTTTGTTGTTATACCTGTTTGTTGTTTATACCCTGTTTGTTGTTTACCTTGTTTGTGTTTTTCCCTGTTTGTTGTTATACCTGTTTGTTTGTATACCCTGTTTGTTGTTATACCCTGTTTGTTGTTATACCCTGTTTGTTGTTATACCTGTTTGTGTTTATACCCTGTTTGTTGTTATACCCTTGTTTTGTTGTTATACCCTGTTTGTTGTTATACCCTGTTTGTTGTTATACCCTGTTTGTTGTTATACCCTGTTTGTTGTTATATCCTGTTTGTGTTGTTATACCTGTTTGTTGTTATACCCTGTTTGTTGTTATACCCTGTTTGTTGTTTTTACTGTTTGTTGTTTTTTATACCTGTTTGTTGTTATACCTGTTTGTGTTATTCTGTTTGTTTTACCCTGTTTGTTGTTATACCTGTTTTTGTTATACCTGTTTGTTGTTATACCCTGTTTGTTGTTATACCTGTTTGTTGTTATACCTGTTTGTTGTTATACCTGGTTTCGTTGTTTATACCCTGTTTGTTTATACCCTGTTTGTTGTTATACCCTGTTTGTTGTTATACCCTGTTTGTTGTATACCCTGTTTGTTGTTATACCCTGTTTGTTGTTATACCTGTTTGTGTTTGTTCCCTGTTTGTTGTTATACCTGTTTGTTGTTATACCTGTTTGTTGTTATACCCTGTTTGTTGTTATACCCTGTTTGTTGTTATACCCTGTTTGTGTTTGTTCCCTGTTTGTTGTTATCCTGTTTGTTGTTATACCTGTTTGTTGTTATACCTGTTTGTTGTTATACCTGTTTGTTGTTATACCTGTTTGTTGTTATACCTGTTTGTTGTATACCTGTTTGTTGTTTACCCTGTTTGTGTTTGTTCCCTGTTTGTTGTTATACCCTGTTTGTTGTTATACCCTGTTTGTTGTTATACCATGTTTGTTGTTATACCTGTTTGTGTTTGTTCCCTGTTTGTTGTTATACCCTGTTGTGTTTGTTCCCTGTTTGTTGTTATACACTGTTTGTTGTTTTACCTGTTGTTGTGTTTTCCTGTTTGTTGTTATACCTGTTTGTTGTTATACCCTGTTTGTTGTTTATCCTGTTTGTGTTTGTTGTTATACCTGTTTGTTGTTATACCTGTTTGTGTTTTCCTGTTTGTTGTTTACCTGTTTGTTGTTATACCTGTTTGTTGTTATACCTGTTTGTTGTTTTACCTTGTTTGTGTTTGTTCCCTGTTTGTTGTTATACCCTGTTTGTTGTTATACACTGTTTGTTGTTATACCTGTTTTTGTTTTACCTTGTTTGTGTTTGTTCCTGTTTGTTGTTATACCCTGTTTGTTGTTATACACTGTTTGTTGTTTACCTGTTTGTTTTACCGTTGGTTTGTTCGTTTGTTGTTACCGTTTGTTGTTACCTGTTGTTGCTATACCTGTTTGTTGTTATACCCTGTTTGTGTTATACCTGTTTTGTTGTTCCTGTTTGTTGTTATACCCTGTTTGTGTTTGTTCCTGTTTGTTGTTATACCCTGTTTTGTTTACCTGTTTGTTGTTATACCTGTTTGTGTTTGTTCCCTGTTTGTTGTTATACCCTGTTTGTTGTTATACCCTGTTTGTTGTTATACCCTGTTTGTTGTAATACCTGTTTGTTGTTATACCCTGTTTGTTGTTTATCCTGTTTGGTGTTATATCCTGTTTGTTGTTATACCTGTTTGTTGTTATACCTGTTTGTTGTTATATTTTGTTTGTTTATACCCTGTTTGTTGTTATACCCTGTTTGTGTTTGTTCCCTGTTTGTTGTTATACCCTGTTTCTTGTTTTACCCTGTTTGTTGTTATACCTGTGTGTTGTTATACCTGTTTGTTGTTATACCCTGTTTGTTGTTATACCCTGTTTTGTTTTACCCTGTTTGTTGTTATACCCTGTGTGTTGTTATACCCTGTTTGTGTTTGTTCCCTGTTTGTTGTTATACCTGTTTTGTTTTACCCTGTTTGTTGTTATACCTGTTTGTTGTTATACCCTGTTTGTTGTTATACCTGTTTGTTGTTATACCCTGTTTGTTGTTATACCTGTTGTTGTTATACCCTGTTTGTTGTTTTCCCTGTTTGTTGTTATACCCTGTTTGTTGTTATACCCTGTTTGTTGTTTACCCTGTTTGTTGTTATACCCTGTCTGTTGTTATACCTGTTTGTTGTTATACCTGTTTGTGTTATCCCTGTTTGTTGTTATACCCTGTTTGTTGTTTACCTGTTTGTTGTATACCTGTTTGTTGTTATACCCTGTTTGTTGTTATACCTGTTTGTGTTTTTCCTGTTTGTTGTTATACCCTGTTTGTGTTTGTTCCTGTTTGTTGTTTACCTGTTTGTTGTTATACCCTGTTTGTTGTTATATCCTGTTTTGTTGTTCCTGTTTGTTGTTATACCTGTTTGTTGTATCCTGTTTGTTGTTATACCCTGTTTGTTGTAATACCCTGTTTGTTGTTATACCTGTTTGTTGTTTATCCTGTTTGTGTTTATCCTGTTTGTTGTTATACCTGTTTGTTGTTATACCCTGTTTGTTGTTATATCTGTTTGTTGTTATACCCTGTTTGTTGTTTACCTGTTTGTGTTTGTTCCCTGTTTGTTGTTATACCCTGTTTTTGTTTACCCTGTTTGTTGTTATACCTGTGTGTTGTTATACC
The DNA here is from genome assembly GCA_030674185.1 of Monoplex corrugatus. Lineage (NCBI taxonomy): Eukaryota > Metazoa > Mollusca > Gastropoda > Littorinimorpha > Ranellidae > Monoplex > Monoplex corrugatus. The sequence continues at coordinate 18,776,941 of JAPXFY010000021.1, read as the reverse complement.
TGTTTGTTGTTATCCTGTTTGTTGTTATACCTGTTTCTTGTTTTACCCTGTTTGTTGTTATACCTGTGTTGTTAT
>JAPXFY010000021.1:18769563-18776766 GCA_030674185.1 Monoplex corrugatus | reverse complement strand
TACCCTGTTTGTTGTTATAACCTGTTGTTTTACTGTTTTGTTATACCTGTTGTTGTTATACCCTGTTTGTTGTTATACCCTGTTTGTTGTTATACCCTGTTTGTTGTTATACCCTGTTTGTTGTTATACCCTGTTTGTTGTTATACCCTGTTTGTTGTTATACCCTGTTGTTTGTTTTGTTATACCCTGTTTGTTTTATACCCTGTTTGTTGTTATACCCTGTTTTGTTAACCTGTGTTGTTATAACCTGTTTGTTGTTATACCTGTTTGTTGTTATACCCTGTTTGTTGTTATACCTGTTTGTTGTTATACCCTGTTTGTTGTTATACCCTGTTTGTTGTATATACCCTGTTTGTTGTTATACCCTGTTTGTTGTTATACCCTGTTTGTTGTTATACCCTGTTTGTTGTTATACCCTGTTTGTTGTTATACCCTGTTTGTTGTTATACCCTGTTTGTTGTTATACCCTGTTTGTTGTTATACCCTGTTTGTTGTTATACCCTGTTTGTTGTTATACCCTGTTTGTTGTTATACCCTGTTTGTTGTTATACCCTGTTTGTTGTTATACCCTGTTTGTTGTTATACCCTGTTTGTTGTTATATTACCCTGTTTGTTGTTATACCCTGTTTGTTGTTATACCCTGTTTGTTGTTATACCCTGTTTGTTGTTATACCCTGTTTGTTGTTATACCCTGTTTGTTGTTATACCCTGTTTGTTGTTATACCCTGTTTGTTGTTAACCTGTTTGTTGTTATACCTGTTTGTTGTTATACCCTGTTTGTTGTTATACCCTGTTTGTTGTTATACCCTGTTTTGTTGTTATACCTGTTTGTTGTTATACCCTGTTTGTTGTTATACCCTGTTTGTTGTTATACCCTTGTTTGTTGTTATACCTGTTTGTTGTTATACCCTGTTTGTTGTTATACCCTGTTTGTTGTTATACCTGTTTTGTTGTTATACCCTTGTTTTGTTTGTTATACCCTGTTTGTTGTTATACCTGTTTGTTGTTATACCCTGTTTGTTGTTATACCTGTTTGTTGTTATACCCTGTTTGTTGTTATACCCTGTTTGTTGTTATACCTGTTTGTTGTTATACCCTGTTTGTTGTTATACCCTGTTTTTGTTATACCTGTTTGTTGTTATACCCTGTTTGTTGTTATACCCTGTTTGTATTGTTATACCCTGTTTGTTGTTATACCCTGTTTGTTGTTTATACCCTGTTTGTTTTATACCTGTTTGTTGTTATACCTGTTGTTGTTATAACCTGTTTGTTGTTATACCCTGTTTGTTGTTATACCTGTTTGTTGTTATACCCTGTTTGTTGTTATACCCTGTTTGTTGTTATACCCTTTTTTGTTTGTTGTTATACCATGTTTGTTGTTATACCCTGTTTGTTGTTATAACCCTGTTGTTGTTATAACCCTGTTTGTTGTTATACCTTTGTGTTAATGTTTGTTATACCCTGTTTGTTGTTATAACCTGTTTGTTGTTATACGCTGTTTGTTGTTATACCCTGTCGTTGTTATACTGTTTTTTATACCTTTTGTTTTATACCCTGTTTGTATGTTATTTTATACCTGTTTGTTCTTATACCCTGTCTGTTGTTATTAACTGTTTATTGTTATACGCTGTTTGTTCTTATACCCTGTTTGTTGTTATACCCTGTTTGTTGTTATACCCTGTTATGTTTGTTATACCCTGTTTGTTGTTATACCCTGTTTGTTGTTATACCCTGTTTGTTGTTATACCCTGTTTGTTGTTATACTGTTGTTGTTATAACCGTTTATTGTTATCTGTTGTTGTTAAACCCTGTCTGTTGTTATAACCTGTTTGTTGTTATACCTGTTTGTTTATACCCTGTTTGTTGTTATACCCTGTTTGTTGTTATAAACTGTTTATTGTTATACCTGTTTGTTGTTATACCCTGTTTGTTGTTAACCCTGTTTGTTGTTATACCTGTTTGTTGTTAATAACTGTTTATTGTTATACCCTGTTTGTTGTTTATACCCTGTTTGTTGTTATAAACTGTTTATTGTTATACGCTGTTTGTTGTTATACCCTGTTTGTTGTTATAAACTGTTTTGAACTTTGTTGTATAACCCTGTTGTTGTTACCTGTTGTTGTTATACCCTGTTGTTGTTATACTGTTTTTATAACCCTGTTTGTTGTTATACCCTGTTTGTTGTTTATACCCTGTTTGTTGTTATACCCTGTTTGTTGTTATACCCTGTTGTTTGATTTTGTTATACCCTGTTTGTTGTTATACCCTGTTTGTTGTTGTTATACCTGTTTGTTGTTATACCCTGTTTGTTGTTATACCCTTTTTGTTGTTATACCTGGTGTTACTGTTGTTATAACCTGTTTGTTGTTATACCCTGTTTGTTGTTATACCCTGTTTGTTGTTATACCCTGTTTGTTGTTATACCCTTGTTGTATACCTGTTGTTTAAACCTGTTTATGTTTTATACCCTGTTTGTTGTTATAACCTGTTTGTTGTTATACCCTGTTTTGTTGTGTTATACCCTGTTTGTTGTTATAACCCTGTTTGTTGTTATACCCTGTTTGTTGTTATACCTGTTGTTGTTATACGTTTTTTATACCCTGTTTGTTGTTATACCCTTGTTGTTAACTGTTTTTGTTATACCCTGTTTGTTGTTATACCTGTTTTGTTGTTATACCCTGTTTGTTGTTATACCCTGTTTGTTGTTATACCTGTTTGTTGTTATACCGTTGTGTTTTGTTGTTATACCTGTTTGTTGTTATACCCTGTTTGTTGTTATACCCTGTTTGTTGTTATAACCCTGTTTGTTGTTATACCCTGTTTGTTGTTTATACCCTGTTTGTTGTTATACCTGTTTGTTGTTATACCCTGTTTGTTTGTTATACCCTGTTTGTTGTTATACCCTGTTTGTTGTTATACCTGTTGTTGTTATACCCTGTTTGTTGTTATACCCTGTTTGTTGTTATACCCTGTTTGTTGTTATACGCTTTTGTTGTTATACCGTTTGTTGTTATAACCCTGTTGTTGTTATACCTGTTTGTTGTTATACCCTGTTTGTTGTTATACCCTGTGTTTGTTGTTATACCTGTTTGTTGTTATACCCTGTTTGTTGTTATACCCTGTTTGTTGTTATACCCTGTTTGTTGTTATACCCTGTTTGTTGTTATACCCTGTGTTTGTTGTTATACCTGTTTGTTGTTATACCCTGTTTGTTGTTATACCCTGTTTGTTGTTATACCCTGTTTGTTGTTATACCCTGTTTGTTGTTATACCCTGTTTGTTGTTATACCTGTTTGTTGTTATACCCTGTTTGTTGTTATACCCTGTTTGTTGTTATACCCTGTTTGTTGTTATACCCTGTTGTTGTTGTTATACCCTGTTTGTTGTTATACCCTGTTTGTTGTTATACCCTGTTTGTTGTTATACCTTGTTTGTTGTTATACCTGTTTGTTGTTATACCCTGTGTGTTGTTATACACTGTTTGTTGTTATACCCTGTGTGTTGTTATATGCTGTTTGTTGTTATACCTTGTTTGTTGTTATACGCTGTTTGTTGTTATACGCTGTTTGTTGTTATACCCTATGTGTTGTTATACGCTGTTTGTTGTTATACCATGTTTGTTGTTATACCCTGTTTGTTGTTATATGCTGTTTGTTGTTATACCCTGTTTGTTGTTATACCTTGTTTGTTGTAATACCCTGTGTTGTTATACCCTGTTTGTTGTTATACCCTGTTTGTTGTTATACCTTGGTACTTGTTATACCCTGTTTGTGTTATACCCAGTTTGTGGTTGCTTGGTGACTGATTGATCGATCGATCGATTGTTTGATTAATTGATTGATTGATCGATTGATTGATCGATCGATCGATTGAGCCAATGACTGTTGAGTAAGTGAGTCATTAGTTGACTGATTCATCCAATTAAACGATTGGTGATTGGTGATTGATTGTTAATATTTTTCATATGTTTGTTAATTTGGTGATTTATTCGATTATCGGTCAAATCATTGTTACCCTTTTGATAAACCGTTGATTGGAGATTTGTTGAATTAGAGGATTTGTGGACTTACTGTAGGGTTAACTGATTGGTTGATTGACTGATCAGTCAGTATAATCGATTGATTAATCAATAGGTTGGCAAACTTGACAATCTGTTTGACAAACTGTTGAGTAATGAATAGACTACATGGACTCGAGGAACAGTCATATGGATAAATGATTCAAAAATAAATTGATCGATGGATAGATTGGTTTATTGACTGATTGTATGATTGGTTATGTTTCATGACTGGTATACTGATTGATATGTTGACAGATTATCCAGTGATGATGAAAAACATATAAATAGTCATGGGTTGAGCAATGGATATACAGACATATTACCTATTGATGAAAATCATATTTATAGGAAAGTATTATGATATTGATATAGTCAGACAGGTGTTGTGAATGTATTATTATGTATCATGGATGAAATACCTTTTGGGATTACTCCAGACTGTGGATTACATCGAATTATAAAATACGCTGGAAATGAACAAAATGCAAGTCCCATCCCATTGTTGTATTGTGGCCCAAGACCAATGTACATTAAACTGAGTCTGAGCCTCTCTCTCTGTCTGTCTCTCTCTCTCTCTCTTTCTCTCACACACACACACATGCATGGGCAGACACACACACACACACACACACACACACACACACACACACACACACATACACACACACACACACACACACACAGTTACACTAGCAAACACACATGCCAGGGCATGCACACTCACAAACACACGCGCGCGCGCGCTCGCTTGCTAATAATGGGTCAATGGAGATTACTTTAAATAACTTGCTTTACTGGTTGAGCCTGTCTATTCCCTCTGCACCCCACGCATTAAAACATGCAGCTGTTTTGATTAGACACAAACAAATCACATACTAAATTAGTAGCACACCATGAAATTACCCTAATATATAAATGATGAAAAAACACGCGCACACACAAACCGATTTGTTCTGTTAATCCTTTTGTGTATACTTTAACACACAAAGTTCATATTTTCCGTAAAAAGTAGATAAACCAGGCACCACAACAAATTACTAAGCAAAATAGACTGCACAAAACAAAAGAACAGTCTTTTGTCTAATTGTGTGCACACTTCTTTTGCCCCAACAAAGTTTGAGGCGGACACTGCATGCTTTTGTATTAAGTACATGGAATGTGTTAGTTTAGCAGATAACAGAGAAGCGATTCCAGCCTAGCGCCTGCAAGCAGGCACCTGTGCCAGAGATAAGAGCTGGGGAAAGGGAGGGGGGGGGGAGGTCAGGCGGTGTAAGTGTGAGCCGGCCAGGCCTGCCTAAATGGTGAGAAATGGCAGCATTTGTACAGCCGTACATATAACATGGCCCTTGGCTAATACACACACATAACATGGCCCTTGGCTAATACACACACATAACATGGCCCTTGGCTAATACACACACATATGATGGCCCTTGGCTAATGCACACATATGATGGCTCCGTGGCTAATACACACACATAACATTGCCCCGTGACAAATACACACACATAATATGGCCCTGTGACTAATACACACATAATATGGCCCTGTGACTAATACACACACATAGCATGGCCCTGTGACTAATACACACACATAACTTGGCCCTGTGACTAATACACACACATAACATGGCCCTGTGACTAATACACACACATAACATGGCCCTTGGCTAATACACACACATAACATGGCCCTTCGCTAATACACACACATAACATGGCCCTTGGCTAATACACACACATAACATGGCCCTTGGTTAATACACACACATAATATGGCCCCGTGACTAATACACACATAACATGGCCCTTGGCTAATACACACACATAACATGGCCCTTGGCTAATACACACATATAACATGGCCCTTGGCTAATACACACACATAACATGGCCTCGTGACTAATACACACACATAACATGGCCCTTGGCTAATACACACACATAACATGGCCCTTGGCTAATACACACATATAACATGGCCCTTGGCTAATACACACACATAACATGGCCCTTGGCTAATACACACACATAACATGGCCCTTGGCTAATACACACACATAACATGGCCCTTGGTTAATACACACACATAATATGGCCCCGTGACTAATACACACATAACATGGCCCTTGGCTAATACACACACATAACATGGCCCTTGGCTAATACACACATATAACATGGCCCTTGGCTAATACACACACATAACATGGCCTCGTGACTAATACACACACATAACATGGCCCTTGGCTAATACACACACATAACATGGCCCTTGGCTAATACACACACATAACATGGCCCTTGGCTAATACACACACATAACATGGCCCTTGGCTAATACACACACATATGATGGCCCTTGGCTAATGCACACATATGATGGCCCCGGGCTAATACACACACATAACATGGCCCTGTGACTAATACACACACATAATATGGCCCTGTGACTAATACACACATAATATGGCCCTGTGACTAATACACACACATAGCATGGCCCTGTGACTAATACACATACATAACTTGGCCCTGTGACTAATACACACACATAACATGGTCCATTGACTAATACACACATAACATGGCCTTGTGAATAATACACATACATAATATGGCCCTGTGACTAATTCACACATAACATGGTCCTGTGACTAATGCACACACATAACATGGCCCAGTGACTAATACACACACATAACATGGCCCTGTGACTAATACACACATAACATGGCCCTGTGAATAATACACACACATAACATGGCCCTTGGCTAATACACACATAACATGGTCCTGTCACTAATACACACATAACATGGCCCTGTGACTAATACACACATAACATGGCCCTGTGACTAATACACACAAATAACATGGCCCTGTGACTAATACACACACATAACATGGTCCTGTGACTAATACACACATAACATGGCCCTGTGACTAATACACATACATAATATGGCCCTGTGACTAATACACACACATAACATGGCCCTGTGACTAATACACATACATAATATGGCCCTGTGACTAATACACACATAACATGGCCCAGTGACTGATACACATACATAACATGGTCCTGTGACTAATACACATACATAACATGGTCCTGTGACTAATACACACATAACA
>JAPXFY010000021.1:18739563-18764563 GCA_030674185.1 Monoplex corrugatus | reverse complement strand
AAAGTAAGCATTCCTTTGGTCCTACCTAGTATATGGATTTTCTGTTTAATATTTGTAAAAGTAAGCATCGTTGTATAGTGTATGGATTTTCTATTTTGAATTTGTAAAAGTAAGCATTCCTTTGGTCCTACCTAGTGTATGGATTTTCTACTTTATATTTCTAAAAGTAAGCATTGCTGTGGTCCTACCTAGCATATGGATTTTTTTACTTTATATTTGTAGAAGTAAGTATTGCTGTGGTTCTACTAAGCCTATGGATTTTCCATTTTATATTTGTAAAAGTAAGCATTGCTATGGTCCTACCTGGCGTATGAATTTTCTGTTTTATATTTGTATCAGTCTGTCATTAGAACAATATGTACACATACATACACACACACACACACACACACACATATATATATATATAATATATACACACACATACACATATACATATACAAATGCTGACTCACACATGCACGCATGCGTGTACACACACACACACACACACACACACACACACACACACACACACACAACACACACACACACACACACACACAACACAACACAACACAACACACACAATTCACAAAGACACCTTGACGACGAAAACATCAGGGCGTCAAGGTGTCTTTGTAGATTCTCTTTCTATGTGGCCATATTCGGTTTCGCCCTCTCCAGGTGTGTCTCGTCTGTCAAGTTACAGTCTTGTTGTCACCCCCATCCCCATGTCCCCACGCAACATTGTCACTTTCCAAAACGAGTGTGACTGCCCGCGCCCAAGCAAACAGGAACCAGAAGAACAAGAAAACCAATATAAGCGCGTGTCCAACAAAACAAAACAAAACAAGCTCAAATTTTCGGCCAACCAGCCTTTGTCAAGCGCGAACGCACGGTCGCATACAGATCACAGACACCAAACAATGGATAATAAAAACGGGACTAAAAACTTCCCTGCCGCCTCGTCCAGTGGGTAAGAAATGGAATGCCCATGTTGTCATGAGCAGTGGTAAGAAGTGGGGAGAGGGGAGGCAACTATGATGTCGAAAGGGAAGTGAGATGAGTTCTGCAATTTTGAGAAGTGGCCATGCTATATCGGTATAGCCCTGTTCTGAAGAAGGCACAGGGCAAGAGCCAAGAGGTAAGGGAGTAGATTGTGCCCAGTGCCATGAATCTGGTAGGCCTGGGAACAGGAAGAAACATGAAACGGCATGTCTGAATTCTGTTGTGCAATGGATTACTTATGGTTTGTCATTAAGACCATATGGTTTGCGTGTTCCAAGTTTATTAAGAGGTGGGATTCTCTGTCTTTCCTGTCTATGGTGCTGTTTGTATAGAAGCCACAGACCTTTCACTCGGATGTCATTGATTGAGTGGTCTGATTGGTTGAAGTGATTGGGGATAGTTTTATCCCTTTGGTGGCGGATATCAGCCAAGTGTTCTTTGAAACGTGTGTCAAGGGTGCGTCCAGTTTCACCAATATACAGTTGGGAACATTTAGAGCAGCTGATCAAGTGGACAATGTTGTAAGTTTGACAGTTGAAATGTTTTGTAATTCTCATATGAGATTTGGGGCCTTTGACTGTGGTGGCTGAGCACAAGAAAGGAAAAGTCTTGCATTTAGGTTTGTTGAATTGAGAGGTTCCTGGAGGTTGGCTGACTGGTTTGCTGAGATTTGAATGCACCAGCAAGTCGCGGAGATTTGTGTCTCTCTTGTAGACGATCAAAGGGCGCTGGTCAAAGGTTTCACCTGTAGTGGGACTGGATCGCAGAATGTTCCAGTTGGACAAGATGATCCTTTTTACGAGGTACATGGACGGGTGGTAAACTAGACTGAGGACCGGCCGGTCCTCTGTGGCAGCTTTGGGCTTCGAATGGAGGGCATTTGGCTGAGAGACAGAGTTGACTTTTTTCCGGGCTTCATTGATGACCTCGAGTGGGTAATGTCTGCGCAGGAAAAATCTAGTCATTTCATCTGCTTTGTCCTGGAAATCGTCTTCGTCTGAGCAGAGGCGTCGTAGTCTCAAGAACTGCGAGTAGGGAATGCTGTTTCTGGTGTTGGAAGTGTGAGATGATTGATAGTCCAGGTAGGAATGTGAGTCTGTAGGTTTGTAGTGGACTGTAGTGACTAGTTGTTCAGATTGAAGGGAAACTTCGATATCAAGAAAGCTTATGGATGTGTTTGAAATTTCATATGTGAACTTGATGGATGGGTGAAACGTTTGGACGTAATGGATGAATTGTAAAAGTTGGTCATGATCGAGGGATGTCATGCCAATGCAATCATCTATGTATCTTTTGTAAATTTCAGGTTTGGGTTTCTTGTATTGTTGTAGGATTTGTTCCTCCAAATATCCCATGAACAAACAGGCATAGCTGGGGCCCATCTTTGTACCCATGGCGACTCCGCTAACTTGCGAGAACGTCTCATCGCCAAACGAAAATGTGTTCATTGTCAGGACCAGCTCCGCAAGTCGGACGAGGGTTGAAGTAGACAATGTTTGACACGTCGTTTGTCCAGAAAATGCTGGAGAGCTTTTAACCCGTCGGAGTGGGGTATGCTGGTGTACAAAGAGGTCACATCCAAAGTGAACAGGTATTGGGGTTTGAAGGTGTGGTCTTCATTTATTATTTGAATCAGATTCAATGTATGGTTAGTGTCTTTGATGAAGGTAGGCAAAGACTGGACTATAGGTTGCAAAATGTGGTCAAGAAACTGAGAAATGTTTTCAGTTGGGCAGTTTGCATCTGCATGTGATTTCCACAAAACGGAATAGAAAAGATATTTTTGTTTGTTCTGTCATTTTCGTTTAAAGCCCAGCCTACTGCATAGAACTATATCAGGGCTATAACATGTTTCAAAACAAACACAATACTTCAACTGGGAAAAAAAGAGAAAAGAAAATTAAGTACACATATCAATGCATTCGTGCACATAATCTAAGGAAATGCCCCTGGCGTTGACCACTCCGTCCAATTTATCACACAGGGGATTTAAAAACCATACCCGAATACAAACTTAAACATAACTAAGGACGCTAAAACATACATATATGTATAATTTTCCATTGTTTTTATTCTTTCTCCCCATTTATAGCCGTGTGTGTGTGTGTGTGTGTGTGTGTGTGTGTGTGTGTGTGTGTGTGTGTGTGTGTGTGTGTGTGCGTGGGTGCGTGTGTGTGCGTGCGTGCGTACGTGTGTGTGCGTGCGTGCGTGTGTGTGTGTTTCAGCGCTTAGATTTGATTTTATCAAGATTTTGCGCTATATAAATATTGTAATTATTATTATTATTATTATTATATACATATATATATAGAGATATATATATATGTATATGTATATATATATACATATATATATATATATATATATATATATATATATAATACATATATATATATACACTGTATATATAAACAGGCCTAAAATTGCTTCCGCACATCTCATTTCCCTAGAGCCAAAAATGCACTTAATACATGTACCCAATTATCAATCCTGAGAGAAAGAACGTAAGACTTTAGCGAACACATACAGGTGAATGGACCAGCAAGGCAGAAAATAATAGGAAGAAATGACAGAAAGCAAAGGAACAAGGCAGAAACAAAGACAGTGACAGAAAAGAGGACATTTGTATCACAGAATACCAGAAGGTGGGATACTATCTAGACTGAAAGAGACCCCTACATCCCCACGGGGGGGGGGGGGGGGGATTTTTGTTTTCGTTTTTGTTTTTGTTTTGTTGTCATTGTTGTTGTTGTTGTTGTTGTTGTTGTTGTTGTTGTTGTTGTTAAATAGCTACCAATATCGCATGGGTGACATGTCTTCTCGCCTGGCACTATTTTTCACACCAGCTCTCTCTCTCTCTATCTCTCTTGCTCTCTCTCTCTCTCTCTCTCCTCTCCGCTCTCTCTCTCTCTCTCTCTCTCTCTCTCTTTCTCTGTCTGTCTGTCTGTCTATCTGTCTCTCTGTCTGTCAGTCTGTCTGTCTGTCTCTTCTCTCTCTCTCTCTCTCTCTCTCTCTCTCTCTCTCTCTCTCTTCTTTATGATTAACTTCCAGTTTCATGCTGGCACAGTATGTCTGCAAGACTCTTAACTGGTTTTGCAAACCATTTGGTGTTGTTGACAGAAGGGCTACATCATCTGCAAAAAGAAGAATGAATATTTCCATTAAACCTGGCATCAACTGGATGCCATGTCGCCCCTTTTCATCCATACAATTGGCTAATTGATTTATTAATACTGAAAATAAAGTAGGGCTTAAGACACATCCTTGTCTCACGCCTATGGGGTTATCGAATATTTCAGATAATTCCCAGTTTGCCCGAATACATGAGCATAATGATTCATACATTGCTTTTAGCGAAACCAAAAACTTCCCTTTTACTCCTTGATTTTGAATACACTTTAAGAGTTTGTCATGCTGAACCGAATCAAAGGCTTTCTTAAAGTCTACAAAAGCAACATTTAGTTTTCTACCTTTCTTGCACATAGTTTTCTGAACCATAGCGTGCAGACTGAAAATTTGATCCACTGTAGAATATTTTTTCCTAAAACCTGCCTGACTTTCTGATATTAAATTATTGTTTTCTAACCAAGCATACAATCTAGTATTCAGTATTGATGTGTAACATTTTGAAACAATGCTTAATAACAACACATCCCTGTAATTGTCCACTTTATCAGGATCTCCTTTCTTAAATATTGGTATGATAATAGCTTTTGACCAATCTTGAGGATGTACTCCTCGTCGAATAAAGTGTTAAACAGCTTCAAAAGAAAATTATGGATATTTGCGTTACCATTTTTTAACATCTAAGCTGTAACACCGTCTATTCCACTGGCTTTACCTATCCTCAATTTTCTGATGGATTCTCTGACTTCTTCTATAGTTATCTTAGAATTTAATGGGTGTTCTGTTGATTCATTTAAATCTACTTCGACAATGCAGCGCTCATCATTTGTTGATCTGTTATCTTGAAATACGTTTTTAAAATGACTGAACCATTCATCAATACTTATATTGTTAGTAAGTTTGTTTTTGGTACCATACCCTATATTTCTTAACTCAGTCCAAAACTGCGATGAATTTGAAATATTTCTGGCTAGCAATCTGCTTTTTGTTTATTAATTAAACTGCTGTTTTTTATTCTTTAATATTTTTTTATACTTCTTCCGTGCTTCACAATACACAACTCAATCATCCTCATCTTTTGTTTTTCTGTAGTGTTTGAGAGTTTTTCTGCTTTCTGCTTTTGCTTTCTCACATTCACCATCAAACCAATCAGATCTTTTTCTCTTCTCTGTACATTTCTTACGGTACATACAAGCACCAGCTTCTTTGAGACATTCAACAAATATGGTTAAAGCCTTATCTACATTAGTGTCTAGAGTATCCGAAGCCAATGTAAGTCTTCTCTGAATGTGATTACTTTGTAATTTGTTTGTATAATCGTCTTTCTTATTTTCTTGCCATATGAACTTTTGTGTGATGTTATTTTTTGATACTTTTCCCTCCGCTTTTATTCCTGTTTCAAGCTTTCGCTCCACTTTCATTATAACCGGTAAATGATCTGATTCTGTGAGACTGTCAACATCTAACATTGTTGTTGTTATAATGGGGTACCCTTATTGTTTTGTACTTATTTTTTGTTATAATGGGATATCTGTATTGTTTTGTTATATTGTTATTGTTTAGTAGTTGTCCTTTGTTGGAATGGGATGCACTTATTGTTTTGTATTTATCCTTTGTTATAGCAAGATACTTTTATGATTTTGTATCTGTCCTTTGTTATAACGAGACACTGTATATTGTTTTGTGTCTGTCCTTTGTTATAACGAGACACTGTATATTGTTTTGTGTCTGTCCTTTGTTATAACGAGACACTGTATATTGTTTTGTGTCTGTCCTTTGTTATAACGAGACACTGTATATTGTTTTGTGTCTGTCCTTTGTTATAACGAGACACTGTATATTGTTTTGTGTCTGTCCTTTGTTATAACGCGATATCATTGTCGTTTTGTATCTTATGACAGGATACTCAAAGCTTTGGATTTTTCCTTTGTTATAACGGAACAGGATACTCAAAGCTTTGGATTTTTCCTTTGTTATAACGGAACATCTGTATTGTTTTGTATTTATCCATTGTTATGAGGGGATACCGTTCTTGTTTTTGTGTTTATCTGTATTGTTTTGTATTTATCCATTGTTATGAGGGGATACCGTTCTTGTTTTTGTGTTTATCTGTATTGTTTTGTATTTACCCTTACTGCATAAATATATGCGCGCAGGTGTGTGTGTTTACGTGCAAGCGTGTGTGTGTGTGTGCGTGTATGCGTGTGTGTGTGTGTGTGTGTGTGTGTGTGCGTGTGTGTGTGTGTGTGTGTGTGCGTGTACGTGTGTGGTGTGTGTGTGTGTGTGGTGTGTGTGTGTGTGTGTGGTGTGTGTGTGTGTGTGTGCGTGTGCGCATGCGCATGCGCATGTTCCATCAAAAAAAATGTCTCCTCCCCTGTGCGATATATCCATTTCCACAAGACGATCAGGAAACAAATGATACAATAAGTTCTGATCTGTGTGAATATACAGTTTCGGCTGTCCACATTTCGCTGAGAAACTTGTGAAAGATATGTCCGCAGTTTTGTTTGTGATCTGGTAAATATTTGTGGAGAAAATGTGCTTCTGAAAGATTCTATATATCTCATACACTGCCTATGTCACCAGCGAGGGTATAAAGTAGACTCAAACATGCTGTTGGTCAGTTCGAAGACGACCTGACTACAGTAGGTAAGACAGATGCAAAATGAAGTGGTACGCACATGTTAAAGATCCACAGTGTGTGTGTGTGTGTGTGCGTGTGCGTGTGCGGTGTGTGTGACCGAGCGCATACGCGCGCGCGTGTGTGTGTGTGTGTGTGTGTGTGTGTGTATGTGTGTGTGTGTGTGTGTGTGTGTGTGTGTGTGTGTGTGTGTTCATGTACGTCTGGGTATGTATGTGCATTGTGTATGTGAAGTGTGTGCGTGCGTGTGTGTACCCACTTGCATGCGTGCGAACGGACGTGTCAAAAGTTCCTTGCAAAGACCATCCTGCCAGGCATAGTCCCAGCGAGAAGACGAGGAAGGCAGTGAAAGAGACAGGATGACAGCATCCAACAAAGGACAAACCTGAACATCCCCAGTTCCCAGAAAAAACGGAAAGACAGCATTCAGGAATGGACAAACCTGAATATCCCCAGTTCCCAGAAAAAAAAAACAACAAGAATACAGTATCCAAGAATGGACAAACCTGAACATCCCCAGTTCCCAGAAAAAAAAACGAGAATACAATATCCAAGAATGGACAAACCTGAATATCCCCAGTTCCCAGAAGAAAAAAAAACAAGAATACAGTATCCAAGAATGGACAAACCTGAACATCCCCGGTTCCCAGAAGAAAAAAAAGAAACGGGAAGACAATATCCAAGAATAGACAAACCGGAACTTCCGCAGTTCCCAGAAAATGGCAGAAAATCGGAAGACCTGGAGTAAACTCGTCGTAAAGTCATGTCATCAGCGGTGGTCCCGCAACCTGCAGGGTTCTAGGGGTATGTCATGTTATTGTTATTGTTTTTGAAAGCCCAGCCGACTGCGTAGAGCCATATCAGGGTTATAACCGCCTCAAAACATACAACACTTCAACAGGAAAAAAAATTAAGTGCACATGTTAATGCATTCACGCACATAATCTAAGGACGTGCCCCTGGCGTTGACCACTCCGTCCAATCTGTCGCAAGAGTATTTTAAAAAACACACAAATTTAAGCATACCTAAAGACACCAAAACATATACAATCATCATTATCAGGTGCCTTGCCGCATGGCGTTGGCGATCATGGGCTTCCAACCATGGGCTTCTATCTCTCGTTGCTCCTAGCATCTCCCCCACCCTCTTCATCCCCAGCCACTCTGCAAGTCCGTCCAGCATTCTCTCCCTGGGTCTACCTGGTTCTCTCTTTCCCTCCAGCTTTCCCGTTGTGACCAGGTGCTCCAAATCCCCCTTCCTCATAAAATGGCCTATAAATGTTGCTTGTCTTTTCCTAATCTTCCTTATGAGCTTGTGTCTGCCTCCATCAAGACTGTCTCGTTTGTTTTCTTTGCTGTCCATGGAACTCTCAACATTCTTCTGAGAAACCACATCTCGGCTGCCTCGATCCTGCTCTAGCTTTGCTTGCTGACTGTCCACGCCTCGCATCCGTACAACAGTATTGGTTCTATATAACATTCAAGGACTCTCTTTCTGACGTTAATTGATAGGCATTTGTTGGTAAGAATGCTTGTCATCTTCTTGAATGCTGTTTTGGCTTGGCCGATTGTGCCAGCTATTTCCGATGTGCATCTGCCGTCTGATGAAATGACCGTTCCCAGGTATTTGAACTTATTAAACTGTGTCAAGGTTGTGCCATTTGCTGCTATTTTGCAGGAGGGGATTTCATATTTTTTACTGATCACCATGACCCCAGTCTTCCGCCGTCTAGTCCCAACCCCCCACCACATATACAATATCGGGCATAAATTACCTAAAATTGCTTCCGCATATCTCACCTCCCTAGAGCCAAAAAATGCACCCAGTACATGTACCCAATTATCAATCCTAAGTGAAAAGTACGTAAGACTTTATCGAACACATACAGTGAATGGACCAGGAAGGCAGATGATGATAGGAAGAAATGACAGAAATGCAAAGGAGGAAGAAAGAAACAAAGAGAGTGACAGAAAAGACGAAATTTCTAGCACAGAATTTCCAGAGGGTGGGCATACTATTCATACTGAAAGAGCCCCCGGAATCCCCGCGGGGGAAGGTGACATTATGTCACGTAACGCAAACTTTGTTTATACACTACATGATGGGATGTCTCACCTGTCTCACCTGACGGCGTCACCGGGCTCAGTGTTGGCCGCTGCACTGTGTGACAAAGTCCCTGTCCTCCAAGTGGCTCTGTCTTGAATTTTGTGGACAACTTCTTGAATATTTAGGACACCGGTGCTGGTTATGTTCTCAGTGTATGAAATTGGAGGTCTGCCTTTCTTCTTTTTTGTCTGTTTTTCCTTGAAATTTTGTTGCCATGAAGTCTGTGTTCTTGCTACGTGACACATGGCCAGTGTGTTTTAGTCTTCAGTTGTTGATGTCCGCAAGTAGTTTTCTGGTGGTATCAAGTTCTTCCAGGACAAGTTTTTGTATCTGTCCATTCGACACGTTGCAGTTTCCGATAAAACCACATCTCTGCTGCCTCGATTCTTTTGCAATCTCCCCACCTCACTCTCTGTGTGTCTCTCCCTCCCTCTCTCTCTCTCCTTTTCTCTCTCTCTCCCTCCCTCTCTCTCCCTCTGTCTGTCTGTCTGTCTGTCTGTCTCTCTCTCTCTCTCTCTCTCTCTCTCTCTCTCCTCTCTCTCTCTCTCTCTCTCTCTCTCTCGCCTGTTGTGAACGTTTTGCAAGGCATGAAACAAATGTGAACATGATATTGAGAAACGTGTGAAAGTGCCAAGGCAATCACGATGCATTGGTTTGTCAACACTAACCTGTAGGTCACATTAGTCCTAACGTGTTGTTTCAACTGTAGTGCCTCTTCTAGTTATCTTCCTGATGTCACGCCTAGATAGGCCTGTATGTTGTTTATTTGTCCTTTTAATCCTATTAGATCGTGTGTTATTGAAAAAAAAACTGTTAGGTTTCAAACCCGATGAAGTTGTTGTCCTGTCCTTCGTTTACTGCCGATACTGTTTTCAAGTTCCGGGAACGGTCGTCTCACCAGACGGCAGATGCACATCAGAAATAGCCAACAGAATCGGCCAAGCCAAAACAGCATTCAAGAAAATGAAAAGCGTTTTTACCAGCAAATGCTTGTCAATTAACATCAGGAAGAGAGTTCTTGAATGTTGTATAGAACCGATAATGTTATACAGTTGTGAGGCGTGGACAGTCAGCAAGCAAAGCCAGAACAAGATTGAGGCAGCCGAAATGGTGGTTTGTGAGAAGAATGTTGATAGTTCCATGGATAGCAAAGAAAAAAAAAACACGAGACAATCTTGATGGAGGCAGACACAAGAAGATCATTGATATGAAAGATTAGGAAAAGACAAGCCGACATTTTATGAGGAAAGGGGAATTAGAGCACCTGGTCACAAGAGGAAAGCTGGAGGCAAAGAGAACACCAGGTAGGCCCAGGAGAAAATATTAAACGGACTTGCAGGGTCGCTGAGGACATAGAGGGTAGAAGATGTGCTTGCGGCGACAAGGGATAGATGCATATGGAGGGCCATGATCGCCAACGCCATGCGGCAGGGCACATGATAATAAAGATGACGATGATGACTGTTTTCACCGGTTGTCGGGAAAACATGTGGCTTTGGGCGCGTGCATGTGTCAAGCCAGTGGCTGAAACGTCTGCTTACGAAAAGGAAGATGTTTGACAATGCACATGTTTGACACCCGACTCATCGAAGTTCTTCCATCTTTCACCACACCTTGCGTTATTGTTGTTTTGTTTTGGTTTTTGTTTGTTTTTTGTTTGTTTGTTTGTTTGTTTGTTTGTTTGTTTGTTTTGTTTTTGGTAATTAAAGCCCAGCCGACTGCGTAGACCTATATCAGAGCTATAACCGTTTCAAAGCATATGCAATACTTCGATAGGAAAAAAAAGGAAAAGAAAATTAAGTACACATATCAATGCATTCGGGCACATAATCGAAGGAGATGCCCCTGGTGTTGACCACTCCGTCCAGTTTATTACACAGAGGATTAAAAAAAAAACACCTGAATACAAACTTAAACATAACTAAGGACGCTAAAACATGTATAAAAAACGGGCATAAATTAACTTAAATTGCTTCCATCATCATCATCATCACCATCAAGTGCCCTGCCGTATGGCGTTGGCGATCATGGCCCTCCATACGAATCTATCCCTTGTCGCTGCAAGTACATCTCCCACCCTCTCTGTCTTCATCCACCCAGCGAGTCCGTCCAATATTTTCTCCCTGGGTCTACCTGGTCTTCTCTTTCCCTCCAGATTTCTTATTGTGACCAGGCGCTCTAATTTCTCAGGCCAGGGGCATATCCTTTGATTATGTGCGCGAATGCTTTGATATGTGTGCTTAATTTTCTCCCCCCCCCCCCCCCTTGAAGTATTGTGTGTATGATGAAATGGTTAAATGGTTAGAGCCCTGATATGGCTTTACGCAGTCGGCTAAACAACAATAACAGTAACAATAACAATAACAATACTTCTTTAACTTTGTATGTCTTGTGGTTCGTCTGTTTCATCATAGTGGGTTGACATGTATTTGCTTTGTGTATATTCACCTCCCAGAACAAGATTGAGGCAGCCAAGATGTGGTTTCTAAGAAGAATGTTGAGAGTTCCATGGATAGCAAAGAAAAAAAAAACGAGACAGTCTTGATGGAGGCAGACACGAGAAGATCGTTTATAAGGAAGCGTTGGAAAAGACAGGCAACATTTATAGGCCATTTATGAGGAAAGGGGAATTGGAGCACCTGGTCACAACGGGAAAGCTGGAGGGAAAAAGAGCACCAGGTACACGTAGACCCGGGGAAAAATATTGGACGGACTTGCAGAGTGGCTAAGGACAGAGAGGGTGGAGGATGTACTTGCAAGCAACAAGGGATAGATACATATGGAGGGCCATGACCGCCAATGCCATGTGGCAAGGCACTTGATGATGATGATGATATCCACCTCTGGCGTTTTTCTTTTATACAACGGGTCAGGCTCTTGTGAGATAAGGTGTTTTACAAACAGTCATTGGTGTTAGTAGCAGTGAATATGAAAATACATTTGCACTGTATGAACACAGAACAAAGCCAGTTGAAGTTACGATATAGATTATTCAGTTGTGTCTATGATTTTATCAACAGATGCATAAGATACAGAAACATTAGCGGCAAAAGCAATATGAAATAGCAGTACATATGTGTGTGTGTGTGTGTCTGTCTGTCTGTCCGTCTGTCTGTGTCTCTGTGTATGTGTCTGTGTGTCTATGTGTGTGTGTGTGTGGTGTGTGTGTGTGTGTGTGTGTGTGTGTGTGTTTCTGTGTGTGTCTGTGTCTGTGTGTCTGTGTATCTATGTGTGTGTGTGTGTCTGTCTCTGTGTGTGTTTGTGTGTCTGTCTGTCTGTCTCTGTCTCTGTGTGTATCTGTGTGTGTGAGCATGTGTGTGCGTATGTGTGTGTGCGTGTGCGTATGTATGTGCATGTGTGTGTGAGTGTGTGTATGTGTGTGTGTGTGTGTGTGGCTGTGTGTGTGTGTGTGTGTGTGTGCATGTGTGTGTGAGTGTGTGTATGTGTGCGTGTGTGTGTGGCATGTGTGTGTGAGTGTGTGTATGTGTGCGGTGTGTGTGGCATGTGTGTGTGAGTGTGTGTGTGCGTGTGTGTGTGGCTGTGTGTGTGTGTGTGCGTGTGTGTACGTGTGTGTGTGTGTGTGTGTGTGTGTGTGTGTGTGTGTGTGTGTGTGTGTGTGTGTGTGTGTGTGTGTGTGTGTGCCTTGGTCTTGTTCTGACTTTGCATCGCACAACATCGAAATATCGAATTGTATTGTATTGTATTGTATTGTATTGTATTGTGTTGTGCTGTGTTGTGTTGTGTTGTATGGTAAACTTATTGTGTTGTTGTGTTGTGTTGTATTTTATTGTGTTGTGTTGTGTTGTATTGTATTGTAAACGTATTGTTTTATGTTGCATTGTGCTGTGTTGTATTGTGTTGTGTTGTATTGTGTTGTGTTGTATTGTGTTGTGTTGCATTGTGCTGTGTTGTATTGTGTTGTATGGTAAACTTATTGTGTTGTTGTGTTGTATTGTATTGTATTGTATTGTGTTGTGTTGTGTTGTATTGTAAACTTATTGTTTTATGTTGCATTGTGCTGTGTTGTATTGTGTTGTATGGTAAACTTATTGTGTTGTTGTGTTGTGTTGTATTTTATTGTATTGTGTTGTGTTGTGTTGTATTGTATTGTAAACGTATTGTATTGTATTGTATTTATTGTTTTGTATTGTAAACTTGTTGTGTTGTGTTGTGTTGTGTTGTGTTGTGTTGTGTTGTGTTGTGTTGTGTTGTGTTGTGTTTGTGTTGCATTGTATTGTATTGCGTTGCATTACATTGCTTTGCTTTGCTTTGCTTTGCCTTGATTTACTTTGCTTCGCTTTGCTTTGCATTATGCTGTATCGTATTGTTTTATATGATACTCTCACATTGCATCTTTCCAGTGTTCTGGCAGACCCCAGCCGGCCTGGCACCACAGAAGAGACGACATATCCACGGGCACGTCAGAACTGAACGATGAAGAAACTGTTCTGTAGAGTGGTACTTTACGCCGTAATAACGCTTCCCTACTTCATTCTGTTCACGCACTGGACTCGTCCCAGCAGGCCTGAGTGCCCACTATCTCACGCCACAGACATGATTCAAGACAGCATCCCACCTCA
The DNA here is from genome assembly GCA_030674185.1 of Monoplex corrugatus. Lineage (NCBI taxonomy): Eukaryota > Metazoa > Mollusca > Gastropoda > Littorinimorpha > Ranellidae > Monoplex > Monoplex corrugatus. The sequence goes on along the minus strand of JAPXFY010000021.1, from coordinate 18,751,119 downwards.
ACTACGAAACCACAGTCTTAAGACTAGGGAGACGAATTCTCAGCATCCTTCAGTACGTGTACCAACACAGGCTGAAATATCAGACAGGGTAGAGAAGAAAGTGTGGAAAGTGGAAAAGAAGCCAGATAAAATTAAAAAGAATACAAATCAGACAACAAAAAATCCAATGAAAGCGAACCAAGGAGAAAACATCAAAATGCCAGATAACACAGAAAAAGCAGAGGTCAAAAAGCCAGAGAAGATAGCAGACACATGGAACACCGAAAAGAAAGCAAACGAAACAAACAAGAAAAAAGAGACTAGTGCAAAAACTGGTAAACAAGACTTACACAAGACAGCGGTAAAGGGTGATAAAGTGGAGAAGAAAACACCAGACAAGCAGCCCACGACAACTGGAAAACGGCAGGAAAAGATTCCAGCCAAATTGGACCCCTCTTTTCAAAGCAAAACGGTTGTGACGACACCGCCCAAACGGCCGTTAAACTGCAGCGGGTGTTTTGATACCAACTTCCCCACACTGGTCGACCAACCCGAGTTGTGTGGAGTCAAAGACAATGGCGTGATTGACATCGTTTTCTTGATTGTATCGGCACAAAGGCATGGCGTTCACAGAGACGCCCTTCGAAAAACATGGGCATCAGTGACTAAAAACAACACTTCAAATTTCCGCCATGCGTTCATGCTGGGCTCTACAGAGGATGTTAAGCTCATGCGCGCTATGGAGGAAGAGGCACGTCACTTCCGTGACGTGGTGGTGATGGAGTTCCGGGACTCGTACAAAAACCTGACGTTGAAGGTAATCTCTTCTCTCCGCTGGCTGACCAAGCGATGTGCCCATGCCAGGTAAGTCCACTGACATCATTGTATTTCAGTTGTTAGCTTGGTGGGGATGCCGGGAACTCTTTTCGGTATAAACAGTATCCCTCATCTTCTGTAAAATTTTGTGCCAGAATTTTCTTCTTTTCTGTCACTCTCTTTGTTTCTGTCTCGCTCTTTTGTTACCAGAAATGTCCTCTTTTCTGTCACCCTCTTTATTTCTGTCTTGCTCTTTTGTTGCCAGAAATGTCCTCTTTTCTGTCACTCTCTTTGTTTCTGTCTTGCTCTTTTGTTGCCAGAAATATCCTCTTTTCTGTCACTCTCTTTGTTTCTGTCTTGCTCTTTTGTTGCCAGAAATGTCCTCTTTTCTGTCACTCTCTTTATTTCTGTCTTGCTCTTTTGTTGCCAGAAATGTCCTCTTTTCTGTCACTCTCTTTATTTCTGTCTCGCTCTTTTGTTGCCAGAAATGTCCTCTTTTCTGTCACTCTCTTTATTTCTGTCTTGCTCTTTTGTTGCCAGAAATATCCTCTTTTCTGTCACTCTCTTTGTTTCTGTCTTGCTCTTTTGTTGCCAGAAATGTCCTCTTTTCTGTCACTCTCTTTATTTCTGTCTCGCTCTTTTGTTGCCAGAAATGTCCTCTTTTCTGTCACTCTCTTTATTTCTGTCTTGCTCTTTTGTTGCCAGAAATGTCCTCTTTTCTGTCACCCTCTTTGTTTCTGTCTTGCTCTTTTGTTGCCAGAAATGTCCTCTTTTCTGTCACTCTATTTCTTTCTGTCTCGCTGCTTTACTTTCTATCGTATCTTCTGATCATTTTTCTACCTTGCTGGCCCATTCGCCTGTATGTGTTCTAGAAAGCTTTACAAACTTCCTGTTAGAGCTGATAATTGGGGATATGTATTAGCTGCAATTTTGGCTCTAAAGAGACGTGATGTGCAGAAGCATGTCAACATAATTTAAGCCTGTTGATATATGTGTTTCAGTGTCCTTAGTCATGTTCATATTTGTATTCAGATTTTTGTGTTTTTTTTAAACCTCCCTCCTCCCCTGGTGGTGAGTTGGAAGAATGATCAAACGCCAGGGGCATATGTTTAGATTATGTATGTGAATGCATTGAGCTGTGTACCGAATTTCCATTTCGATGTGTTTATTTTTCAGTGTCAGCGAGGTGCTGTGTATGCTTTGAGATGGTTATAGCCCTGATATGGTTCTGTGCAGTCGGCTGGGCTTTAAACAACAGCAATAAAAACAACAACAACAACAATGAAAATAATAGCCCTGACACCAAAACATATAAAAACGGGCATAAATTACCTAAATTTGCTTCCACATGTCTCACCTCCCCAGAGCCGAAAATGCACACAATACATGCACCCAACTATCAATCCTAAGAAAAAGTACGTAAGACTTTATCGAACACATACAGATAAACGGACCAGCAAAGCAGAAAATGATAGGAAGAAAGGACAGAAGGCAAAGGAACAAGCAGAAATGCAGAGAGAGACAGAAAAGAGGAAATCTTCAAGCACAGGCTTTCCCGTAGATGGGGATACTGTTTACACTGAAAGAGCCTCCGGCATCTGCACGGAACCCTGACCAGGTTCCGATAGCACAGGGTTGCCACCAGGGGGATGTGTTGTTAGAACAGAGCGGTCAACAAGGTCAGACGTGACATGATCAGAAGTACCAAGGTCAGAGAGATGAATGGAACAGCACCAATGCACATCATGTTCATCGACGGAGAATTAGATTGTTTGATCAAGTCACTAGAATACAACCTTACCAACTGGCCCAAAATGCATGCAACAAGAGACTGTGTAAATTTAGGTTAAGAGGTTGAGCTCTTGAGGGGATGAGGAGGGGCGCTGGATCGTTTGCGTATGCGTGGGGGGGGGGGGGTGCAAGTAATTTCCTGTCTTTTGTCACTCTCTTTGTTTCTGCCTTGTTCCTTTGCTTTCTGTCATTTCTTCCTATCATCTTGAAGTGAAGGGGGTGAGGAGAAGGAGGGGGAACTGTAACAGTAAATTGACACCACTGGAATGATTAATACAGTGAAATGGGCAGTAAACAGACCACTTTCTTTCTTTTTTTCTTTCTTTCTATTCTTTCTTTTCTTTGTTTCTTTCTTTCGTTTCTTTTCTTTGTTTTCCTTTCATTTCATTTCTTTTTCTTTTTCTTTCTTTTGGATTATCGTTCTTGGGCAGCTTCCATTTTTGCTCTTTTTTTTTTTTTTTTTTTTTTTTTTTTGGTACCATTTTCTACGCTGCTTTTAAGGCCACAGAAGCTGGGGCAGTTTTTACAGCGCGATGATGACGATAACGATGAGAACGATAATCATGATGCTGTGAGTGCCATCAAGTACTGAGGCTTCGTGACAGGGCCTACCCTCTACGCTTACTATCAATAATACATCCTGGCATCAGCCAGGACGAAGAGATACAGATACCTGCGGTATTGGTCATGAGACTTCTGCACACAACCGTGAAGTGGATGAGACTCAACTTCTGTGGTTTTAGGTCTTCTAAATGAGTCCACATCATGCTCAACTCTTAGCAGCAATCGGTTGGGGCCGAAAAATCCCACAATGAATTTGAAAGGACTGATGGGGATTCAAAATCACAACCTTCCATTTGGTTGTCCGTTGCGCTAACCACTACGCCACGGCAACTGGTTAACATGCCGGTTCCCATGTTGTGGGTTGGGATTAAGACATCACATCGTTCAACTGAGTCTGCTGATCTACGAAAAACATCTATGGCCAGCGTGAGGATCGAACCTCTACTCCTACGTTATCATTATGACGCTTCGACCATCTGAGTCAAACGGCCATGTAGGGATATCAGAAAAGACTGGTGACTTAAAAGTAGGGATACTATTTATACTGAAAGAGCCCCTTGGCTACACCACGGGGATAGTTGATCGCTTTTTCTTTTTTTCCAGTTCTGTAGTTTTTGTAGTTTGGCGTGCCAAACCATGTGAGGGGGTGATGTTGACATGGCATCACTGGGCGAACGACTTCCCTGATGAAGCCACCGGCCTGGGCGGATGTGCACCATGATGTGTTCAACGGCCTCATGTCCAAGACCAAGGCGAGCCGCCGTGTGGGTGGAGATTGGCTGTGGTCTAAACTTGGAGAGGGATGGGCTCCGCCAAGTTTTAATAGCCCTAGACACACCACATGAATGACGACAACTGTCCATACCATACCGCATCGGTCGTCACGCGGGTTACCAAGGACCGCGCCTACTGTTGTACATCAGGGCAGAGGTGAAAAGTACACTACTGATAAACCGAAGGGGAGAGACAACATCAGAGGAAGAGACAACCTAACAGTGGGGACGTGGAATGTAAGAACACTAAACACTGAAGGAAAAGTAGAAGAGTTAACCCATGAAATGGCGAGATACACCTGGCACGTCATAGGCCTCTGTGAGGTCAGATGGAAGAACTTTGGGGAAACCACTACAGAAGAAGGCCACAAGATATACTACAGTGGTAGAGAAGATAAACATCTGCATGGAGTCGGATTTCTTGTACACAAGAACATCGTGAACGCAGTGATGGGATGTCGCCCGATATCCAGCCGAATCATCATCATACGGCTCAGAGCATCACCATTCAACATCACCATTGTACAGGCATATGCTCCAACTTTAGACTATGAAGACAACGCAATTGAAGACTTCTACGAGCAATTGCAAGATGGCATTGACAAAACACCAAAAAAGGACATCTTGATAGTGCAAGGCGACTGGAACGCCAAAGTAGGCAAAGACTCGGTGAAGGACTGGCATGGCACATCCGGAGAATACTGCAATACAGAGACCAACGACAGAGGCCTTCGACTCTTGGAATTTGCCAGCTACAACAACTTATTGCTGGCTAACACCTTCGGTCCTCACAAGACATCAAGAAGATGGACCTGGCACAGCCCAAATGGAGAATGTCACAACCAGATTGACTACATCATGGTGAGAAAACGCTTCCGGTCCTGCATTAACATCGCCAGAACCAGAAGCTTTCCAGGGGCTGACGTTGGAAGCGATCACGAGCTTGTAATGATGACATTCCGAGTACACCTTAAAAAGGTTGCCAAACAAGCAGGAACAAGATTGCGATTCGACCTGGAGAAATTGAAGGATGCGAACATTCAAGAAGCTTTTGAGGCAATGATAGGCGGAAAATTCGCTCCACTGACCATCTTGGGAGACGAAGAAAATGTTGAGCAACTTACTGACACCTTCTCCATGGCCCTCACAGAAACAGCCACAGAAATTATAGGCAAACATCGCCCGAAGAAGAAACCGTGGGTCACAAATGACATCCTGGACTTGTGCGATGAAAGGAGGAGCTTGAAGCCAGAAAGAAACAACTCACAGGAAGGAAAAGAAAAATATAGAGAAGTAAACAAGAAGATAAGGGGTGCCATGAGGAAAGCCAAGGAAAGATGGATAGAAGATCAGTGCGGAAACATCGATGCACACTTGGAAAGAAACAACACAAAACAGGCTTACCAGCTGGTGAAAGACCTCACAACCACAAAACAAGGGAGAGTAAGCACAATCCAAGATAAGTCAGGAGAATGCCTCACAGAAGAACAAGAAATCCTCACACGTTGGACAGAGTATTGCTCTGACCTGTATAATTACAACACACAGGGTGATACTGCAGTGCTAAACGGACCGCAGTCGACCAATCATGACGACCCACCAATCCTCCGAGCAGAAGTAGAAGCAGCTGTGAAATCCCTTAAGAAAGGAAAATCTCCAGGCGTGGACAACATACCATCCGAGCTTGTTCAGGCTGGAGGAGAGGCCATGATTGATGCCCTTCTCATCATTTGCAACAAAGTCTGGCGCAGTGGAGAATGGCCAACCCAGTGGACAAAATCCCTTATAATTACACTGCCAAAGAAGGGTAACCTGCAAATGTGCAAAAATTACCGCACAATCAGCCTAATCTGCCATCCCAGCAAAGTCATGCTTAAAATCTTGCTGAACAGGCTGAAACCTCAAGCAGAAAAGATCATCGCAGAGGAACAAGCAGGTTTTAGAGCAGGAAGAAGCACCACTGAACAGATATTCAATCTGAGAATTCTTATGGAGAAATACCTGCAACACCAACAAGACCTATACCACGTCTTCATTGACTTCAAGAAGGCTTTCGACCGAGTGTGGCATGAAGCACTTTGGACCACCATGCACAAATACAACATCAGTGCCAACCTTGTAAATGTCATCAAGAGTCTGTACGACAAAGCCAACAGCGCAGTATTCTTCAACGGAAACACGGGAAACTGGTTCCGGACATCAGTCGGAGTGAGACAGGGATGTCTCCTCTCTCCAGTACTTTTCAACATATTTCTGGAGAGGATAATGAGCGACGCATTAGAAAAACACAAGGGAACAGTCAGCATTGCCGGCAGAACGATTACCAACCTACGATTTGCCGACGACATTGACGGACTAGCAGGCACAGAAGAAGAACTTGTGAACCTGATAAATCTGCTGAATATATCATCTTCAGCCTACGGCATGGAAATTAGTACAGAAAAAACAAAGATAATGACAAACAATGCAGATGGCTTCAATGCGGAAATCAAAATCAACAACAAAATAATTGAACCAGTCACCAACTTCAAATATCTGGGGTCCATAGTTACAGATGAAGGTTCAAGAAAAGAAGTCCTTGCAAGAATAGCGCAAGCAACATCAGCACTGACGAAGCTGAAGAACATATGGAGGCAAAAAGACATCACCAGCAAACACAAGATCAGATTGATGCGGACACTCGTGATCTCCACATTCATGTATGCCTGCGAGTCATGGACTCTCACAGCTGACCTCCAGAGGAAAATCCAAGCCTTCGAGATGAGATGCTGCCGAAAGATCTTCGGCATCTCCTACAAAGACCACATAACAAATGAGGAAGTCCGGAACCGTGTCCACGTAGCCATAGGACGTCACGACGACCTCCTTACCATCGTTAAGAAACGGAAGCTGAAGTGGTACGGCCACATAACAAGAACCCATGGCCTGGCAAAGACCATCATGCAGGGCACCGTACCAGGACAGCGGAGACGAGGCAGACAGAAGAAAAGATGGGAAGATAACATCAAAGAATGGACCAGCCTCTCCCTCACTACCACCCTGAGGAAAGCGGAAGACCGAAAGGCATGGAGGGAGGTTGTCAAGTCGTCTGTGGTGCCCCTACAGCCACCTACCGGCTACGGGACCTGACCTGACCTGAGTTTTTGTAAATGGAAAAGCCTGTGAAACTGAATTGACTCCACCTGCACACTGCGACTTTCGTGACCTTACGCGAAGCTGTGTGTGTCGTGTGCGTGGCATACGGGCGACTTGGTTACTGAGTACGATAGAGTTTGTCTTTCTTCTCTCTGTAAATATGGCAGTGGATCGGTCAAAGGTCAGCTTTACACGCAAAGCTAGGATTTCTCTGCCGTTTATCAACGTATCTGACCTAGTTCGGGGCACATGTTCGGTATCAATCTAATGTATGGTACTTATTGTGTTCTAATGTATGGTACTTACTGTGTTCGCCCAACGCTACAGCTTCCAAACCTTTGTGTTCTCTGGATTTAAGTGTTGTGAACTGACCAACCCACACACCAACCTGCAAGTATCTTCCTCTCCTGACTGGCTCGCAATTATGGACCCGTCTTTTATAAAACAAATTGGACTGACACTTTTTAAACACAGCAAGTGCTACCTCGGTGGAGGCGTCTACCAGCGAATACGAACACTGGGGCTGTGTCCTAAGCCCCGCACTGCGCGATCCTGTCGTGGTGGACGTCTCCACCGTCTTTGGCACAACCTGCCTCCTGCCCGACGCCACTTTTCGTCTCCTGCTTCTTCGTCTCCTCCACTGCCCCTGCCCTCGACCTCGCTGTGCAAACTTCGTCTCCTCCTCTGCCATCTTCGCTTTCGCCTTCTGTCCGGATAGTACTGCCTTCACCTTCTGTCCCGCTGGTGCCGCCTTCACCTTCTGTCCCGCCGGTGCCGCCTTCATCTTCTGTCCCGTCGGTGCCGCCTTCGTCGCCACCCCGGCCACCACCATATGACTGTGATAAACTAAAATTATGCCTTTTTAATGCTCAGTCAACATGCAAGGATGGCAAAGCCGAAGTCATTGCTGATTTTATCGCAGATGAGCATGTTGACATTGCTTTTATCACAGAGACATGGCTTAACCCCCTTGGTCACGAACCTATACATGCTAGCCTCACTCCGAGTGGTTACAGACTTGCTTCTTTCCATCGCTCATCCCGAGGTGGCGGTATCGCCATCCTCTACAACGACTCACTCCATTCCCGCCTATCTTTCTCGCAGTCTCTGCCTTTCTCCCATCCTTCTTTCGAGCACGTTGAAGTATCCTTCCAATCCACCCCTCACCCCATCACCTTCTCCTGTGTCTATCGACCCCCACCTAGCTCTGCCAAGAAACTCACCACATCCACGTTTCTCTCTGACTTTGACCAATTGCTTGACCACTACTGCCTCTTACCTGGAAATCTCATCATTCTAGGTGACATCAATGTCCACTATGACAACACTCACCGTTATGACACAAGACACATCATCAACTCTCTGTCCAATCACAATATGACTCAACACATTTCTGAACCAACCCATCAAAAAGGTCACATTCTTGACTGGATCATTTCTCGTGATCACCACAATTCCGCTACTGACAACTGCTTAGTTCTTTCTACCCGTCTAATTTCAGCCCTTCCATCTGACCACTCTGCAATTCTCTGTTCTCACGACATTTCTCCTCCTTCCCGTACCATGCGCACAGTGACTCGACGCAATCTCAAATCTATCGACCTCTCCACATTTTCATCTGATGCCTCCCGTCTCTTTTCTGAAAAGTCACATAACCTTGCCGATGAATTCTATACTACTCTTCACCATCTTCTGGACACTCATGCTCCAGCCACAACCCGTCTTTTACCTGACCGCCCCCCTACCCCCTGGCTCACTCATGAGATTGCCTGTGCAAAACGTGCCCGCCGCAGAGCAGAGCGCCGTTGGCGCAAATCCAAACTCACTGTACACAGGCAACTTTTCCAAGCCTCTAAAACAAAAGTATCCACCCTCATTGCATCAGCAAAAACAAGCTATTTCCAAACCAAAATCCTGAATGCCTCTTCTTCAAAAGAACTCTTTACAACCATGAATCATCTCCTTGGCACACGAAAAGATTTACCTCTCCTAACAAAACATACAAATGAAGAACTCCCATCTGTATTCTCCAAGTATTTCACCACCAAAATACAAACTCTTCGTGTCAACCATGCCCACCTGACCCTTCCTTCTCTGGCACACCTCTTACTACTTTTACCCCAGTCTCACAAGAAGAAATTTTCAACACAATCAGATCCATGTCGTTCAAAACCTGCGAACTGGATCCTCTTCCAGGTTCTCTCTACTCCGACTGTCTCCCTACTCTCCTCCCATTCATCACTGGCATCATCAACACTTCTCTTCAAACTGGAACTGTCCCAGATTCTTTCTAGTCTGCTATTGTTCACCCTCTCCTCAAGAAACACAATTTAGACCCAAATGAACTGAAAAATTACCGGCCTATCTCTAATCTCTCTTTCTTGTCAAAACTCCTTGAAAAAGTCGTCCTCAACCAGCTGAACTCTCACCTGTCTGCCAACAATCTCCTCAATCCTTTCCAGTCAGCCTACCGCCAGTGCCATAGCACTGAAACTGCCCTACTACACATTCTCAACAATCTCCTCCTTCCAACTGATACTGGCAAAGTCTCTCTCCTCACACTCCTTGATCTGTCTGCAGCCTTCGATACCATTGACCATGGTATTCTCCTTTCTAGACTTCATCATACTTTTGGCATCTCTGACATTGCTCTCTCCTTTTTCACTTCGTATTTATCAAACAGAAAGCAAACTGTTCTCATCAATGGCACTTACTCTCTACCTGCATACCTGACCTGTGGTGTTCCACAAGGATCTGTCCTTGGCCCTGTTCTTTTCACTCTTTACACCTCCCCCCTGTCTACCATCATCAACTCCCACTCTATAAAACACCACTTCTATGCTGATGACACCCAACTTCAATACAGTGACTCACCTGATAATATACAGCGCCTGTTGACTCGCACCACTGAGTGTTACTCGGACATTAAGAACTGGATGACGTTCAACAGACTTCAGCTTAATGACGACAAGACAGAAGCTATCCTCATTGGCACCCGTCAGAAACTTTCTCAGCTGCCTCCTCTTTCTCTCCCATTATGTAACACATCAGTCCCAATTTCTGATTCAGCTAAAAACATTGGTGTCTGCATTGACTCTACCCTCTCCATGAACAACTTTGTTTCTCAAACTGCCAGATCTTGCTACTATCATCTCCATCGTATAAGGCTGATCAGGAAGTATCTCTCTGTCGAAACAACTGCAAAACTCGTTCTCTCCTTCATAATGTCTCGCATTGACTATTGCAATTCACTCCTGTCTGGTCTTCCTGCCTCCACCATTCACATCCTACAGCGCATTCAAAACAATGCTGTACGCCTTGTACTCAAAAAGAAAAAAGCTGACCACATATCTCCTCTCCTGGCACAACTTCACTGGCTCCCTGTATCAAAGCGCATACAGTACAAACTAGACACCATGTGCTACAAAAGCCTCAATAACGCAGCCCCCGATTACCTGTCAAGCCTACTTGAGATCTATGTTCCCTCACGTACCCTCCGCTCTGCCTCCGATCCTCTGACTTTTCGCTTTCCACGCACTAAGCTCAATACCTATGGTCCACGAGCCTTCTCTGTTTCTGGTCCACTCTCCTGGAACAAACTTCCTCTCTCAGTCCGTCAGCAACCTACTTTTGTCTCCTTCAAGTCCGCTCTCAAAACTCACCTTTTCTCCTCCGCATAAAATCCTAACCTCAATCAAACCCCCCCCCCCCCCCTCTGCAGCCTGTCTCCGCTCGGAGGGGAATCACATGGTTATAATATATAATTGTATATGCTATGCTCTCTATAATTTTCCATTGCTTTTATTCTTGCTTTTATTGCTTTTATTCTTTCTCCCCATTTATAGCCATGCGTGTGTGTGTGTGTGTGTGTGTGTGTGTGTGTGTGTGTGTGTTGTGCGTGTATGTACGTGCGTGCGTGCGTGCGTGCGTGTGTGTCTGCTTCAGCGCTTAGATTTGATTTTATCAAGATTTTGCGCTATATATAAATATTGTAATTATTATTGTAATTATTGTTATTTTGATTAAATCCCAGCCGACTGCTTATAACCGTTCCAAGACATACACAATACTTCAGTAGGAAACAACAACATTCTTTTCAAGGGTACATACAGTAATTATGATGTTACTTGTTGCAGGTTTTTCGTGAAAGTGGATGACGACGTGTGGATTAACACTCCCGTCATGGCCTCCCTCGTAAAGAACAATTCTGACTTCTTGCAACATGGAGAAGTCGGGGAATGCTCAACCACGCTAAGACCTCGCCGCGGTCGCAAACAGAAATGGTTGGTCAATGTGTTAAATAAACGTAAAAATCTAGTGGATAGATAAAGTAAAGGTCGTCCCATATCTTGCAGTACAGTGAGATGGTAGAGACCTCGGGACCAGCATTATGAGGACAGTGCCCAGGTCCATGGCGATTTCATCTTCACTGAATTTGAAAAAAATCGTTGAGGTAGACTTCGATTACACATGTTTATCAATTAACATCAAGATGAGA
>JAPXFY010000021.1:18719563-18732063 GCA_030674185.1 Monoplex corrugatus | reverse complement strand
TCAAAGCCAGGGGCATATTCATATGTTATGTGCGCGGATGTATTGATATGTGTAATTAATTTTCTGTTCCTTTTTTCTTTTTCTGTTGAAGTACAGTGTGTGTCCTGAAACGGTTATAGCCCTGATATGGCTCTATGCAGTCGGCTGGGCTTTAAGCAACAATAAGAACTTTGATAATGTGGGGCATTCACATTTTGTTTTCGAAATCAGTTCTGTTCTTAAGTCATAAACAACAGGACACTTCAAAAGGAAACGGTCTTCACTTTCAGTGTCGTGGTTAGACAAATTACATGTCATAATTATGATTCAAAACAGTTGTTGTATATTGTCTGGAATGCATAACAATTTCTGACATACCATATTTCCATTATGCCAATGATTTCTTGATAGCTATGTTTATGCACATCAGTATATGAGGTTCGGTGAAGTTGGGAGTTTAAGAAGTCCTGCATGAGGAAAATATGTCTCTACATTGTATATGATCATTCCAGTCCTGCCATCTATATATTTCTCTGCTTGAAATAGCTCATAAAACCGTTTATATACTCGTATAACATTGTTATGCTGTAAAAGGTAGCCTAGTGTTATCCTACGGTACAACTGTTATCCATACGGGTACAACTTAAGCGGTAATTCACACGTCGAACATATGAATCTACAAACCAGAAAAACACAAAAATAAAAACAAAACGTGTATTCAATGTAACGGAACAAGAATGGCACAACGTTTTGGTCCAACTGGTCTTTGTCAAGCATATATAAAAGACAAAGAATAAATGCACAACACTTTGCTCAAAAAACAGACGACTTCCCAAACGTAGTGTCCACCAGAATAAAACGGCGGATGAATTGACATAAAATTGACATTTATATAAAATAGAAATGTTCCAGATTTTCGTTAGATGTGTGCTAATCAACGCCAAGAAATATTTTCAAAATCAAGTAAATGCACCTTTCTGTTGGCATTCTTTTCTCATGCCCCCACATTTCTGCTCCATATTACATGATTAGTTCTATCCGTGATTCAAAGAACTTGTGCTCGTTCTCAACAGAATTCTAAGCATATTTATTCAAATTACTTAAAATACTCATAACAGTTTTGACAAATTAAAACCCAGTTCTGTAGTAAACTACATTCCAGGATAGGTATTCCTGTGCATTTATTTCAGAGACTCTGTATATTTCCATTACTACATTTTTCACGAGGTGCTATGGATCTTCATTATAAAAACAGTATATAACTTTTCTGCACGTTTACCTTCACTTTTAGTTTGTTAACTGCTATACACAAGCCGGAAAGAGAGAGAGAGTGGTGATGGTGAAGCCCAATTTCTTTTATCACAGACATCTAAACAGTATAGGCTTTTTATAAAACTAAAACAAGTGTTGCTGCTCGCGTTCAAGCAAACAGGAACCAGGAAAAAAACACGAAAAAAAAAAAAAAAAAGAACGTGCACTTTCTTTGTGATCTTACGCTTGACAAAGGCCAGTTGGCCGAAAATTTGCGCTTGTCTTGTCTTGTTGTATTAAATACACGTTCTTATTATTTTTTTGTGTTTTTTCTGGTTCCTATTTTATGAAACCTTCATTGTTACTTTTAACCAAATTCAGCACACTTTAACACAGAGCCATCGTAAACTGGGTACATAGTTTATCCAAATACAAATCACTTGGTGTTCGCATTTCTATTCCTAATATTAAATTCCTAATCTTTTTCATCAGAGCAAACAATTGTACTCTCTCACTGCGTCGGCTTCCATCATCAAGTCCCATTAATTTTTGCACCATACTGAACGATCTGTTGAATGTGTGAGACAAATAATTTCAAGTATATGTATATATTAAGACAATTACTGTCGATTTATTGGGTTCATATGTCATTATTGTAAAAATACTAATGTATATTACATGTTCTTTTCATGCATGAGGAAAAGGTTAAGATCGACAAATACTCTGCATGCCGAACCACAAAACATGTCGGGAAGCATTTTTCAGGTGTTCATAGATGCATGTATTTTGTATCCTTTCAAAACATGTTACGTATGTGCTTATTTATTCGTTTATCTATTGATTTATTCATTCATTCATTCATTTATTTATTTGTCTATCTATCTACACAACTATTATTTAATTATTTATTCATTCATGTATTTTTATTTATTTTATTTATTTATTTGTTTGTTTATTTATTCATTTGTTTATTTATTTATTTTGCCAGATTGTTGTCAAGATATATTTTGATAAGAGGCATGCAATCTCAATCCAAACTAGAACCTTCATGCCATTATCACAGGGCCCCCCTCTAGGGGAAGAAACATTCCTTCGACTGACTTGGGAGACGAGTTAATGAGGTGGGTGTGCTGCAGATCAGGCCATCCATAATTCAACTGGTCACTCAGTTATTTCCATTCGGACAAGGTCTAGCGCCCACGTGGTTCTCATCCATCTTTAGTGGGCACAAAGGGCGGATGGCCTGAATTACCAACATTCCTTTGACCGACTCGGTAGACGAGTTAATGAGGTGGGCGCACTGGAGATCACGCCATCCATAATTCAATTTGTCACTCAGCAATTTCCATTCAAACGGGATCTAACTCTCACATGGTTCTTATCCACCTTTAATGGGCACAAAGGGTAGATAACCCAGAATACCAACATTTCTCAGCAAATACCAATGCCCAAGCAAATTACGGGACTGCGGAATGACGACCATGGCCGCTATGTCAATATCGCCATCACTGTCCAAGAAAATTTATAGGTATGTTGAATGACGACCAAGGCAGCTATGCCAGGATCGCCAAGTTCCCCAAATTTGAAATGCCCAGTTTTATTGATATCAACAGCTAGAGGGCAGCTGGGAATGTTTGTAGCTGAGACAAAGACCGGTAAATGGGAATCGCACTGTATATAGGCTAGCAGTCAGTCGTTAGGAGGAACTTACTAGTGGGAGAGTAACTAGAGTGGGAGAGTCAGCACTGAGTCGGCATCCAGTGTGACAGTGAGTCAGTGAACGAGAGGTCTCCAATCTATCTTAAAGGTATGTGACTACGTTTCATCTTATACTTTTGTTAGGGTAGGGATAGAAGTAGGTAGTATGTTTTCTTTGCCATGAAGCAGAGAGAGAGGGGGGGAATAGAGTAGGAATTATGGAAATGCTCAGTATTTCAGTGATAAGTAAGTTAGTGAAGATTCGTAGTGCATCTTAGGGTTTTAGGACTATTAGGAGTCATGCTTGGTGAATTACGCTTTTTCTTAATTGAATAAAGGCTTTGTAGTTATCAATTTATGTGTGGACTGCTTTGAGAATCAGGTCCAGCGTATTTGTGTATTTCTTCTCGTCACTCTCCTTTCTGGTTGCATGTGATGTTGGAGACAGAGTGACCCTAAATTCTCCTATGATAAAAAGAGACTAAATTCTTTCCCTGATAGATGGCAAGACCAAATTCTCCTTGCGATACTTAAAAAGTAGAGAAACAATTTATCATTCTCACCCCCAATCCCCAAACGTATCCCCCTTGCGATGCATGGTGGACCAAAACCGCTTTCTCTTGCGATACCATCATCACTATTCTCTCCATTCTGAGGAATTGTCACAAATTAACTTTTGTATAAATTGTCCGAGATTCTTCGGCCCTTCGTATCCAAAGTGGAATACGTGGCTTAAACCGCGTTCCCACTGTCGGAGTGAAAGTTGTGCTTGAAAGTTCTGAGTGATCGTGGAGCACTCAGGAGTGAAGCGAAAAAGGGCCCTTTCACTCCAAAATAGTGGGAATGCATTTGGGTGATCGGTGTGAGTGATCTATTTGGGGAGCTGACCCAAGCATTTCCTGTGGGCCACGCTCGCCTCGCCTCGCCTCGCCTCGCCTGGCTCGCTCGCACACCCAGATAGCTTTGTACAGCATTCATCGTGCAATAGGAAGAAAAAGAAGGGGACGGTTCACTCAAAACACGCGCACCGATCACCCCAGAGTCATGCGCAATCACTCCAAACGCTTGATCACTCCAATTGGAAAGTTATAAAAGGCGAGCGTGAGTTTGTTTGTTTTTTTCACTTGCCTGCCGAATTGCTGCTACTCGACTACACGATTTTCGTCTTCTTCTGCATTCTGGTGAAGACCCAAGTTCAAGTCAAGACCAAGAATGTCTTCACCTGCTTCATCTGGGGAGTCGGACACGAATCAACCCCTGGACTTGTCAGTCCATGAGCACGGTCAAGGGACTACGAGTCAACAGCCATCTCAATATGTCCCCCCTGCACCCTCGATTGGTCGAAAGAGGAGGAAGCGCACTCCCAAGCGCTACATGACCAGGGCTGTTTTGACAGAGCCTCAGACGCTGCAGATCCTCGAGTATCTCAAAGAGCACCCCCAGCTCTATGACAAGAGGAATACCCACTATAGAGAGGCTGCGAACAAGAAACGACTTTGGCACGATTTGGCCAAGCAGATGGGGGTGGAATACAAGGATATTTGGAACTGGTACCGCTCGAAGCGGCAGTTGCTGAACAAGATCCGGAAGATGTTCACCAAGAGCGGTGCCCCTCCTCCCAACCTCACTGAGAACCAACAGTGGATCCTGACACACATGGGTTTTTTGATGCCCTACTGTCAGACCGTGTTTGGGAACTCCAGGGAGATGGGGATGGAGGGGACACAAGCTGAGGTGGACTCCTCCAAAGATCAGGCTGATGATGATCCTGATGAGGATGATGATGGTATTTCACCACCACCTGTGAAGCGTCGAATGGTGGCAAAGTCAGCACCTGCACCTACAGCCCCAGTGCCTCAGTGCACCAGCACTCCTGTAGCCAGGAGGAGCAACAGTCCTCTGCCAAAGTCAAAGTCCAAGACCATGGCTGCTCCACTACGTCATGACTGCTGCTCTGAGCTCATTGATGCAGTTCAGAAGAAGTGAGGCAAGAGGCAACAACCACCAGGTCCAGTTCTGGGGGTATTTGCAGTGGAGGACGTCTGCGATGTTTGGAGAGATGCGACATAAGATGGAGACAGAAGTGTTGGGTGTAGTGCAGAAATATGTGGATGCCTTCCATGCTTCCCAAAGCTATCCACCGACCATCACTCCTCCAAGTTATGCCTCTCCTCAACACAAGCACAAACCAAACCTGGCTGCTCTTCATGGCCTGATGCAGCCTTGACCGTGCCCATGCCCAGTGACGCTCCAACGGGAGGTGAAGTGTCTGCCACTCCAGGACAGGCCACTCGCTCCTCCACACCTGAATGGGCTGACCCAGATCTCCTCAACATCAGCGGCTTGGGGGATGTTGACTTCCAGATACATGCAGGAGTCTTCCAGTAGCAGGAAGACTCCACTGCTCCACTGCTTTTCAAAATACACACACACACACACACACACACACACCCACAAGCAAGAGAGAGAGAGAGAGAGAGAGAGAGAGAGAGAGTGGTTCTATCACTAAATGCAATAAAGTTTCTGTATATTTGGCACTCCATAGCATGCAAGCAATGCACAAACCTCGGAAGGTCAAACAGAAACGCAGACAGATGTAAATGAACCATGATATTAAAGTTCAATTTTGGTCCATTTTTACATTTAAAAACACATACAGACACCAGACCAATGCAGAAGGGACGCTCAGTCACAAACTTTAATCGTGGAAAATAAACGTAAAGAAAATAACCATGTGGCTTTAGTAGCAACCCTGCATGCAACTGAGGTCTTAAAAAAAATAGAGAGAGAGTGAGAGAGAGAGAGAGGGAGAGAGAGAGAGGGAGAGTGAGCCTACTGAAGTGCCTGGATTGAAGCAATGGGTTAATTGTTTGGGGGAGGGGGGCACAGACAGAGATAAAGAGAGAGAGTTGATTATTATTAAAGTTTTCGTGGTCCTGAAGAGGACCTATATGTAGACAGGATGCTTGACACCACCAAGATCAATCAGACTCATCAAGTGTCAGACCAAGGTCGAACGGGGGCGCAGGAGGCTCTGGCTGTGGGTTTCGGACCTGTGCTCTGTCCCACTGCCATGGCACGATGCCTTGAGGACTGCCAAAGAAGTTTGTGAGATTGATTCTCACCTGGAGTGCTTCATTGGTTGCACGTCGAGGACCAGGCTGGGCGACTTCAGGCCAGATGATGTGGTCCCTCCACTTGCCCCTGATGACTACGTGGTTGTTGTCCTCTCTGTCAAAGACATGACGTTCTGGTGGGACCCTTGACAACATGATGTTGTGCAGTACAACAGTGCAGTTGATCACACTGCGTACAGTTCTAGGCCCCAACTCCAGGACCTTGAGGAGGCAGCGGAATCTGGTTGCCAGGAATCCAAATGCATTCTCCACTACCCTGCATGCTCTGGAAAGACGGTAGTTGAATATCAACTCCTTGGGTTCCAGATTCCTCCTGGAGTAGGGCTTGACGCAGTAGGTCTTGCTTGGGAATGCATCATCTGCCACCATGAAGTATGGTACCAGAACGTCGTCCTCTGGGTCATCAGTGAGGGGGCTTGGAGGAGGAAGATTCATCTCGTCATCATCCAGACGCTGTCTGAAGGGGCAATCTCCAAAGATTTGGGCATCCCCCATGCAGCCTTTGGCTCCAGACTCAATCCACAAGAAGCGGTATTCTGCATCAACAAGCGCCAGGAATGGGATGGAGAAGAAGCCCTTGTAATTGTAGTACTCGCTGCCTGAGTTGTAGGGCTTGCGAATGGACACGTGCTTTCCATCAATGGCTCCAATGCAATGGGGCATGTTCCACCTCTCCCAGAACTGGGCTGCCTTGGCCTTCCATCCGTCAGCATCGAGCCCCCTTGGAAAGGCTTCAGGTCTCAGAGCATCCACAATGGCATCGCAAACTTCAGGCAGGAAACGACAGATCGAGGACATGCCCACTGCAAAGGCATAGCTCAGTGACCTGTAGTTATCACCTACTGCCAGGAAACGCAGGGTCACTGCCAGCTTGAGTCCAGGCTCCAGGGCCAGCCTGAAAGTCGTGTCTTGCTTTGTCAGGGCTGGGGTGATGAGATCAAGAATCTCAAAGAAGACTTGAGGAGGCATGCGTGTGTAGTTCCTGAAGAGTTCAATGTCACGATCACGCATCTCAGCATCCAGGAGGGTGTAGTAGTGTCCCAGAGCCCTCCTCCTCTCCTCCAACAGGTAGGGTCGGACCCAGAAACGCCTTCTTGCTTGTTGTCATCTCCGGTGGACTCGAGGGCCTTGTTCTTGATCTTGGTCTTGGTCTTGGCCTTGATCTTGGTGGTGTACATGCCTTGTGTGCCACGCAACCAGAGCAGCATACATCGTGAATTCCAGCAGCAAACAAGTTGTGACGAACTGAACTGGCTTGCTGGGACACCCGCTTTTATAGCCAAAAACATACTGTGTCAATCACACCAGAGTCAACAAACATGACTCCAGAATCATGTGGCAACACACAATCAACACACTCGACACACACCCAAAACCAACACAAGCAAACACATACGACACACACTCACATACATATCACACTGAAAACAAAGAAAAAACAATCAACATACACATCTAGATACTTTTCGACACACATACAAACACAAACAAACACAAACAAACACACACAAACATACACACGGACCTAGACCACTTTATTTCATAAAAATCCAAACAAGTCCAACAAAAACACGATGACTCCGGAGTTATTGCGTGTCGAGACCATTTCAATCCAAAAAATGCCAAGTCACTCATATTGGAATACTATCGCCCGCGCGGCCTCGCCTCGCCTCAGACTGTGGCTGGCAAGGCTCGCACGCAACCGAAAATTTTCCCGCGGTATGCAAATTGGACACGATGGATGCAGTAGGTGCCACTTGTGTTTAAACATGTTTGAACACAAATTCGACCACGGAGTGATCTGACCGTGCACAATCACTCAAAGCTGGCTAGGAGTGAAAGGGTCTGGTAGTGGGAATGCTACAGGATTCATCGAGAACTTTAACGAATTTTTAGGCCCAAAAACACGATCACTCCTCATTTCGCTCATAGTGGGAAGGGGGTTTTAGCAAGTTAAAGCATTTGCCTAGGACGCGAGGAACCCGAGTTCGAATCCCGGATGGGGCATGGCTCTTTTCTTCCTTTCTTTCTGAAATTTCTTTTTTCCTTCTGAATGGAAGTCTGAAATCTTACCCACTTAACAATCGCGATCCCACAAGCACGGCCCATCAGTGTAGGGGAAGTAACCCTTTGAAATCGTTACGTTCGAGTTCCAGTTCGTATCATTTACCCGCTCTCTTGTATACACTATTTATTTATTCATTCATTCATTCATTCATTTATTTATTTATAATTATTATTTATTTATTTATTTATTCTTTTATTTATCATCTCTTTATTGATTCTTCATTTATTTATTCTATGGGTGCAGACTATCATCTCCTGAAATGTAAAGAGGCCGACGAATTTATTTATGTATTTATTTATTTATCTGTGTTTTCCTATTTATTTATTTGTTTAATTAATTTTAGGGAGGGAGAGAGAGAGGAGTGTGTGTGTGTGTGTGTGTGTGTGTGTGTGTGTGTGTGTGTGTGTGTGTGTGTGTGTGTGTGTGTGTGTGTGTGTGTGTGTGTGTGTGTGTGTGTGTGTGTGTGTGTGTGTGTAGCATGGTCCCTTTTTAAGAGAGGGATTTTCACTGGAGTAACTTATTATTAGTGTTACTTCAAATCAGTATGTATATGAAGCTTCCGTTTGAAGTTGGCCAGCCGATGTAAATGATTTAATGTTGTGGATAATGTCAAGAGAAGGAGATGCATGCTTGTTAGTGCGGGAAGTGTGCACGAGGACAGAAGCGCAAAAAGACAGAGACAGACATGGTAGAGTAAGCTTACTGACTTGCACACAACAGAGGATGCACGTATCAAGGGAAATAACTGCAAGAAACAGCAAACAGTTCTGCTGTGAACAGCGTAAACCATAAACACTGCAAGTCATATTTTTTTGCTTCACAACAGCTGACAATAATTGCTTGTACTTATTTATTGCCTGTTACGCTACTGGCAGGTAGGTCAGCAACGAAGATTCTCCACTTCTGCCTGTTCCGGATCAGGTGTTTTTGGGGGGTTTTTTGGTTGTTTTTTTACGGAAACCCAGGTGTTTCTTGGCTTTGAGGCTCCTGTTGTTTCTCGCCAGGTATTCTTCAGTTTTCCTCTCTTACAGCTTCCTTCTGGTGTCCTGTGATGGGCAGTTCAGGTGAAGTTATTCTGTCTGTTGGTAATGATGTCTACGTCACAATCATTCGATATTTCTAAAGTCACCGAAGCATGATATTAGCAGGACCACCCTATAGCACAACAGTCTCTCTTTCATCATGTTCTAACCACTGCCGCAAACATTCCCAAGAATATACCGCTGCCTTTGGTTTGGATTTATGACCAACTGTCCTCTCATTCATCAGAGGTTAAGTTACGTAGGGAAAGGACAAATGTGGTAGTTGATCACAACTCTTCGCGGTGTAATGAAAGGAAATAATAAATCATGGAATGTTCTCAACAGAACATCCTTCCCAAGTTTCATTAATCGATTAATTTGGTTCAGTTTTTACGTCGGCACCCACCTCAGGTGATATGGCCGACGGGGATAACAACCATCCCAGGGAAGTGGGGGAAGGGGACTGATCTAATCCTATACTGACACCACCAGAACAACTGTGATGTTAAGATGGGACAGTGAAAAGGCCAGTTTTAATGTAGCGCACCACGGGATTCGAACCCACAACCATTAGCATGTGAACCCGACGCTCAACCAACTGGGCTATTGAGGCCCCAGTTTTGCTGATTTGATTGATTTGGTTCAGTTTTTACGTGGTATGGCCGACGGGCACTACCCCAGTTTGCTTTGTTAACATTCCTTTATAAAGGGGATGCTATTGTTCTCAGAGAGAAGGGGTGCACAGGCAGAGATGGAAATAGGCCTTTCGTCTTGCCAGAGGTGTGTAGGTAGAAGGTAGAAAGAAACTCTAGGGAGAGCTAGACAACAGAAGGTCTTCAGAGAAGTAACCCCCTTTAGACAAGTGTTTCGGCCCTGAATTCCTTACACTCTCGGGGGGCCGGGCCACATCCAGGTCATGACTCCTGGATACCCTTCTGCTGTTGTCTATTTTTTTTTTCCCACGCCGGGGATCGAACCTGGGCGATTCTGCGCTTCAGAACTGCGGTACGCGGTTTTACCAATGTGCTAACGGGGCACACATCATCTGTAGGGAATTTAATCCTTATGAAGTTCACTTTTTTTCGTTCCTCCTTGCCCAGATCCAGCTTGAGCTCCTTTCTGCTGCCTCTGCCATCGCTTTAAGGGCTCTAGTCCTCTTCTTCCCAGAAATGGCGAGTTGTTTCATGAGATCATAAGCGGAGGTGCCCACAAACCCTCTTGCCCCGACCTCTATGGCGAAGATTTTGACCCGCAGACCTGCTTTCTTCAGGGTGCTGGCAAGACCGGCGTATTTTTCGGTCTTGTAGATATGTGCTTCTTCCATTCTGCTTTCGTATGGCACAGTGAGTTCTATCAGAATCACTTGTTTCGAGGAGTCAGAGTGGAGAGCGATGTCTGGTCTCATGCCTGTCTTGCTGATGACATCTGGGTAATTTCTCCACTCTGGGAGGTCTGCTGTACACTCCCAGTCGACTGCTCCATCCAGAAGACCCTTTGGCAATGTGCTGGTTGTCATAGCACTTTCGGGCCAGACCTGTAGTATTCTAGTATATAACGTGTAGTGAAGGTACGTTGTGTGTTTAATTCCTGTGTAGGGGTTTAGCCCTGTTAGGACGTGGGCCAGTAAGAATGATGAATGATGTTCTATGTTCACGTGATTGCTTCAGTAAGCTCCCTTGTATTTATCATTCTACCTGTGTTGCGATGTATCCTGTTTGAACAAAATTGATATTTTTACTTCGAATGTAAACTGTGTTTTCTGACTGAATAAAAACGAATATTTTCTATTTGAATGAAAGAGGGGTTTTTGTGTATTTTTTTGTTTTGTTTTGACAAAAGAAATGTATGTATGTATGTATGTATGTATGTATGTATGTATGTATGTATGTATGTATGTATGTATGTATGTATGTATATGTGTATGTATGTATGTATGTATGTACGAGATGTATGTATAGCCTCCTCTGCCATGAGTAATAAAGTTCTATTCCCGAAGTTCATCTATCTCACTTTTTACAAAGTATTCCAGTCTGTTAATTTCAACTGTGAATTGTAAAATGGTGCCGTCCAGCTCACTGAGGTTTGCATTCAGTTTGTTTCAGTCCCATTTGAATGTGCGAGTAGTCCATGCTTTATGTGTGTAAAGCACCAGCCCAATAGATGCACAATGCTCCCTTGAAATGTGGCACAATCATATTGAGGTGATTTTTCCCCCATCACATACTCTCACAAGGCAACAAAACAACCCATGTACCGTATACAATGAGTCACTGAAGGTCAGATTTTCTTCACTACGCTACACGAATTGTTAACTGACATCCTCCCATATCCATCAGCACACAAAAGCATGTGTGGTTTCCTTTCGATGGCTGGTTAGTTGATTCATAATAGTGTGAACTGTTTTATACCCTCTATAGAAATAAAATTCTTCTTTGACGGTACTAATCATTCGATATATTAATTACATCCCACCCCCCATCCCCCACCCCACCCACCCCGTAGGGATGCTAGGGGCTCTTTCAGTATAAACAGCATCCCCTCCTTCTGGAAATTACATGCTAGGAATTTCCTCTTGTCTGTCACTCTCTGCTTTCTTTCTGCCTCGTTCCATTGCTTTTTGTCATTTCTTTCTATCATTTTCTGCCTTGCTGGTCCATTCACCTGTATGTGTTCGATACAGTTTTACGTACTCTCTCTTAGGATTGATTACTGGGTACATGTATTGGGTGCATTTTTGGCTCTAGGAAAATGAGATGCGGAAGCAATTTTAGGTGATTTGGGCCCTATTTTATATATAGTTTGGTGTACTTACTTACGTTTCAATTTGTGTTCAGGTATGTATTTTCAAATCCCCTGTGTGGTAAATTGGACGGAGTGGTCAGTGACAGGTGCACCTCCTTAGATTATGTGTGCGAATGCATTGGCAGGTGTACTTAATTTTCTTGTCCTTTTTTCTTTTTTTTTTTTTTCTTTTTTTTTTCCTGTTGAAGTATTGTATACATATTCATTGTGCCTTGGCCCTATTTGACGTCTCTTTCTTATCACACATGGTTTATCAAACATCTCAGCCAAAACATCTCGGCAATCGCTGGTCTCGTGGTGCAAAGTTATCAAGAGATTGGAGAGGTTTGGGCACGTACATACTTCTCTGCCAACACCTTCCATGGCGTGTCCGTAAAGTAAATGAGACTCAACAGGAGTCGTTCAGGGTTGAATTGAAAGCCCAACGGGTTTTGTTGTTTTTGTTGTTGTATGTTGTTGTTGTTGTTGTTGTATGTTGTTGTTGTTGTTGTTGTATGTTGTTGTTGTTGTATGTTGTTGTTTTTGTTGTTGTATGTCGTATGT
>JAPXFY010000021.1:18687063-18709563 GCA_030674185.1 Monoplex corrugatus | reverse complement strand
TAGCACAGAATTTCCAGAGGGTGGGCAAACTATTCATACTGAAAGAGCCCCCGGGAATCCCCGCGGGGGAAGGTGACATTATGTCACGTAACGCAAACTTTGTTTATACACTACATGATGGGATGTCTCACCTGTCTCACCTGACGGCGTCACCGGGCTCAGTGTTGGCCGCTGCACTGTGTGACAAAGCCCCTCTCCTCCAAGTGGCTCTGTCTTGAATTTTGTGGACAACTTCTTGAATATTTAGGACACCGGTGCTGGTTATGTTCTCAGTGTATGAAATTGGAGGTCTGCCTTTCTTCTTTTTTGTCTGTTTTTCCTTGAAATTTTGTTGCCATGAAGTCTGTGTTCTTGCTACGTGACACATGGCCAGTGTGTTTTAGTCTTCAGTTGTTGATGTCCGCAAGTAGTTTTCTGGTGGTATCAAGTTCTTCCAGGACAAGTTTTTGTATCTGTCCATTCGACACGTAGCAGTTTCCGATAAAACCACATCTCTGCTGCCTCGATTCTTTTGCAATCAGATTTTCTGAGAATCCAGGCTTCGCAGCCATAAATCATGATTGTGCAGATCAAACATTTTAGAATGTTAATTTTCAGGCCATTTGGTATGCCTCTGTCTTTCCAGTATTGTTGAGCTGGACCATTTCTTGCTTTGCCATTCCGATTTTTATTTTGATGCCTTTAGAGTAAGTTCCATTATCAGTCTAGTGTGGGTTGTACAAAATATAAACAACGATCACAGCAAAATAAATCACATTTATCTACAAGTATCATGATATTTTTTATAGCATTTTTCGAAGTGACAACAAAGCGACAAAAGCACAATAATCTTTGATGAGCTTAGTGTTTGCCTCGGCCAAAATAATTTTGGAATTTCTATATTTGAATGTGACATCTCGCCATACTATTAAACTGGTATTATCTTACAGGACATGGGGTTTCAACAACCTGGCTTAGTAATCTGCTATCAGTGTTGAGATTACACAAGGGTTTTTTTTACTTTTTTTTTTCTTTTTTTTTTTTGTTTAAGTTCATTGTATATCAGGTCACTTGTCTGTTATCAGTTGTATCCTGAGTGCAGTTAGTTTTATCATGACTGAGAGAGTCAACGGAGCTTTATAAAAACGTGCTGGTCCGCACACGCATACACGCTCGCGCGCATACACAAGTAATTAGAGATGACTCTGACGTAGGTGAATGCACACACACGCGTGAACGCACACGTGCATGCGTGCAAACGTTCGCGCACACACACGCGAGCGCGCACACACACATAAACACACATACAAACACATACGTGTACACACGCACAAACACACAGAGCACACACCTGCACATACACACGCACACACCCTGACATACATAAATGCAGATACACACACACGCACACACACAACACACACACACACACAAACACACACACACTCTCTCCTCTCTCTCTCTCTCTCTCCTCTCTGACACACACCCCTACACACATACACACGCACGAACACGCGCGCGCACACACACACACACACACACACTGTCTCACACACACAAACGCACGCACACACACAATCTGACACACATCCCTGCAGACATACACACACACATACACACACCACACATACACACGCGCGCGCACACACACACACACTCTCTCTCTCTCTCTCACTCACACACACACACACACACACACACACACACACACACACACACACACACACACACACACACACACACACACTTGACGCACATTAAATTACTACACACACTATAAAACATATTCGATGACAGCAACATGCGTCAGGACATCTTCAATGTTTGACTATCACGTAATAGAGGGAACATCTGTAGAAAATCACTATGTGGCGTATGTCGCTGCTTTCTCCCGCGGAGATGCCATGGGCTCTTTCAGTATAAACAGTATCCCCACCTTTAAGAAATTCTGTGTTAGAAAATGTCCTCTTTTCTATCACTCTCTTTGTTTCTGCCTTATTCTTTTGCTTTCGGTCATTTCTTCCTATCATTTTCTGTCTTGCTGGTCCATTCACCTGTCGGTGTTCGATGAAGTCTTGCGTACATTCTCTTGGGATTGATAAGTGAGTACATGTATTAAGTGCATTTTTGGCTCTAGGGAAATGTGATAACGCGAGTCAATTTGAGATAAGTTAGGATGTTTTTGTGCATGCGTTTTAGTGTCCTTGGTTACGTTTAAATTTGTATTCAGGTATGTTTTTTTAAAATCCCCTGTATGATAAATTTGATGGAGTGGTCAACGCCAGGGACATCTTAAATTATGTGCGTTAATGCATTGATATGTGCACTTAATTTTCTTTTCCCTTTTTTTTTTTTTTCCTTTCCTGTTGAAGTATTGTGTATGCTTGGAAACGGTTATAACCCTGATGTGGTCTACACAGTCGGCTGGGCTTTAAACAAAAACAACAGTAACAGTAATATCGCTGCACAGTCTGGTTACTCCGTACTTGGTGAGCGTCTATGCTGGGGGATTTCATATTTCCAAAAAGCCGTTGGATCCTATTATGAGGGACAGGATCTTTAACATGCATATGGCATAGTCTTCGTTTGCACACACATGAAGTGTGCTTAGATTTGCACCAAAGAGGTTATAAATAGTTTGGTCTCCTCGCATGTTCACCTGCTAGACTGGAAAAATCTGTCCCCTTTTGCTGAGAAAGATACGATAAGATCAAATTTGATGTGCTTACAACACGATTTCTCACACTTGCGCAATTTCTCACCCGAGTGATAAATCGTGCAAAACATACGGATATGAGTGACATGTCTTGTCACTCGGCACTATTTCTCACACCAGGTCTCTCTCTCTCTCTCTCTCTCTCTCTCTCTCTCTCTCTCTCTCTCTCTCTCTCTCTCTCTCTCTCTCTATCTATCTATCTATCTCTCGCTCTCCTTCTCCCTCTCTCTCTCTTTCTCTCTCTTCCTCTCTCACACACACACAAGCATACACACACAAACACACACACATACACTCACAAAACACACACACATACACACACACACACTTACACACACACGCGCACACGCACACGCACACACACACACACATACACACACACATCTCTACCTATGACGATCATACAAAGTTTTCCAGAAATCTGATGATAATAACAATTACGAGGCCGACGTGTAGATGAGCCAAAGGTATCACATCATCATCATCATGTGCCCTTCCGCATGGTGTTGGCGATCATGGCCCTCCATACGAATCTACCCCTCTTCGCTGCAAGTACATCTTCCACCCTCTCTGTTCTAAGCCACCCTGCGAGTCCGTCCAATATTTTCTCCCTGAGTCTACCTTCGTGTTTTCTTTCCCTCCAGCGTTCCTGTTGTGACCAGGTGCTCTAATTCCCCTTTCCTCACAAATGGCCTATAGATGTTGTTTGTCTTTTCCTAATCTGCTTTATGAATGATATTCTTGTGTCCGCCTCCATCAAGACTGCCTCGTTTGTTTTCTTATTTTGCAAGGTATCACAATCGCTCAAAAATCGACTCCAGCGTATTGACGTGTCAACGACTCATATGCCCATTCCTAATACGATTTCTCGCACGAAGGCCGGGACATGAAATCATGATACGTGTGAGAAATCGTGTCGTAACCTACAAAACCACTGAAGGCATGTGTCTCCACCCATGAGATAACTGGTAGCCACCTCGCCTCGTCTGAAACAACCGGGGTGCGGGCTGATAAGGAGAAATAACAACGACTACTGCGTGTCTCCCGATATGGTGGCACAGAGAACCAGTCTGCCATCGATGTGTTGAGAACATCGCTTTAAATTCCTTTGTTGAAGGGCAGTCTTGGTGAACAAGTTTTTCGCGTGTGGAAAATGTGTTGTTCTTGCCCAGTTTGGTTTCCAACAACAATGTACTTGTGACGTCCTGTTTGTATCCTCGTGACTTGGTTTCCTCCCTTGAATGCCGGAAATAGCTGTTTACGAACGATTTTGTACGAGAAGGTTAGTTTTTGTTTCTTTCTGTGTATACGTCTGTCTGTCTGTCTGTCTGTCTCTCTTTCTCTGTCTCTCTCTCTCTCTCTCTGTCTCTCTCTGTCTGACTCTCCCTGTCTCTGTCTCTCTCTATCTATCTATCTATCTATCTATATCTTTCTCTCTCCTTCTCTCTCTCTCCCTCTCTCTTTCTCTCCCCACCTCACTCTCTCTGTGTCTCTCTCCCTCCCTCTCTCTCTATTCATCTATCTCTCTCCCTCTCTCTCTTTCTCTCCCCACCTCTCTCTCTGTCCCTCTCCCTCCCTCTCTCCCTCCCTCCCTCTCTCTCTCTCTCTTACACCCCATCTTTTCTGTCTCCGTCTCTCTGTATTTCCTGTTGTGAACGTTTTGCAAGGCATGAAACAAATGTGAACATGATATTGAGAAACGTGTGAAAGTGCCAACGCAATCATGATGCATTGGTTTGTCAACACTAACCTGTAGGTCACATTAGTCCTAACGTGTTGTTTCAACTGTAGTGCCTCTTCTAGTTATCTTCCTGATGTCACTCCTAGATAGGCCTGTATGTTGTTTATTTGCCCTTTTAATCCTATTAGATCGTGTGTTATTGAAAAAAAACCTGTTAGGTTTCAAACCCGATGAAGCTGTTGTGGTTGTCCTGTCCTTCGTTTACTGCCGATACTGTTTTCACGTTGCGGGAACGGTCGTCTCATCAGACAGCAGATGCACATCAGAAATAGCCAACAGAATCGGCCAAGCCAAAACAGCATTCAAGAAAATGAAAAGCGTTTTTACCAGCAAATACTTGTCAATTAACATCAGGAAGAGAGTTCTTGAATGTTGTATAGAACCGATAATGTTATACAGTTGTGAGGTGTGGACAGTCAACACGCAAAGCCAGAACAAGATTGAGGCAGCCGAAATATGGTTTGTGAGAAGAATGTTGATAGTTCCATGGATAGCAAAGAAAAAAAAACACGAGACAATCTTGATGGAGGCAGACACAAGAAGATCATTGATATGAAAGATTAGGAAAAGACAAGCGACATTTTATGATGAAAGGGGAATTAGAGCACCTGGTCACAAGAGGAAAGCTGGAGGCAAAGAGAACACCAGGTAGGCCCAGGAAGAAAATATTAAACGGACTTGCAGGGTGGCTGAGGACAGAGAGGGTAGAAGATGTGCTTGCGGCGACAAAGGATAGATGCATATGGAGGGCCATGATCGCCAACGCCATGCGGCAGGGCACATGATAATAAAGATGACGATGATGGCTGTTTTCACCGGTTGTCGGGAAAACATGTGGCTTTGGGCGCGTGCATGTGTCAAGCCAGTGGCTGAAACGTCTGCTTACGAAAAGGAAGATGTTTGACAATGCACATGTTTGACACCCCGACTCATCGAAGTTCTTCCATCTTTCACCACATCTTGCGTTATTGGTTTGTTTTGGTTTTTTGTTTGTTTGTTTGTTTGTTTTGGTTTGGTTTTTTGTTTGTTTGTTTATTTGTTTGTTTATTTTTGGTAATTAAAGCCCAGCCGACTGCGTAGACCTATATCAGAGCTATAACCGTTTCAAAGCATATGCAATACTTCGACAGGAAAACAAAGGAAAAGAAAATTAAGTACACATATCAATGCATTCGGGCACATAATCGAAGGAGATGCCCCTGGTGTTGACCACTCCGTCCAGTTTATTACACAGAGGATTAAAAAAAAAAACACCTGAATACAAACTTAAACATAACTAAGGACGCTAAAACATGTATAAAAACGGGCATAAATTAACTTAAATTGCTTCCATCATCATCATCATCACCATCAAGTGCCCTGCCGTATGGCGTTGGCGATCATGGCCCTCCATACGAATCTATCCCTTGTCGCTGCAAGTACATCTCCCACCCTCTCTGTCTTCACCCACCCAGCGAGTCCGTCCAATATTTTCTCCCTGGGTCTACCTGGTCTTCTCTTTCCCTCCAGATTTCTTATTGTGACCAGGCGCTCTAATTTCTCAGGCCAGGGACATATCCTTTGATTTTGTGCGCGAATGCTTTGATATGTGTGCTTAATTTTCTTCCCCCCCGCCCCCCCCCCCCCTTGAAGTATTGTGTGTATGATGAAATGGTTAAATGGTTAGAGCCCTGATATGGCTTTACGCAGTCGGCTAGGCTTTAAACAACAATAACAGTAACAATAACAATAACAATACTTCTTTAACTTTGTATGTCTTGTGGTTCGTCTGTTTCATCATAGTGGGTTGACATGTATTTGCTTTGTGTATATTCACCTCCCAGAACAAGATTGAGGCAGCCGAGATGTGGTTTCTAAGAAGAATGTTGAGAGTTCCATGGACAGCAAAGAAAAAAAAACGAGACAGTCTTGATGGAGGCAAACACGAGAAGATCGTTTATAAGGAAGCGTTGGAAAAGACAGGCAACATTTATAGGCCATTTATGAGGAAAGGAGAATTGGAGCACCTGGTCACAACGGGAAAGCTGGAGGGAAAAAGAGCACCAGGTACACGTAGACCCGGGGAAAAATATTGGACGGACTTGCAGAGTGGCTAAGGACAGAGAGGGTGAAGGATGTACTTGCAGCAACAAGGGATAGATACATATGGAGGGCCATGACCGCCAATGCCATGTGGCAAGGCACTTGATGATGATGATGATATCCACCTCTGACGTTTTTCTTTTATACAACGGGTCAGGCTCTTGTGAGATAAGGTGTTTTACAAACAGTCATTGGTGTTAGTAGCAGTGAATATGAAAATACATTTGCACTGTATGAACACAGAACAAAGCCAGTTGAAGTTACGATATAGATTATTCAGTTGTGTCTATGATTTTATGAACAGATGCATAAAATACAGAAACATTAGCGGCAAAAGCAATATGATATAGCAGTACATATGTGTGTGTGTGTGTGTCTGTCTGTCTGTCCGTCTGTCTGTGTCTCTGTGTATGTGTCTGTGTGTCTATATTTGTGTGTGTGTGTGTGTGTGTGTGTGTGTGTGTGTGTGTGTGTGTGCTTCTGTGTCTGTGTGTGTCTGTGTCTGTGTCTGTGTGTCTGTGTATATATGTGTGTGTGTCTGTCTCTGTGTGTGTTTGTGTGTCTGTCTGTCTGTCTGTGTCTCTGTGTGTATCTGTGTGTGTGAGCATGTGTGTGCGTATGTGTGTGTGCGTGTGCGTATGTATGTGCATGTGTGTGTGAGTGTGTGTGTGAGTGTGTGTGCGTGCGTGTGTGTACGTGTGTGTGTGTGTGTGTGTGTGTGTGTGTGTGTTGTGTTGTCTCTGTGTGTATGTTTCTGTTTTCTGTGGTCTGTGTATCTATGTGTGTGTATCTGTCTCTGTGTGTTTTATGTGTCTGTCTGTCTGTGTCTCTGTGTGTGTCTGTGTGTGTGCGTGTGCGTATGTATGTGGATGTGTGTGTGAGTGTGTGTGCGTGCGTGCGTGTGTGGGGTTACGTGTGTGTGTGTGTGTGTGTGTGTGTGTTGTGTGTGTGTGTGTGTTGTGTGTGTGTGTGTGTGTGCCTCCTTCAAGACTGTCTCATTTGTTTTCTTTACTGGACATGGAACTCTTTAACATTATTCTTTGAAACCACATTTCAGCTGCCTTGGTCTTGTTCTGACTTTGCGTGTTGACTGCCCACGCTTCACATCTGTACAACAATGAAATATCAAATTGTATTGTATTGTATTGTATTGTATTGTATTGTGTTGTGTTGTGTTGTATTGTAAACTTATTGTTTTATGTTGCATTGTGCTGTGTTGTATTGTGTTGTATGGTAAACTTATTGTGTTGTTGTGTTGTGTTGTATTTTATTGTATTGTGTTGTGTTGTGTTGTATTGTATTGTAAACGTATTGTTTTATGTTGCATTTGTGTTGTGTGTTGTGTTGTGTTATTGTGTTGTGTTGCATTGTGCTGTGTTGTATTGTGTTGTATGGTAAACTTATTGTGTTGTTGTGTTGTATTGTATTGTGTTGTTGTTGTGTTGTGTTGTTGTAAACTTATTGTTTTATGTTGCATTGTGCTGTGTTGTATTGTGTTGTATGGTAAACTTATTGTGTTGTTTGTATTGTATTGTATTGTAGTATTGTATTGTGTTGTGTTGTGTTGTGTTGTGTTGTAAACTTATTGTTTTATGTTGCATTGTGCTGTGTTGTATTGTGTTGTATGGTAAACTTATTGTGTTGTTGTGTTGTGTTGTATTTATTTATTGTGTTGTGTTGTGTTGTGTTGTGTTGTATTGTATTGTATTGTAAACGTATTGTATTGTATTGTATTTATTGTTTTGTATTGTAAACTTGTTGTGTTGTGTTGTGTTGTGTTGTGTTGTGTTGTGTTGTGTTGTGTTGTGTTGTGTTGTGTTGTTGTTTGTGTTGTGTTGCATTGTATTGTATTGCGTTGCATTACATTGCTTTGCTTTGCTTTGCCTTGATTTACTTTGCTTCGCTTTGCTTTGCATTATGCTGTATCGTATTGTTTTATATGATACTCTCACATTGCATCTTTCCAGTGTTCTGGCAGACCCCAGCCGGCCTGGCACCACAGAAGAGACGACATATGCACGGGCACGTCAGAACTGAACGATGAAGAAACTGTTCCGTAGAGTGGTACTTTACGCCGTAATAGCGCTTCCCTACTTCATTCTGTTCACGCACTGGACTCGTCCCAGCAGGCCTGAGTGCCCACTGTCTCACGCCTCAGACATGATTCAAGACAGCATCCCACCTCAACTACGGAACCACAGTCTTAAGACTAGGGAGACGAATTCTCAGCATCCTTCAGTACGTATACCAACACAGGCTGAAATATCAGACAGGGTAGAGAAGAAAGTGTGGAAAGTGGAAAAGAAGCGAGATGAAATTAAAAAGAATACAGATCAGACAACAAAAAATCCAAAGAAAGCGAACCAAGGAGAAAACATCAAAATGCCAGATAACACAGAAAAACCAGAGAAGATAGCAGACACATGGAACACTGAAAAGAAAGCAGACGAAACAAACAAGAAAAAAGAGACTAGAGCAAAAACTGGAAAACAAGACTTACACACGATAGCGGTAAAGGGTGATAAAGTGGAGAAGAAAACACCAGACAAGCAGCCCACGACAACTGGAAAACGGCAGGAAAAGATTCCAGCCAAATTGGACCCCTCTATTCAAAGCAAAACGGTTGTGACAACACCGCCCAAACGGCCCTTAAACTGCAGCGGGTGTTTTGATACCAACTTCCCCACACTGGTCGACCAACCCGAGTTGTGTGGAGTCAAAGACAATGGCGTGATTGACATCGTTTTCTTGATTGTATCGGCACAAAGGCATGGCGTTCACAGAGACGCCCTTCGAAAAACATGGGCATCAGTGACTAAAAACAACACTTCAAATTTCCGCCATGCGTTCATGCTGGGCTCTACAGAGGATGTTAAGCTCATGCGCGCTATGGAGGAAGAGGCACGTCACTTCCGTGACGTGGTGGTGATGGGGTTCCGGGACTCGTACAAAAACCTGACGTTGAAGGTAATCTCTTCTCTCCGCTGGCTGACCAAGCGATGTGCCCATGCCAGGTAAGTCCACTGACATCATTGTATTTCAGTTGTTAGCTTGGTGGGGATGCCGGGAACTCTTTTCGGTATAAACAGTATCCCTCATCTTCTGTAAAATTTTGTGCCAGAATTTTCTTCTTTTCTGTCACTCTCTTTGTTTCTGTCTTGCTCTTTTGTTGCCAGAAATGTCCTCTTTTCTGTCACCCTCTTTGTTTCTGTCTTGCTCTTTTGTTGCCAGAAATGTCCTCTTTTCTGTCACCCTCTTTGTTTCTGTCTTGCTCTTTTGTTGCCAGAAATGTCCTCTTTTCTGTCACTCTCTTTGTCTCTGTCTCGCTCTTTTGTTGCCAGAAATGTCCTCTTTTCTGTCACCCTCTTTGTTTCTGTCTCGCTCTTTTGTTGCCAGAAATGTCCTCTTTTCTGTCACTCTCTTTGTTTCTGTCTTGCTCTTTTGTTGCCAGAAATGTCCTCTTTTCTGTCACTCTCTTTGTTTCTGTCTTGCTCTTTTGTTACCAGAAATGTCCTCTTTTCTGTCACTCTCTTTGTTTCTGTCTTGCTGCTTTACTTTCTATCGTCTCTTCTGATCATTTTTTTCTATCTTGCTGGCCCATTCGCCTGTATGTGTTCTAGAAAGCTTTACAAACTTTCTATCAGAGCTGATAATTGGGGACATGTATAAGCTGCAATTTTGGCTCTAAAGAGACGTGATGTGCAGAAGCATGTCAACATAATTTAAACCTGTTGATCAATGTGTTTCAGTGTCCTTAGTCATGTTCATATTTGTATTCAGATTTTTGTGTGTTTTTTTTTAAACCTCCCTCCTCCCCTGGTGGTGAGTTGGAAGAATGATCAAACGCCAGGGGCATATGTTTAGATTATGTACGTGAATGCATTGAGCTGTGTACCGAATTTCCCTTTGGATGTGTGTTTATTTTTCAGTGTCAGCGATGTGCTGTGTATGCTTTGAGATGGTTTAGCCCTGATATGGTTCTGTGCAGTTGGCTGGGCTTTAAGCAACAGCAACAAACAAAAAAACAATGAAAATAACAAACTGACACCAAAACATATAAAAACGGGCATAAATTACCTAAATTTGCTTCCACATGTCTCACCTCCCCAGAGGCAAAAATGCACACAATACATGCACCCAATCATCAATCCTAAGAAAAAGTACGTAAGACTTTATCGAACACATACAGATAAATGGACAGCAAAGCAGAAAATGATAGGAAGAAAGGACAGAAAGCAAAGGAACAAAGCACAAATGCAGAGAGAGACAGAAAAGAGGAAATCTTCAAGCACAGACTTCCCCGTAGATGGGGATACTGTTTACACTGAAAGAGCCTCCGGCATCTGCACGGAACCCTGACCAGGTTCCGATAGCACAAGGTTGCCACCAGGGGGATGTGTTGTTAGAACAGAGCGGTCAACAAGGTCAGAGAGATGAATGGAACAGCACCAATGCACCATCATGTTCATCGACGGAGAATTAGATTGTTTGATCAAGTCACTAGAATACAACCTTACCAACTGGCCCAAAATGCATGCAACAAGAGACTGTGTAAATTTAGGTTAAGAGGTTGAGCTCTTGAGGGGATGAGGAGGGGCGCTGGATCGTTTGCGTATGCGTGGGGGGAGGGGGGTGCAAGTAATTTCCTGTCTTTTGTCACTCTCTTTGTTTCTGCCTTGTTCCTTTGCTTTCTGTCATTTCTTCCTATCATCTTGAAGTGAAGGGGGTGAGGAGAAGGAGGGGGAACTGTAACAGTAAATTGACACCACTGGAATGATTAATACAGTGAAATGGGCAGTAAACAGACCACTTTCTTTCTTTTTTTCTTTCTTTCTATTCTTTCTTTTCTTTGTTTCTTTCTTTCGTTTTTTTTTCGTTTTCCTTTCATTTCATTTCTTTTCTTTTTCTTTCTTTTGGATTATCGTTCTTGGGCAGCTTCCATTTTTGCTCACTTTTTTTTTTTTTTTTTTTTTTTTTTGGTACCATTTTCTACGCTGCTTTTAAGGCCACAGAAGCTGGGGCAGTTTTTACAGCGCGATGATGACGATAACGACGAGAACGATAATTATGATGCTGTGAGTGCCATCAAGTACTGAGGCTTCGTGACAGGGCCTACCCTCTACGCTTACTATCAATAATACATCCTGGCATCAGCCAGGACGAAGAGATACAGATACTTGCGGTATTGGTCATGAGACTTCTGCACACAACCACTGACGAATCCGTGAAGTGGATGAGACTCAACTTGTGTGGTCTTAGGTCTTCTAAATGAGCCCATAGCACACTGAACTCTTGGTGGGAGGCGACTGAGGCCGAAAAATCCCATAATGATTTTTGAAAAGACTGATGGGGATTCAAACTCACAACCTTCCATTTGGTTGTCCGTTGCGCTAACCACTACGCCACGGCAACTGGTTAACATGCCGGTTCCCATGTTGTGGGTTGGGATTAAGACATCACATCGTTCAACTGAGTCTGCTGATCTACGAGAAACATCTATGGCCAGCGTGAGGATCGAACCTCTACTCCTACGTTATCATTATGACGCTTCGACCACTTGAGTCAAACGGCCATGTAGGGATATCAGAAAAGACTGGTGACTTAAACGTAGGGATACTATATATACTGAAAGAGCCCCTTGGCTACACCACGGGGATAGTTGATCGCTTTTTCTTTTTTTCCAGTTCTGTAGTTTTTAGTAAACAGAAAAACCTGCGAAACTGAATTGACTCCATCTGCACACTGCGACCTTCGTGACCTTACGCGAAGCTGTGTGTGTCGTGTGCGTGGCATACGGGCAACTTGGTTACCGTGTACAACAGGGTTTATCTTTCTTCTCTCTGTAAACATGGCAGTGGATCGGCCGAAGGTCAGCTTTACACGCAAAGCTAGGATTTCTCTGCCGTTTATCAACGTATCTGACCTAGTTCGGGGCACATGTTCGGTATCAATCTAATGTATAGTACTTATTGTTATTTTGATTAAATCCCAGCCGACTGCTTATAACCTTCCAAGACATACACAATACTTCAGTAGGAAACAACAACAACATTCTTTTCAAGGGTACATACAGTAATTATGATGTTACTTGTTGCAGGTTTTTCGTGAAAGCGGATGACGACGTGTGGATTAACACTCCCGTCATGGCCTCCCTCGTAAAGAACAATTCTGACTTCTTGCAACATGGACAAGCCGGGCAATGCTCAACCACGCTAAGACCTCGCCGCGATCGCAAACAGAAATGGTTGGTCAATGTGTTAAATAAACGTAAACATCTAGTGGATAGATAAAGTAAAGGTCGTCCCATACCTTGCAGCAGAGTGAGGTGGTAGAGACCTCGGGACCAGCATTATGAGGACAGTGCCCAGTATCTGTCTATGGCGATTTCATCTTCACTGAATTTGAAAAAAATCGTTGAGGTAGACTTCGATTACACATGTTTATCAATTAACATCAAGATGAGCGTTCTTCAGTGTTATATAGAACCGATGCTATTGTACGGATTTGAAGCGTGGACAGTCAACGCACAAAGTCAGAACAAGATTGAGGCAGCTGAAATGTGGTTTCTAAGAAGAATATTAAGAGTTCCATGTGCAGCAAGGAAGACAAACAAGACAGTCTTGAAAGAGGCAAACGTATTAACGAAGATTAAGAAAAAACGAGCAACATTTATGGAACATTTTATGAGGCAAGATAAATTACAGCTCCTAGTCCCAGCAGGAAAGCTGCAGGGGAAAAGAACACCAGGTAGACCCAGGGAGAAAATACTGGATGGACTTGTGGAGTGGATGAAGATAGAGAGGGCGAAAGGTGTACTTGCGCGACAAAAGATAGAATAGAATCGTATGGAGGGCCATGATCGCCAACGCCATTCAGCAGGGCACATGATGATGATGAGACGTCCATTAAAAAAATATTCTGTATTGATTCATTGTCAGCTCAGAACGTAGACAGTTCACCTGTTATACTATATAAAAATAATGATAACCAGAGACCGACTTATAAGTAAAGTAAATTTCGATAGATATAATCAAAGCCCCAAGAATCATAATAACAAGTGCATTCTTTACAAAGCCCTAACACACGGAATAGAAAATACCTCGCCTACAATGTATAAATCTGAGATTGTTGGAATCTAAAACTTTATTCCTAGCATGTCTTCCAATAATGGATGTTTTCCAATAATGGCAAAGTCGGAAAACAAACAAAAAATCAAAAAAACAAAAACAACAAAATTGACACATCTGCATTAAAAGTTGCGAGATTTATCGGTGCATGCATACCTGTATGTATTATAAGTATGTATACGTGGTGTTCGATTTTCGTAAGATTTAAAATCTTGATATAATTAATAATAATATATTCATATTTATATGCGCAAAATCTGATAAAATCAAATCTAAGCGCTGAAACAGACACACACACACGCACGCACGCACACACACACACGCACGCACACACACACACACACACATACACACACACGCGCGCGCGCGCGCATGGCTATGAATGGGGAGAAAGAATAAAAGCAATGGAAAAGTATAGAGAGCATATTATATACAATTATATATTACAATGTGATTCCCCTCCGAGTGGAGACAGGCTGCAGAGGGGGTTGAGTGAGGTCAGGATTTTATGCAGAGGAGAAAAGGTGAGTTTTGAGAGCGGACTTGAAGGAGACAAAAGTAGGTTGCTGACGGACTGAGAGAGGAAGTTTGTTCCAGGAGAGTGGACCAGAAACAGAGAAGGCTCGTGGACCATAGGTATTGAGCTTAGTGCGTGGAAAGCGAAAAGTCAGAGGATCGGAGGCAGAGCGGAGGGTACGTGAGGGAACATAGATCTCAAGTAGGCTTGACAGGTAATTGGGGGCTGCGTTATTGAGGCTTTTGCAGCACATGGTGTCTAGTTTGTACTGTATGCGCTTTGATACAGGCAGCCAGTGAAGTTGTGCCAGGAGAGGAGATATGTGGTCAGCTTTTTTCTTTTTGAGTACAAGGCGTGCAGCATTGTTTTGAATGCGCTGTAGGATGTGAATGGTGGAGGCAGGAAGACCGGACAGGAGTGAATTGCAATAGTCAATGCGAGACATATGAAGGAGAGAACGAGTTTTGCAGTTGTTTCGACAGAGAGATACTTCCTGATCAGCCTTATACGATGGAGATGATAGTAGCAAGATCTGGCAGTTTGAGAAACAAAGTTGTTCATGGAGAGGGTAGAGTCAATGCAGAGACACCAAGGTTTTTAGCTGAATCAGAAATTGGGACTGATGTGTTACATAATGGGAGAGAAAGAGGAGGTAGCTGAGAAAGTTTCTGACGGGTGCCAGTGAGGATAGCTTCTGTCTGTCGTCGTTAAGCTGAAGTTTATTTTATGTCATCCAGTTCTTAATTTCCGAGTAACACTCAGTGGTGCGAGTCAAGAGGCGCTGTATATTGTCAGGTGGGTCACTGCATGGAAGTGAGTGTGTTTTATAGAGTGGGAGTCGATGATGGTGGACAGGGGGGAGGTGTAAAGAGTGAAAAGAACAGGGCCAAGGACAGATCCTTGTGGAACACCACAGGTCAGGTATGCAGGTAGAGAGTAAGTGCCCTTGATGAGAACAGTTTGTTTTCTGTTTGATAGATATGAAGTGAACCAGGAGAGAGCAATGTCAGAGATGCCAAAAGTATGATGAAGTCTAGAAAGGAGAATACCATGATCAATGGTACCAAAGGCTGTAGACAGATCAAGGAGAGTGAGGAGAGAGACTTTGCCAGTATCAGTTGCAAGGAGGAGATTGTTGAGAATGTGTAGTAGGGCAGTTTCAGTGCTATGGCACTGGCGGTAGGCTGACTGGAAAGGATTGAGGAGATTGTTGGCAGACAGGTGAGAGTTCAGCTGGTTGAGGACAACTTTTCAAGGAGTTTTGACAAGAAAGAGAGATTAGAGATAGGCCGGTAATTTTTCGATTAGACGAGAAAGCCAGACGACAACTTAATCATGACCACCATCATCAGCATCGTCATCATCACCACCATAATCATCATCACATCGATGATAATGCTGCTATTTCTATTCTACTACTATACTATTACTACTACAACTACTACTAATAATAATAACAATAATAATAATATTAACGATGATAACAACAATAATGATAAAAAGAAGAAACAGAATTTCACTTATATAGCGCAAGTAGTGACTCACCTGATAATATACAGCGCCTGTTGACTCGCACCACTGAGTGTTACTCGGACATTAAGAACTGGATGACACACAACAGACTTCAGCTTAATGACGACAAAACAGAAGCTATCCTCATTGGCACCCGTCAGAAACTTTCTCAGCTGCCTCTCTTTCTCTCCCATTATGTAACACATCAGTCCCAATTTTGATTCAGCTAAAAACCTTGGTGTCTGCATTGACTCTACCCTCTGCATGAACAACTTTGTTTCTCAAACTGCCAGATCCTGCTACTATCATCTCCATCGTATAAAGCTGATCAGGAAGTATCTCTCTGTCGAAACAACTGCAAAACTCGTTCTCTCCTTCATAATGTCTCGCATTGACTATTGCAATTCACTCCTGTCTGGTCTTCCTGCCTCCACCATTCACATCTACAGCGCATTCAAAACAATGCTGCACGCCTTGTACTCAAAAAGAAAAAAGCTGACCACATATCTCCTCTCCTGGCACAACTTCACTGGCTCCCTGTATCAAGCGCATACAGTACAAACTAGACACCATGTGCTACAAAAGCCTCAATAACGCAGCCCCGATTACTGTCAAGCTTACTTGAGATCTATGTTCCCTCACTACCTCCGCTCTGCCTCTGATCCTCTGACTTTTCGCTTTCCACGCACTAAGCTCAATACCTATGGTCACGAGCCTTCTCTGTTTCTGGTCCACTCTCCTGGACACAAACTTCCTCTCTCAGTCCGTCAGCAACCTACTTCTGTCTCCTTCAAGTCCGCTCTCAAAACTCACCTTTTCTCTTCTGCATAAAATCCTAACCTCACTCAACCCTCCCCTCTGCAGCCTGTCTCCGCTCGGAGGGAATCACATGGTTATAATATATAATTGTATGCTATGCTCTCTATAATTTTCCATTGCTTTTATTCTTGCTTTTATTGCTTTTATTCTTTCTCCCCATTATAGCCATGCGTGTGTGTGGGTGTGTGTGTGTGTGTGTGTGTCTGTGTGTGTGCGTGCGTGTGTGTGGTGCGTGCGTGCCTGCGTGTGTGTCTGCTTCAGCGCTTAGATTTGATTTTATCAAGATTTTGCGCTATATAAATATTGTAATTATTATTATTATTAAGTAGTCCATGTCAAAAGCGTACTTGTTTTTTACAGGAATAGAATAAGTAATGCACGTGCACATACACACACATGCACAGAAGATGCTAACCTAGGGTACACTCAACCTGCTAGGCGTGTGAACCTTGACCCAATTTGTCATCCTGTCTCTCCCCAGCAGACACACACCCACACCCACCCACACACACACACACACACACACACACATAGAGAGAGAGAAAGAGAGAGGGGGGGGGAGAGAGATACATACAGGATTCTGAGCTAGGGTACACTCAAGCTGTTTGGCGTGTGACTCTTGATCCAAGTTGTCATCCTTTTGTATCTTTCTAACACAGATTATATATATATATATAATTATACATATATACAAACATACATATACATACAGGATTCTGAGCTAGGGTACACTCAAGCTGTTTGGCTTGTGACCCTTGATCCAAGCTGTCATCCTTTTCTTTCTTTCTCACACACACACACGCACGCACACACACACACACACACACACACACACACACACACACACACACACACACACACACGCACACACACATACACACACAC
Source organism: Monoplex corrugatus (assembly GCA_030674185.1). NCBI lineage: Eukaryota > Metazoa > Mollusca > Gastropoda > Littorinimorpha > Ranellidae > Monoplex > Monoplex corrugatus. The sequence goes on along the minus strand of JAPXFY010000021.1, from coordinate 18,692,185 downwards.
AAACACATACACACACAGTTACACACACACACACATACATGTATATATATATGTATGTATATATATATATATATATATATATATATATATATATATATATATATATATATATATATGCAGGTTATTGAACCAGAGTACACTCAGCCTATTAAGCGTGTGACCCTTGACCTAAGTTTTCATCTTATTGAATGCTGTTTTGGCTTGGCCGATCCTGCTGGCTATTTCTGATGTGCCTCTGCCGTCTGGTGAGATGATCGTTCCCAGATATTTAAACTTATCAGCGTGTAGGAAACCTTACTTGCCCAAATAAGTTTGGCTGTTTGCTCGCTGTGATGGCTCTTTTCTTTTCCCTTTTCTACCCCAAGTTATCTATTCCTTGTCTCATCACTTTATACTGTTCACAATATGAATACACAACAGTCGTTGTGCACATTTACTAATAGTAAACAGGCCGGTAAGTTGGGTATTTCTTAGTTGCCTGAATAGAAGGTGGAAAAATTACAATCATAAAACCATACAAGCCGTAAGAGCACAAAAAGTACTTAAAACAAAACACTGCTGGGATTCCACTTTCAGGGCATGATTACACAGCCGATACTAGATTGTGAGCTTGTGTAAGTTTGTTTTGAGCCTAAGCAAACTTGGAAGAGACGAGCTTTGCGCGAGTACACTCAGCAAGCTTATGGTGACCGACCAGTCGCCGTGGTGTAGTGGTTAACGCAATGGACTACCGACTGGAAGGTTGTGGGTTCAAATCTCCGTCAGTACCTTCAAAAATAAATCTTCGTGGGATTTTTCGGCTCTAACCAGCTCCTACCTAGAGTTGAATGTGCTATGGGTTCATGGCGAAGACTGGGATGACACAGTCAAGCCATATCCACTTCACTAATGCGTCATTGAGGGTGTGTTGCTCAAATCATCTGAGCAGCATTGCAGGTGTCTGTATCTCTCGGGCCTGGTTGACGCCAGGATATCTTATGATAGTAAGCGTAGAGTACAGCCCTGTCACGCAGTCTCAATCCTAGATGGAACTCCATAACATCATGATTATTATCCTCATCAACATCATCATCATTGAGTTGTAAAAAAAAAACTGTGCCAGCTTCTGCGGTTAAGTTTTTGCAATTGGTGGATAGGATGCGAGAGTCAAAGGGTTAAAACGAAATAGTTGTGGTTTCACCCTGTTACATAACTTTAAATTAAATAAAGCAAGAAGTGACTGTTTGCAAAAACAAAAATAATGAAAAAAATACCCACCCACCCACCCCCTAAACACTCGTCAATTTTTACTTTCAGGTACATCCCAGAGCACATCTACCCCTTAGAGAGGTACCCAGGGTACTGCAGAGGCCACGCGTACGTCAGCAGCGTCAACGCGGCCAAAGAGATCGTGAAGGTCTCCTCTGATATCCCTTTCTTCGAGCTGGAGGACGTGTATGTCGGCATGTGTCTACAACGGCTGGGCTATGGCGTGAGGAGCTTCTACAAGTACAAACATTTTCTCAGCGGCGATTTTTGTCGGGACCGTTCCGCTGACGTACCCATCATTCTGGGAGTTCCACCTCCGAAGCTGTTTCAGCTGTGGAACGCTCAGTGTCCCCCTTCCCTTTCCCCTCCCACCAAAACAGCTTCCAAAGCGGACGGCTGATGTTGTGTGATGAGCGCTGTGTGGTGATAAGCAGGTGGAAGAAAAGAGTTAGTGAGTGAGTGAGAGAGAGAGAGAGAGAGAGAGAGAGAGAGAGAGAGAGAGAGAGAGAGAGAGAAGGAAGGAAGGAAGGAATCTTTTATTTAATGTATGTTCACGAGAGTGATTTTAGACACACACACACACGCGCGCGCGCGCGCGCGCCACACACACACACACACACACACACACACACACACACACACACACACACACACACACACACACAGAGAGAAGGAAGGAATTTTTTATTTAATGTATGTTCACGAGAGTGATTTTACACACACACACACACACACACACACACACACACACACACACACACACACACACACACACACACACACACACACAAACACAGATAGAAAGAGAGAGAGAAGGAAATGGACAAAAAATGGGGGTGGGGGATGGGGATGGGGAGGGATAGTGGAAATTTGAATGTAAGAAGGGGCACAATTACAATTAATAATTCAGAACAATGAATTAACAGACACAGAGAGAGAGGGAAAGAGAGACAGACAGACAGACAGACAGAGAGACAGACAGACAGACAGACAGACTTCCCTTTCCCCTCCCACCAAAACCAGTTTCAAAACCAGACGGCTGAAGTCGTATGATAAGCATTTTGTGCTGACAAGCGGGTGGAAGAAAAGAGAGAGAGGGAGGGCGAGAGAGAGAGAGAGAGAGAGAAAGAGAGAGAGAGAAAAAGAGAGAGAGAGAGTTCCTTTTCCCTTCCCACCGAAACCGGTTTCTAAACCAGACCTTTGAAATTGTATGACAAGCGCTGTGAGGTGATAAGCAGGTGAAAGAAGAGAAAGAGAGAGGGCGAGAGAGAGACAGACAGACAGACACAGAGAGAGAGGGCGAGAGAGAGAGAGACAGAGAGGGAGAGAGACAGAGAGTAAGAGAGAGAGACAAACAGAGACAGGTGGACAGACAGACACACGGACAGACAGAGAGACAGATAGACAGAGACAGAGAGACACACAGAGACGCACAGAGACACAGAGAGAAAGAGAGACAGACAGAGAGACAGACAGACACAGAGAGACAGACAGGCAGACAGAGATTATATGATTTATTTATTTAGACCATTGTCTACCATGAAGGGGTGTGAAATACGGAAACAAGTTTCCATTGAAAGTCTGACAAAATCTTGTAAATATTAGTCATCAGAACATGCAGACATTCACATCAAAAATGACATACTAGTAAGATACAAGCCGAGATGTGGTTTCTAAGAAGAATGTTGAGAGTTCCATGGACAGCAAAGAAAACAAACGAGACAGTCTTGATGGAGGCAGACACAAGTAGATCACTCATAAGGAAGATTAGGAAAAGACAGGCAACATTTATAGGCCATTTTATGAGGAAGGGGGACTTGGAGCACCTGGTTCTCCACTTCTGCCTGTTTCGGATCAGGTTTTTTTGGGGGGGTTTTAAAAAAAAAAAATTTTTTACGGAAACCCAGGTATGTTTCTTGGCTTTGATGCGCCTTTTGTTTCTCGCCAGGTGTTCTTCAGTTTTCCTCTCTTACGGCTTCCTTCTGGTGTCCTGTGATGGGCAGTTCAGGTGAAGTTATTCTGTCTGTTGGTAATGATGTCTACGTCATAATCATTTGATATTTCTAAAGTCACCGAAGCATGATATTAGCAGGACCACCCTGTAGCACAACAGTCTCTCTTTCATCATGTTCTAACCACTGCCGCAAACATTCCCAAGAATATACCGCTGCCTTTGGTTTAGATTTATGACCAACTGTCCTCTCATTCATCAGAGGTTAAGTTACGTAGGGAAAGGACAAATGTGGTAGTTGATCACAACTCTTCGCGGTGTAATGAAAGGAAATAATAAATCATGGAATGTTCTCAACAGAACATCCTTCCCAAGTTTCATTAATCGATTAATTTGGTTCAGTTTTTACGTCGGCACCCACCTCAGGTGATATGGCCGACGGGGATAACAACCATCCCAGGGAAGTGGGGGAAGGGGACTGATCTAATCCTATACTGACACCACCAGAACAACTGTGATGTTAAGATGGGACAGTGAAAAGGCCAGTTTTAATGTAGCGCACCACGGGATTCGAACCCACAACCATTAGCATGTGAACCCGACGCTCAACCAACTGGGCTATTGAGGCCCCAGTTTTGCTGATTTGATTGATTTGGTTCAGTTTTTACGTGGTATGGCCGACGGGCACTACCCCAGTTTGCTTTGTTAACATTCCTTTATAAAGGGGATGCTATTGTTCTCAGAGAGAAGGGGTGCACAGGCAGAGATGGAAATAGGCCTTTCGTCTTGCCAGAGGTGTGTAGGTAGAAGGTAGAAAGAAACTCTAGGGAGAGCTAGACAACAGAAGGTCTTCAGAGAAGTAACCCCCTTTAGACAAGTGTTTCGGCCCTGAATTCCTTACACTCTCGGGGGGCCGGGCCACATCCAGGTCATGACTCCTGGATGCCCTTCTGTTGTTGTCTATTTTTTTTTTCCCACGCCGGGGATCGAACCTGGGCGATTCTGCGCTTCAGAACTGCGGTACGCGGTTTTACCAATGTACTAACGGGGCACACATCATCTGTAGGGAATTTAATCCTTATGAAGTTCACTTTTTTTCGTTCCTCCTTGCCCAGATCCAGCTTGAGCTCCTTTCTGCTGCCTCTGCCATCGCTTTAAGGGCTCTAGTCCTCTTCTTCCCAGAAATGGCGAGTTGTTTCATGAGATCATAAGCGGAGGTGCCCACAAACCCTCTTGCCCCGACCTCTATGGCGAAGATTTTGACCCGCAGACCTGCTTTCTTCAGGGTGCTGGCAAGACCGGCGTATTTTTCGGTCTTGTAGATATGTGCTTCTTCCATTCTGCTTTCGTATGGCACAGTGAGTTCTATCAGAATCACTTGTTTCGAGGAGTCAGAGTGGAGAGCGATGTCTGGTCTCATGCCTGTCTTGCTGATGACATCTGGGTAATTTCTCCACTCTGGGAGGTCTGCTGTACACTCCCAGTCGACTGCTCCATCCAGAAGACCCTTTGGCAATGTGCTGGTTGTCATAGCACTTTCGGGCCAGACCTGTAGTATTCTAGTATATAACGTGTAGTGAAGGTACGTTGTGTGTTTAATTCCTGTGTAGGGGTTTAGCCCTGTTAGGACGTGGGCCAGTAAGAATGATGAATGATGTTCTATGTTCACGTGATTGCTTCAGTAAGCTCCCTTGTATTTATCATTCTACCTGTGTTGCGATGTATCCTGTTTGAACAAAATTGATATTTTTACTTCGAATGTAAACTGTGTTTTCTGACTGAATAAAAACGAATATTTTCTATTTGAATGAAAGAGGGGTTTTTGTGTATTTTTTTGTTTTGTTTTGACAAAAGAAATGTATGTATGTATGTATGTATGTATGTATGTATGTATGTATGTATGTATGTATATGTGTATGTATG
>JAPXFY010000021.1:18657063-18682063 GCA_030674185.1 Monoplex corrugatus | reverse complement strand
GTGATGATAAATTAAACTAGACAGGAATGGAAAATTGTTTGTCACTCAAATTTAAAACAGATGCCACGTACTGCAGACAGATCATCGAGACAGATTTCAGTTTTAAATTTCAGTTTCTTCAGCGTTCGGAATAAATTCCATATTCACTGACGCTATAGGTGCCATATGTTGGAGAAGATCCAAATATCATGGCATACGTTCAGTGTCTTGAAGCAAAATCCTAACCCGCCTCGGGTTGAATGCAGGTCCCTACGTTATTAAAAGCATGGTTGTTTAAATAACTAATGACGGGACCCATAACAGTAAGAGTAAAAGAAGACCTCTCCTTCCACCACTCCTAAATTATGAACAAGGAAGGATAGCTACTAGAAGAGCAAGAAATCAATTGATGGAACACTTCAGAGAAGTTTTTAATTTAGTAGAACACTACCAACAGAAGAAGCTGAAATACCAAAATCTCAAATTCAGAAGGTTGAAATAAGTCAGGCTATCAGCGCAAAACCACACACACACAAAGAAGAGATCACAGCAACTGTAAGAACTGTTAGAATGGCAGAGCTCTAGGACATGACAATCTTAATGCTAAAGTTTCAGGGAAAGATCCTGACCTTGCAGCCAACATTATGCACCCACGTCACTGTTTGCAGCTACTCGGGAAGGAATTAAAGATGCCTCAGGAATCGATCAACCCTTTGACTATGTCAGCCTGTCTCCCTGCTTTCACCAACTTCCTGCAGGAAGCTGGTGGACAGGCGTAGGGAGTCAAAGGATAAACGACTCATCAAGATACCTAAGAAGGGAGCACTGAGCTATTGTAACAACTGTGGTATTACAATTTCCAGCAGTATCTTGGCTAGGATCTTAATGCAACGCACTTCAGAGGCAGTAGATATAAATCCTTGAAAAAAAAAAAGAGAAGGCAAGATTCTGCCAAAGAACTGGATGTGTTGACATCTTCACCTTGCCTAACACCATAGAACAATTCACTCAGTAATAGGGACAGCTGTATGTCACAAACGCCGTCTCTGAGAAAGTGTTTGACAGAATGCGCTTGGATAGTCTGTGACATGTCTTGACATGATACATAATCCGCCCACATTTAGTACAGCTCATCAAGATTTTCTGCACAAACGAGACAGTCTTGATGGAGGCCATTGATAGGGAAGATTCAGAAAAGACACGCAACATTTATAGGCCATTTTATGAGGAAAGGGGAACTAGAACACCGGGTCAAAACAGGAAAGCTGGAGGGAAAGAGAACACCAGGCAGACCCAGGGAGAAAATGTTGGACAGACTTGCAAGATGGCTGAGGACAGAGAAGTGGAAGACGTACTTGCAGCGACAAGGGATAGATGCATATGGAGGGCCATGATTGCCAACGCCATGCGGCAGGGCACATGGTGATGATGATGATGATGATGATGATGATGATGATGATGATGATGATGATGGATGGTGGTGGTGGTGGTGGTGGTGATGGTGGCGGTGGTGTGATGATGATGATGATGATGATGGTGGTGGTGGTGGTGGTGGTGGTGGTGTGTGATGATGATGAATGATGATGGTGAGTGATGGTGATGGTGGTGGTGATGGTGGCGGTGGTGTGATGATGATGATTGATGATGGGTGGTGGTGGTGGTTGGTGTGGGGCGGTGGTGTGATGATGATGATGATGATGATGATGGTGGGTGGTGGTGGGTGGTGGTGGTGGTGATGGTGGCGGTGGTGTGATGATGATGATGATGATGATGGTGGTGGTGGTGGCGGTGGTGTGATGATGATGATGATGGTGGTGGTGGTGATGGTGTGGCGGTGGTGTGATGATGATGATGATGGATGATGTGATGGGTGGATGTGTGGTGTGGTGGTGGTTGGTGGTGATGGTGGTGGTGGGGTGGTGTGGTGATGATGTGGGGTGGTGTGGTGTGGTGTGGTGGTGGTGTGTGTGTGTGATGATGATGATGATGATGATGAGATGATGAGATGAATGATGATGATGACTGTGGGAAATGGCAATTCGCACTTCGAAGTAAAGACTGGAAACAGGCAAGATGTGATATGTCTGCACTGCTCTTCAATCTTGTCTTAAGTTGGTTCAGACAAAATAACACAAGTGATGCATCAGTAGGCAAACAATGGACTCTCCAAACAGTGTTAGAAGACCTGACCTTGCAAACGAACTGGCATTCTGTCACATCGACATATGCAGAAGAAAACAGGTCACCTGAACATAATCACAGGCCTCGTGATTTAAAAAAAACAGACAAAAGAAAACAGAAATGATAACCCTAAACATTGATAACACAACACCAGTGAGGACTGATGGCCAAGACCTTTCAATCATCGACATTTTGGCTTACTTTGCCAATGTTCAACAGGTCTCTAGATAGCAGACCTAGCGAAGATAAACGAAATATGTTGAGAGGGGGGACATGTTTTCAGAAGTATGAACAGTGCATGGAGATGTGCACAGTATAGCTGGTACTGCCCCACAAATCAAGAACAAAGTACAAAGTGAGAGAAAGGCAAAGAGTCACATGTTATAAATATGTTCGAGTCCCATGACATGATGCGTCATTCGAGATAACATTGTCATGTCCTGATAATTCATCGCATTGCTTAAAACACAATGCTTTGACACACATAGGTGAAACAAGTATTATATGCTATCATTTTTATTTCTTCTTCTTCTTCTTCTACTACTACTACTACTACTACTACCACTACTAACTACTACTACTACAACAACTACTACTACTACTACGACTACTGCTTCTCCTTCTTCTTCTTCAATGTATCTGTACATAAACTTAGGGTCTGTTTTGCGTAAGTCTTCTGTTTCGTTACACTTTGTTCCTAGCCAAGCTTGCTTATCTTCATTGCTTTTATTCCTGATTTCCTTATCTATCTTTTATATTCTTCAATATGGATTTGTTGATGGGAAAGAAACTATTAATGCCATATACATTCTAAACAAAACTTTCACAGAAAGATCAGTTGAGGTGAATAAGGATTTATCTTTATGTTTTGTTGATTTTACCAAGGCTTTTGATCGGGAAGACACGAAGAATTGATCAACCAAACAGAAAGGATCAATATTGATGGAAAAGATGTAAGAATACTAGGGAATATGCTTTGCGAACAAACAGCAGCAATGAGAGCAGAAAATTGTATAAGCTCTTTTCAAAACATCAAAAGAGGGGTTAGACAAGGATGTGTTCTGTCACCAGATTTGTTTTCACTTTTCAGTGAGAAAGCTAAAAGAATACTCTGGGATAAAGGTTGAATGAAAAATGATAAATAATCGTTATGTAGGTGACACAGTTCTAATTGCAGAAAATGAAAACGCCCTACAAAATCTTGTGAATACAATAGAAATAGAAAGCAGAAATAAAAGGCTAGAGCTAAACAGTAAAAAGGCTGAGGTCTTGGTAATATGCAAAAAAAACAAAACAAAAATCCCTTGATGATTGTACAGCAAATGGCACAACATTGAGACAAGTCGGTGAGTTTAAATATCTAGGAACAGTCATCTCACCAGACGGCAGATGCATGTTAGAAATATCAAGTAGAACTGGCTAAGCAAAAACATCATTCAAGAAAATGAAAAAATGAAAAGCATTCTTACCAACAAAAACTTCTTTAACTTCAGTGTTGTACGGATGCAAAGCTTGGACAATCATCAAACAAAGTCAGAATAAGACTGAAGCAGCTTAAATGTGGTTTCTTAGAAGAATGTCAAGACTTCCACGGACAGTAAAGTAAACAAATGAGAAAGGTCGAAAGAAGCAAACACAAAAATAAAATTAACGAAGATTAGGAAAATATTAGCAACATATACAGGACATTTCATGAGACAAGAGAAATTTGAGTACCAAGTCACAACAGAAAAGCAAGAAGGAAAAAGAGCGCCAGGTGAAAAGCGAGAAAATATTAGACAATTTTGCAGAATGGATGGGGACAGAAAAAGTGGAAGATGTACTTGCAAAGACAAAAGATAGATTAATATGGAGGGCTAGATCGCCAGTGCCATGCGGTATGCCACATGATGATGATCATCATCATCATGATTATTCCACGTCTGTTATGGCTTTGTGGTTTCTTTTGACTAATAAACAAGTTTTTAGAATTGATGAACATATCATTTCTACAGTTGATAAAGCCATGAAAGTTGACAAAGAAAGAAAGGAAAAAAAAGGAATGGAAAGAAAAGAAAGAAAAGCAGCGATCTTAATTAAAACTGACCCCAACATACTTCTTTTGTCCACATTGGCTCTCATTCTGTTCAATTCACAAACCAATACAAGTATCCAGGAGTTCTTTTTATCAAAACCAGGAATTTTCATATTTGCACAAAAGTATCTATCAAAACATGAAAACAAAACAAGACATACTATGAGAAGATCTACTGAAGGATCGAAACTGAGACTGAATATAATCATGCAATTATATGATATCAGCCTACATCAACTAATGGCGCTGAAAGATGATTCTCTTATGCACAGGATCTCAATGACAGTCAAAACAAACAACAACTACAACAAAACAAAAAATGGCATTCGCCTCATCGTTGAAGAAAAAACAACAGTATATCACACAACTTACATGAAAAGTACATATAAAATGCCGTAAGAAACACTTACTGTAGACCTACAACACAAAACAACACAACAACAACAACAACAACAACAACAACAACACAACGACGACGACGACGACGACGACGACGACGACGACAAGAAAGAAAAAAGCAAGATGGTCAAGCCATTCTATAATATCTCTTTTTTTACAAAATTAACAAATGCTCGTTTCTACCATACGCCCTTATCACTGCAAATGTCCGTGCAACTGAGAAACCGCTATTAAACCTTTGACTCCCTCACTCTGTCCACCAGCATCCTGCGTTGCCAACAAATCTAGCAAAGCAAAAAGTTAATCCTTTGACTCCCTCACCCTGTCCACCAGCTTCCTCCCAGGATAAGGGAATCAAAGGGTTCACTTTTGCAGTAATTGAAAAGGATGGAGTCAAAGGGTTAAAAATCACCACGTTAAAATGTTACTTAGGCATGGGAATATTGGTTCAATTTGTCGTATTGACAGGAAAAAAAGAAAAGAAGAAAGAATACGAAAGACGGGGAAAAGGTATGGAAAATGTACGCAGATTAGCATATCCATAGCTACATATGGAAAAGTTAGGTTGTGTTGATGCATAAAACGATTGTTATCGCACCTGTATCAAATTATACTTACACATTTTAGAACAAACAAAAAACAAAAACAAAAACAAAAACAAAAATAAAGAAGAACGAACGTATTCTACAATGATAGTGAATTGTGTATGCTTTTACATGCAATGAGACCAAACTTAATGATTTAAAAAAACGGCACATAGACAAGAATATCATGAAATTAATTTTAGATAAGACGCTCATAAATTGCTGTACAATTGTTTTTACATTTGTATCAAAACTCGAATCCTCGATTTTCCAAGAATTCATTCCATATTTCTATTATTGCAACACTTCTAAATAAAAACAGAAAACGCTTAATACTACGATATTTTTCTATGTTGAAAAAATCTCATGACTGCAGGTGCTAGATCTAAACCTTTAATCATAAGCAGACTGAAAATCAAGTATAAAATTATTAACACTTCTCTTCGTTCAATTATTCAGAAGTTGATCTATGTTTCTCATGGGATGTTTAACTGATTCTCGTCCACACACCCCTTCACAACCAATATCAGTTTGTTTAAAATAACCAAAAGCTGCTGTATATCGAGGAGTCATCTCTGAACCTAATTTCTCCTACAACCAAGTACATATTTGACAGTGAAAACTTATCAACTTCAATTATGTTGGGAGTGATACTGTGTGACAAGGCATTGCTCTGTGGTTTTTTTTTATTTTTAATTTTTAATTTTTTTTACACAACATGCTGGTATCAACCAAACTCGAACACTGCACTCAGCAGGAATTGATTAATGGGATTTTAACCCACAGCCTTCCAATCGTCAAGCCGTTTCACATTAACATACACATATTGAAGAAGAAAAATAGATGAAATTACAGGTGTTTTTTTGTTCTTGTTGTTGTTTTGTTTGTTTGTTTATTTGTTTGTTTGGTTGGTTGGTTGGTTGGTTTTGACAGTTTGTTGGTTTGGTTTGGTTTTGGTTTTGGGGTTGTTGTAGTTGTTGTTGTTGTTGTTGTTGTTGTTTTGTTCCTAAGCTTGTATGTAAAAAGTCGAGACCTTGAACTAAAAAAAACAAACAAAAACAAACAAACAAACAAAAAACACACTCGTCACATGTTGTGTACTGATGAACATACACATGACCTTGAATATCACTCACGGTGACCTTGACTTAACCCTTTGACTCCCACACCCTGTCCACCAACTTCTTGCGTTGTCACCCACGCTAGCAAAGCAAAAGCTTAACCCTTTGATGCCTTCACCCTGTCCACCAGCTTCCTGCAGGAAGCTGGTGGATAAGGTGAGAAAGTCAAAGAGTTAAGTTTTTGCAGTTGGTGGATAGGGTGCGGGAGTCAAAGGGTTAAAATCCAGATGCAATTAAACATGACGTGCAGCGAGCATAATGACAGACTGCTACAATTGTGAAAACAGAATTGAAATTACAGCCAGGGGTTCCTGCCAAGGTGTTCGTTTTACACACACTTCCCCAAACAGTGTTGACGTTAGGCACTTTTCCCCCCCGTTGGACCGTGTGACCTTGACCTTGGTACGTTATCTTCTAAACTTATCCTCACACGCTTCCTAACAGAGAACCGAAAAAAGCATCGGTATCTCACAATGCTACTAAAAAAATTTTAAGGTTTCTTTCAGCAATGTTTATAGCTAGTCCTCGTATATTCTGAGAGTGGTAGGACTTTAGAAGCCACAGAACAAACAAACACGCCTCCTTGACAGTCTACATGTATACTTTTGAGCTGTTTTGATAAAGAGACACCTGTAGAGCTGAAAAATCGTGTCCATACGTTTCTCTCTCTCTCTCTCTCTTTCTCTCTCTCTCTCTCTCCTCTCTCTCTCTTCTCTTTCTCTCTCTCTCTCTCTCTCTCTCTCACACACACACACACACATCCACACATCCACACACACACACACATCCATACACACACGCAAACACACGTACACACGTCGCACACACACACACTCACACACACACACACACACACACACACACACACACACACACATACACACACACACACACACACGCACACGCACGCACATGCACACGCAAACATACACATCCGCACACACATCTATAAACACACGCAAACACACGTACACACATATCCCCACTCACATCCACACACAGACGCAAAACACACACACACACACACACACACACACACACACACACACACACACGCACGCAAACACACACACACACACACACATACATACATACATACATACAACATACATACATACACGCACGCACACACGCGCGCGCGCACCCACACACACACACACACACACACACACACACACACACACACACACAACACACACACACACACAGATTAGAAAGTTGGCAAACCATGGGGATCACTGATCAGGAGATTACGTATGTGCCAGAGAACTTCGAAAGAAATACACACACACACATACACACACACACACACACACACACAACACACACACACACACACACACACACAACACACACACACACACACAATTCAATTCAATTCAATTCAATTCAATTCAATTCAATACAATATTTTATATAGCGCAAAATCTGATAAAATCAAATCTAAGCGCTAAAACAGACACACACGCACGCACGCACACACACGACACACACGCACGCACGCACACACACACACACACACACACACACACACACACACGCACACGCACACGCACACGGCTATAAATTGGGAGAAAGAATAAAAGCAATGGAAAATTATAGAGAGCATATTATATACAATTATATATTACAATGTGATTCCCCTCCGAGTGGAGAAGGCTGCAGAGGGGATTGAGTGAGGTCAGGATTTTATGCAGAGGAGAAAAGGTGAGTTTTGAGAGCGGACTTGAAGGAGACAAAAGTAGGTTGCTGACGGACTGAGAGAGGAAGTTTGTTCCAGGAAAGTGGACCAGAAACAGAGAAGGCCCGTGGACCATAGGTATTGAGCTTAGTGCGTGGAAAGCGAAAAGTCAGAGGATCGGAGGCAGAGCGGAGGGTACGTGAGGGAAGATAGATCTCAAGTAGGCTTGACAGGTAATCGGGGGCTGCGTTATTGAGGCTTTTGTAGCACATGGTGTCTAGTTTGTACTGTATGCGCTTTGATACAGGGAGCCAGTGAAGTTGTGCCAGGAGAGGAGATATGTGGTCAGCTTTTTTCTTTTTTAGTACAAGGCGTGCAGCATTGTTTTGAATGCGCTGTAGGATGTGAATGGTGGAGGCAGGAAGACCAGACAGGAGTGAATTGCAATAGTCAATGCGAGACATTATGAAGGAGAGGACAAGTTTTGCAGTTGTTTCGACAGAGAGATACTTCCTGATCAGGCTTATACGATGGAGGTGATAGTAGCAAGATCTGGCAGTTTGAGAAACAAAGTTGTTCATGGAGAGGGTAGAGTCAATGCAGACACCAAGTTTTTTTGCTGAATCAGAAATTGGGACTGATGTGTTACATAATGGGAGAGAAAGAGGAGGCAGCTGAGAAAGTTTCTGACGGGTGCCAATGAGGATAGCTTCTGTCTTGTCATCATTAAGCTGAAGTTTGTTGAACGTCATCAAGTTCTTAATGTCCGAGTAACACTCAGTAGTGCGAGTCAAGAGGTGCTGTATATTGTCTGGTGTGTCACTGTCTAGAAGTTGGGTGTCATCAGCATAGAAGTGGTGTTTTATAGAGTGGGAGTTGATGATGGTGGACAGGGGGGAGGTGTAAAGAGTGAAAAGAACAGGGCCAAGGACAGATCCTTGAGAAACACCGCAGGTCAGGTATGCAGGTTGAGAGTAAGTGCCATTAATGAGAACAGTTTGTTTTCTGTTTGATAGATATGAAGTGAACCAGGAGAGAGCAATGTCACACATACACACACACAACACACACACACACACACCACACACACACACACACACACACGCACGCACGCACGCACGCACGCACGCACGCACACGCACACAGACGCAAATATACACATCCCCACACACATCTATGAACACACGCAAACACACATACACATACATCTGCACACACATCCACATCCACACACACACGCAAACACACACACAAACACACACACACGCACGCACACACGCGCGCACGTGCACACACACGCACATGCAAACATACACATCCACACACACATGCATAAACACATGCAAACACGTGTACACACATATTCGCACACACACACACACCACACACAAACACACACGCACGCGCGCGCACGCGCACAACACGCACAAAACACACACACACACACCACACACACACACACACACACACACACATACTACATACATAAACACGCACTTTCTTCTTTTCTTGCTTTTTCTTCTTTGTCATTACTATCATCATAAATCATTTATTGTAAGGTTCAAATAAAAGCTGTACTGACATTTTACTAATATGTGTAACTCAACATGGAAATAAAACAAATACATATGACTGAAACTCGATAAACTCATACTTTGGCTAAAAAAAAAAATTAGCTTTGAGTCCATGAGTCTTTTTATTCTTCATCGTCATCGTTGTCGTCTTCATATTTATTTTTTCTTGTTGTTGTTGTTCGTCGTCGTTCGTCGTCGTTGTTGTTGTTGTTGTTGTTCTTCTTCTTCTTTTTCTTCTTTTTCTTCTTTTTCATCTTCTTCTTTTCTGCTACTTCTTCTTCTCGTCCTCCTTCTTCCTCTTCTTCTTCTTCGATGAAGGAAGCGTCTGATTGTTAACAAAAACGCCAGGGAAGATCTCGCCTGCGGTAAAATTGGTTTGTCTCCGCGAATCTTGTCATGTGATCAGTCACATGAGGTTTTGGACGTTTGCCAAGACAGGCAATCTGAATTATCAAATGTGCGTCTTTACAGAGAAGGTCAATCAGTTTGAGGCAGAACTCTGTCTGTCTGTCTGTCTGTTTCTCTCTCTCTCTCTCTCTCTCTCTCTCTCTCTCTCTCTCTCTCTCTCTCTCTCTCTCTCTCAGGCACACACACACACACACGTGTGTGTCTGTGTGTGTGTGTGTGTTGTGTGTGTGTGTGTGTGTGTGTGTGTGTGTGTGTATTTATTTATGCATTTTATATTGCATATCCTTTAGCCTTGTACCAGTCAAAAGTGTGTACGTTTCCAAGCATTTTGATATGCAGACAAAATATTTTTTCAAGAGTTTTTGACATTTTTTGAGTTATTGACTCTTCAATTTATTTCTTGATTTCTTGTATCAAAAGCATCATAACATCCCTCTCTGAGACCTAATTTATATTGAATAATCATGGAAATAAACATACTTGGGCACACAAAAACAGAAGAAGAAGAAAAGAAGTTTTATGTCAGCTTTGCCCATTGCCTTGAAGCCATGCATGTGCTGCACATCAGTATGCAAGATTTTTGTCTCCTACAAGTACTAGGTCTACGTAAATGTTCAAGATTTGATCCTCCTTGTTGTTGCAGTTTACCTTTCATTATTAACCCTTTGATTCCTGTACCCTGTCCACCAACTGCAAAAACTTAACCCCTTTGATTCCCTCACCCTATCCACCAGCTTCCTGACCAATACGCGATGTGCCTGCAAACTGTAGACAATTCATGTATTGTTTACAGCTTCTTTTTTTTTTCAAAATAGATCATGCCTGAAAACTGTCTAGATTACAAACCAGAAGAACAAGAAAACCAATATAAGTGCGTATCCAACGAGACAAAACAAAACAAGCGCAAATTTTCGGCCAACTAGCCTTTGTCAAGCGCGAACGCACGGTCACAAACAGATCACAGACACCAAACAGTGGATAATAAAAACGGGACTAAAAACTTCCCTGCCGCCTGGTTCATGTTTGCTTGGGCGCGGACAGTCGCACTTGTTTTGGATCTAGATTACGAACGTTGCCTTTTTATGTATTTATTTATTTATTTATTTATTTATTTATTTATTTATTTAAATAAGACAATGATGATGACTGCATACAATTCTTTCAAGAAACAAGAGTAGTTCCCACGCATGCGCATTAATGTTGATTGATCTTCTTTCTACGGACGCATCACGCGCATGTGCAATTCGGGTTTCTTCTTGTTCACAGAGCGGGGCATTGTTTATCCACGCCAAACTTCAGCAGACGACAGCTGAGGATCAACCTTGAAAGATGAAGCTGACACTACTTTTTACTGTTGTCCTGTGTGTTGTGTACAGCCATGCAGAGCAGAAGTTGCACAGGTAAATTAACAATGGGCTGGGAGACTCAGGCGTCGTTTAAAAAAAGATAAATACCTCGTATTACCTGACGTTGGGTGAAGTGAACACGGTGACGCGATTTGATACATGACATAACAGAATTTGCGTACTAGAGACTCTAGTACACAAGACTCGTTCCTGAAAACATTGAAACGAATTTCCTTGTGTAGTGAACAAATTTTGTTTTAATGCAAGATAGTTGAATGAAAGAATCTGCTACGTTGTCCTCTTGATTTTGGAATCATTACTGATAATACACTATTAATAGCCATTGCCGGCATTGGTCTTGTCACAGTCACTGATTCAGACTCTGGTACAGTGGTAGTGTTGACATGAGTGACGAGATTTTGAAACCACCACCAAATCTGTCTGCCGTTCTGGTACTACAATACACACACACACACCACACACACACACACCACACACACACACACACACACACACACACACACACACAGTGACAGTACTGACACACACACACAAACAAACAAACAAACAAAAAGTAATACTGAATGGTGTGTCTTCACCAGTGGAATACAGGGCAGGTGGTACAATGCACAGTGACAGCAATCCAAAGGCAGAAATACTCCTGCACCACCAATACCAATCAGACCAGGAAAAAATCTCCACCCTTAATTTAAGAACCCCACTAAAACTTAGTCATGCAGAATAATCATATGTGGGAGGGTTTTTTCCTTAAAACAATAATAGACTTGCAACTTCTAAAAGAAAGTCGCAGCACCATTGAAAGCAGTGTGTGGTGAAAGGATAGAAAAAGCTCAATGTAGTGAGGATTAAAGCTGCTTTTTTGAAAGATAATTTTCTACTTCAGCTATATGTAGGTGTATTCATTTGTGACTCTGTTGTGTGTGTGTGTGTGTGTGTTGTGTGTGTGTGTGTGTGTGTGTGTGCCATCTTTTCAGAATCAAGCTTCATCGCATGCAGTCATCAAGACAGACACTGACTTCTGTCGGCAACAGTATCAGTTCACTGAAGTACAAATATGGACTTACAACTTTCAATCGCCCAGTTGGGTCTGCCCCTGAACCTCTTACCAATTATCTGGATGTAAGTTTGGGAGTGGTGAGGGTGCTGTTGTTTGGTTGGTTGTTTTTTAGTTTGTTGTTGCCGTAGTAATTGTTGTTTTGTCTAGTCATTAGGAATGAGTTGTGCATTTGCTTTAGCAGATTTCAGCTGCAGTCTGTGTGTGTACTGCGGATGGAGTGGCATTTTTCTAGGTGTGTGTGGTTTAGTCAAGTTTGTCGAGTCGTTTATAAAATGAAAGTATTCTTCTTCCTAGACAGGTCTGACGTTTCAGAACAAACCAGGGAGCAAAGCACTTGCATTTGCAACAGGAAAAGTACACTACATCTGTCTTGTATTTTTTTCTCATGAGAAAAGATTATTGATTAATCTATAAAAATTAAATTTTATTGCTAAAAATCATTTAAGTCATATCAGTGGCTGGCTTATGGAAACGTGAAAATGCAGCATGCATGCCTACCAAAGATGGAATGTGCAGCAACATAGGATCAGCACAGTGTGGGCAAGACAGCATCCCTGTATACATACATCCAAGAACAATCGGAACACTTTAAAAAATGTTATTTCATGGCATCTAATCATGTGTCAAAACTGAAACATTAGTTTTGTACCTGAATAGACTTCTGAAAAATGGGAAAATAAAACAGAGATAAAAACAAACATTGATTTGCAGGTGTGTGTGTTTTGGGTGCCTCCACCCCAAAACGTAGATAAATAAATAGAAAATAACTAAGTCAGATAGAGCAAAACATTGACAATGTTATACAGGCAAAGAAAATGCAGAAGACTACTTGTAGAACTTTGTATCACATTTTTTTCTCTTGATTAATCAGTTAGTTGCCTCCCCCCAAACGCAGATAAATAAATAAAAGATAACTAAGTCAGATAGAACAAAGCATTGACAATGTTATGCAGGCAAAGAAAATGCAGAAGACTACTTGTATCACATTTTTTTCTCTTGATTAATCAGTTACCTCAAGGAGTCGTACCTATTTTGCATACTGTAAGCACCATATGATGTCGGCTACATTTTTCAGACTTTTATTTAAAGCTGCTTGGTGCAAAGTTTACCGTTACCATTACTTATGATAGCTTGGAGTCGCCTCTTTCCTTTTACTGACGGGATACGTCGCGAGAAAGTCTATTTCAATGATTTTGGTGAGCTAATTGTGTGCATTGTTCCAAGAACTTTCTGCTCTCTTCACTAAAAAAGGAAAGTCTGTACCCCAGTAAAATTCTAAAAAGGCAAGGCCTAATCAGGCTAATGCCAGAAAAAAGACAAACCTATACTACGTTAGATGTTCTACCAATGATGACAGTTCAGTTGTAAAAGAATATAGTGATGAATTTTTATCAGTGATTCAGTAGCTAGATATTGAAGATAAGGTGATGCAGAGATTGAATATTTAGATCATGAAAATGTGCACTGCCAGACAAAGACGCTGAGGAAGAAAGTGACGGTGTTGATCATGATTTAAAAAAATCACAGAATTAACATTAAATGAAAGTCAAAGTGATAGCAAAAATAGTGGCAATAAAAGTGAACATTTCCTGGCAAAGGGGATTTGTCTCATGTACTTTTGTCCTGCAGGCAATGATTAATCATCTAAGAAAAAGCAATGACTGTGATGACAGTATTTTTCAGTGGTAGAGGGTATAGAATAAGACATTTTTCAAACTGGCCTTTGATAATCTACATATCTGCCTATAACAAACCAATACAGGAGAAATAAGTCTAACATAAAACATTACACATAAAAGAAAAAAAAAAATCAAAGAGAATAGCACGAAAGACACAAAAAAATCAAAGAGAAATAGCATGGACATGAACATGTTTTTCAAAGGCTTATCCCAACATAGTTCTGAAAAGGATTATCCCGGGTTTTTTTATTTTTGAAAGATCTTTCATTTTGATAAAGTGATAACTTGTTTTATTTTTTTATAACTCATTTATATGTACATGCCAATCTCATGGGCTGCGATGTTAGGAATGCTCAATGGAGCCATGCAGCTGAGCACCTGGTCAGGACAAAAGTTAGTGAAATGGAAATGTTACAGAAAAAGGAGGAAGAAGCAGGGGAAACGGGAAATGGATCAGAATTTTTAGAGATGGGAATACTGTTTCTGTCAATCCTCCTTGATTGCTACAGTGTTGACAACTCCAAGGTACTGCCAAAGTAATGTATACGTAATGCATATGTTGCAAGTGACATGTCTTCAGATTATCGTAATTCATATGGAGAGACTAGTTGATTTTTACTTGCTTACTTTTACTGTTTAAAACTCTGTGGACTGTGCAGAACCATATCAGGGCTATAGCCACTTCAGAATGTACACAACACCTGGATGATAAAAAAAAGGACCTGGAAAAGAAAACTAAATACACTTCTCAGTGCATTCACACACATTGATAAACAAGGTGTCAGAAGCAGAAATACCACCATCATTCAGAATAGTTGGCAGAAGCTTGACCTGCTTCTCTGGCAAGATGACAGTAAAGGTAAATCCCTGAAGATCAGTTGTATGCCAAATTTGTCTCTAGTAGGAAGCGTGCTGATAAACCTCAGGTCTCTCCTGTCTCACCGGTCAGCGTCACCGGGTTTGGTGTTGGCCGCTGCACATTCAGACACCACTATCTCCCTCCAGGCCGCAGTCTTGACTTCTGTGGACAATTTCTTGAATATTTAAGCCTCTGATGTTGGTTATGTTCTTGGTGTATGAGATTGAGAGTCAGCCTTTCTTCCTTTTTGCCAGTTTTTCCTTGAAACGTGGTTGCCATGAGGTTTCATGTTCTTGTTGTGTGACACATGGCCTATATATTTTAGTCTTCTCTTGTTGATGTCTGCTAGTAGTTTTTTGGTGGTATCAGGTTCTTCAGATTGAGGGCCATGATTGCCAACGCCATGTGGCAAGGCACCTGTTGATGAAGATGATCATCAGGTTCTTCCAGGACACTTTCATTAGTTCTTCTGTCAATCCATTTGACACGTAGTAGTCTCAAAAAAAACACACAAAAAACACCACATCTCTGCTGCCTCAATTCTCCTGCAATCAGTTTTTCTCAGAGTCCAGGCTTCACACACAAATCACAGCCATAAATTGTGACTGGCCAGATTGAACATTTTATAAGTTTAACTTTCAGACCATTTGGTAGTATGGTACACCTCTGTCTTTCCAGATGTTGAGTTGGACCATTTTTTGCTTTGCCATTCCAGTTATTTTGATATCTTTGGAGCAGGTTCCATCATCAGTTTTTACAGAGCCAAGATATTTGAAATCCTTAACATTTTCTAGAGGAACTTTGTTAATTGTGATGTCATGATTGTTTTCAATGTCTTTGCCTTTGATATGTAGCCTGTTTGCCTGTCGCATCTACCCTGTAAAGAATTCTTTTTATGCTGGTAATATTGTCTGCTAACAGCACAGTATCATCGGCATAGTGCAGGTTTGGTAGATTTTTTTCCTCCCATCTTTTTGCCCATGCCTTCTATTTCAGCATCTCTCATGTCCTGTTCCATGTAGATGTTGAAGAGAACGGTGAGAGGATGCAACCTTGTCTGACTCCCTTGTACTTGAGGTCTGTAGGTTTGATGTTTTCAGATATATCATTTTTAAATGAGTGTGCCTGTATGTTTTCCATGTTATGTTACATAGATTCCTTTTCATGATTTGAGTGTAGATGTTAAAATTGCACTGTAAAACATTATTAGTATTTCTTTAATGTCTTGAATATTTTACAGGCCCAGTATTACGGCGTGATCAGCCTTGGTACTCCAAAACAGGACTTCAAGGTAGTGTTTGACACTGGTTCTTCAAATCTATGGGTTCCTTCCAAGAAATGTCACTTTACCGACATTGCCTGCTGTAAGTTCCTACTTTTCATTGTATTATTATATATGTTGCCATAAATACTTTATTCTGACAGTGCGCTTATTTTGGGCTGGAGTGAGTATTCATATGTCTTCATATGAAAAAATGAGAAAGTGAACAAGTAAACCATAATGTTAACAGATGAATCTTACAGTACACACATACAGTGTATGTATCTGTACAATGTATACACACACACATACACACACTCACACTCACACTCACACACACACACCCAGACACACACACCCAGACACACATACACCCAGACACACCCACCCAGACACACACACGCACGCACGCACACACGCACACTCGCAATGAACTGGTTTTCAAGTAAAGGTGGTTTTGTATTATGATGACATATGATAATGTATCTGTAACAGGTGGATAAATAAAATGGTACCAGCAGAATAACATAATTGTAAACTTTGATCATTAAGTGATTAATTCCTACACACTGGTAATTAACATTAACACATGAAGGCTTCACACTTTGCATCTGGAGACAAAACACTTTAAATCATTATTCAAAATAGTAAGTGAAAGAAGAAAAAAACTTTTTTTTCTAAAAATAGCATGGTGACTAATACCCAAATCACATTATCAACTTAGCAAAATTGTTCAATTTACCTGTTTCAAATTGTAGTTCTGATGAAAGTTCACATCAAAAATACAAATCATGTACAGTGCTAAGTCACAAAGTGTATAGAAAATCGAGCTTAGAAGTCAAAACATTTTGCCGCGAATGAGAAACAGTCTTTTGACCGGTCACTTCTAGAACTCTTTCACGGCTAATTTTACATGACATACAGTCAAAGGGAGCGAAATCTTCACATTGAATGGTTGAAGCTTACCCAGACATTTGTTTCCCTTGGATTAAGCCAGTCGTCTTTACACAGGAATTTTCTAAAACGCACCGGATCATATGATTCGGTGCGATGTCAACGCTGTCCTAGACCACCGAATCATGTGATTCAGTGTGGGCTCAATGAGTTAAAGAACTGCACAATTAAAGACAGAAAACAACAATGGACCAAGAGGTTAAGTTTTACATGTTGAGCTTTTTGATTTCCCTGTATTTTCTCTTAGAGTGTGTGTGTGTGTGTGTGTGTGTGTGTGTGTGTGTGTGTGTTGTGTGTGTTGTGTGTGTGTGTGTGTTTATGAAATGATAGTTACCCATTTTATAAATCTACTTGTGCTTCTTTTCCAAATTATCCAGTAGTTAACCATTTCATAAGTGTTCCTGTGGTCTTTTACCATGTTATCCATTTGAATCTTGATTGTCAGTTTTCTTTTTCCATTTCAGTAGATTGTCCTATGTTATTAATTTTCTTCTCAGTAAAGGTTACAGTAACAAATACATATTACACAAACCTAATGTGTATTATCTGTTTCTTTCTCCATCATTTTCACCGGGTTTTTTTTCCTGTGTGCTTTTCTTTCAGTGCTGCACAACAAGTATGACAGCACCAAGTCAAGTACTTACAAGAAGAACGGTACACAATTTGAGATCCAATATGGGACCGGCAGTCTAACTGGATTCCTCAGCATGGACACACTGACAGTAAGATTACAATGATGATGATACTTCTTTTCAACCATAAAGTTGATGCCAGATAATATGAATCCTCCCATGGGGATGCTGGGGGCTCTTTCAGTAGAAATAGTATTCCCACCTTCTTGAAAGTCTGTGCTAGAAATTTCCTCTTTTCTGTCACTCTCTGTGTTTTTGCCTTGCTATTTTGCTTTGTCATTTCTTCCTATCATTTTCTGCCTTGCTGGTCAATTCACCTGTATGTGTTCAATAAAGTTGTACATACTTTCTCCTAGGATTGATAATTGGGTACATATATTAAGTGCATTTTTGGCTTTAGGAAAATGAGATATGCGGAAGCATTTTTAAGTAGTTTAGGCCAGTTTTTATATATGTTTTAGTTTCCTTAGTGATGTTTAAATCTGTTTTCAGGTATGTTTTTTAGATTGTGTGATAGATTCGATAGAGTGGTCAACGCCAGGGACATCTCCTTAGATTGTGTATGCGAATGCATTGATATGTGTACTTAATTTTCTTTTTTTTTTCCTGTTAAGTTTCATATATTTGAAGCGGTTATACTGATAAGTGATATGGCTCTACGCTTTAAACAAAAGTAACCATAACAATAAAATGATATGAATGATAGATAATTCAGTAGATAAGGGCATTAGCCTTATTATGGCCTATGGATCCTAGAACCTGTCAGTTTATAAAGGCTCTTTACGGATGAATGTAGCACCAGTTGCCTTCATATCTCACTGTTGATGCCCCCCTTGGGGATGCCGGGGGCTTCTGGAAATTCTGTGCTAGAACATTCTTCTCTTCTGTCACTCTTTTTTTCTGCCTTGTTCCTTTGCTGTCTGTCATTTCTTCCTGTCATTTTCTGCCTTAATGGTCCATTCACCTGTGTGTGTTCAATGAAGTCTTACATTTTCTTAGGATTGATAATTGGGTACATGTATTAAGTGCATATTTGGCTCTAGGGAGATGAAATATGCGGAAGCAGTTTTAGGTTATTTATGCCTGTTTTTGTATATGTTTTGGTGTCCTTAGATATGCTTATATTTGTATTCAGGTGTGTTTTATAAATCCCTTGTGCGATAAATTGGATGGAGTGGTCAACGCCAAGGGCATGTCCTTAGATTATATGCGCGAATGCGTTGATATATGTACTTAATTTTCTTTTTTTTTTCCTGTTGAAGTTTCATGTTTTGAAGCGGTTATAGCCCTGATATGGCTCTACACAGTTGGCTGGGCTTTAAAAACCAATAACATTAACAATCTCACTGTTGTTCCCCTGTGGGATGCCGGGGGCTCTTTCAGTAGAAATAGTATCCCCACCTTCTGGAAATTCTGTGCTAGGAATTTCCTGTTTTCTGTCACTCTCTTTGTTTCTGCCTTGTTACTTTGCTTTCTGTCATTTATTCCTATCATTTTTTGCCTTGCTGGTCCATTCACCTGTATGTGTTCGATTAACTCAATGGAGTCGCAGTCAAATAGTGCTTGTCGACCCCTGAAATCGCATGTTTTCGGCCATTTTTAAAAAAAATATTACAAAATAACCAGACAAGATAGAAACAAACAGTAAAGTGCAAAAGAAAGGCAGAAGCTTGCTACATTAGATTCTACTCACAATTTGTGTGCTGATTTCCCACTTGAATGTAGAAATTACTCCAATTAGGGTATCCAAACAGCATTCCGAACAAAAGTTTTGAACCACATGATCGACCACATAGCGATGTCACTTAAGCCAATGCTAGGGACAAACTCGTATCTGAATCCAACAAATCATCCCTATCTTTGACAGGTAATTCACCAACAAGATCTAATTCATCATCAGATCCTTCAGCTTGGATGATATCGATCACCTCTTGCACAGAAAACATACGCCGGTTTCGAAATCGCCTTGCCGCCATTTTGAAAATAGGTGAATACAGATTCGCTTGTAAACTGACTAGAAACTTCGTTAAAACAAAGACTGTATGATGATTAGATATGGTCTAAGGGAAGCAATCGATGCACAGATGATTATACTTTGACTTTCAGGAGTTTTCTCCCTCGAATACTGCTCATGTTATAAATTAAAAAAATGGCATTTTCCGACGGCACCAGCCTGTCGTCACGACTAAGATCGCGGTATAGATGGGCGGCAGCAGACTGCCGTCAAGACGCCAAAGAGTTAAATCTTGGGTACATGTATTAAGTGCATTTTGGTTCTAGGAAAATGAGATATACAGAAGCAACTTTAGGTAGTTTAGACCCATTCTTATAGATGTTTTGGTGTCCTTAGTTATGTTTAAATTTGTATTCAGGTAGGTTTTTTTAAATCCCTGGACGGAGTGGTCATCGCCAGGGGCATCTCTTTAGATTATGTACTCTAATGCGTTGATGTGTGTACTTAATTTTCTTTTCCTTATTTTTTTCCTGTTGAAGTACTGTATGTGCATTGAAATGGTTTAAGCCCTGATATGGCTCTATGCAGTCAGCTGGGCTTTAAGCAACATTAAGAGTAGAATCTCACTGTTGTGCGCATATGTCTAGTAGCAATGCCGTGCGAACCGAAACGCGCCGTCAAATTTGTGACCAGTACCAAAAACTGGGCAAAAACGGGGGCCGGCCGCAAAACTGGGGGGTCTTCAGTTCAATCAAGTATTACTGCCTCTTTAAGCGGTGTTTCATCCTTATTTTTTTTCTTATATGAATCAGAAATGAATAAAGATTTGAATGATTGCCATTTTATGTACTTACAGCAAAATTGGAATTAGTTATTTGATGAGAAAGTCGAAAATCCGCGTTTCGGGCGTAATCGCGGATATGGTATGCGTTTAGAATCGAAGTTTGTTTGGTGTGCTTCACTATTTCGGTCGGTACGGCTATATTTGTGAACCAATCACATTGTAATTTTGCAGCCAATGAGAATCAATGTAACAAAATGATATATCCCGACGAGAGCTATGTGTGCCAGTTTCGAACCGAGATCGACGCTTCCAAAGTTTTGCTTTTTTTCATCGGAAAAGTTTGCAGGCAAGTTGCCATTTTTGGAACTTCTCGTTGGCGGGATTCGTTTTTGCATACTTTTTTCTATATGCAGGTGTAATATGAAATCAATTTGAAGTAAAATACGGCCGTACGGCAACTTTTTACATGAGGATCTGTTCCAGATCAGTAGCAAAACAACGTCAGAATGTGCCGACGCCATAGGCCTACTACCGGCGTAACAGAACGCTGTACAAGTTTCAGCTCGGCAAGTTTTACGTTGTCGGACAAAGACTAGATCTAGCAATCAACAGATCAAGTTCTGTTTTATCTGTGACACTGTATTTTTGAAGAAAAGGACAACTGCGTTTGAACTCGATTCGGAGTTGTCAGCCGAAGCTAGATTCGTCAACCATTTCCTTCCCGAGATCATGCTATTTGTATGTCGCAGTGTAGATCTGCTCACCCCACGACGGGCGAGCTTACTACTAAAAATACTATGTGCTCGAGTGTTTCGCCGGGCCTTGGAAAATGGGTTTGCCCAAACAGAGGGGTGCGCATACCCGCCTCCCCAACTCTCTCTCTCTCTCTCTCTCTCTCTCTCAAATAAATGAATGAATGAATAAGTCTAAATATTTTTTTTTTCAAATCAACAAACAATTCTGTGCAAGTTATTGTACTTTCCTTGACATGAATCTCTCTCTCTCTCTCTCTCTCTCTCTCTCTCTCCTCTCTCTCTCTCTCTCTCTCTCTCTCTCTCTCTCTCTCTCTCTCTCTCTCTCTCAGAGAACAAGAAATGAATAAATAAGTAAATAGGCCACAATACATTCATATCCAAGTTTTTAACAGGCATGATCCTCTCTCTCTTTCTCTGTCTCTGTCTCTCTCTGACAACACACTCTCTCTCTCTCTCTCTCTCTCTGACAACACGCACACACACTAACACATACAGAGATTTAGAATGTCACAAAACAAAATCTTCTGTTCATTGTTATAATATTCTTCATTTAGGTTTTGAAACTGAATAGAAGGCTATGAGTTGTATTATTTGTAAAGTAGGCCATCCATTAGCTTATGTAGTTGTTTCAATTTGTAGTCAATATCTGAAAAGGATAGGCCCATTGTCATTAATTTGTTTTAAAGGGAAGATTGTATCTTATTTAATAGTAGCCTGTTGTTATTGATTTGTATTAAAGGGCAAGAGTACACTGGAAATACTTAGCAGGATTGCTCTGCTTTGGTGGATTTTTACAGTAATATGCTAAAAATCAAAGTCGCGAGTTTGGGCTTAATGTTAAAGTAATGTTATTGTGAAGACTATGCATTATGGTTTCCTTTCCTTTCCAATCTCTCAATGAATAGTATATGTTATGCAGAAATTCATATATTTCTCTATTGTAGGAGTTAAGTGACCTGTTCCTGAATGGTGAGTGGTCCCATATCCTTCCTGAAGTTTTCTTTGGACGCTGGCTGTGCTAAGTGTTCGGGGACTTGACTCATCCACAGACAGTTTAGTCTATTTTTTAAAGACTGATGTATAAAATAAAAATCAAATGTAGCGTACATAAATCTTGTCTGTTATGTTTTTCTCTGTGTGTGTATATATGTGTATGTGTGTGTGCATGTGTATGTGTGTGTGTTTATTTTGATCGGATGATATTTTTGGACAGACTGCAGCATAAAAGCATGCAGTAATTTTTAATATTTCAATTATTTAAGTGATTCCAGAAGTCATTGATTCTCAGATGTCCTTTTATATGTACAGAAACTGATGAAATATTAAAAGTTATTCATAAGACTACTGAAGTAGCGAGTCGTGACTTTTTTGGTTTAATTTGCAGTAATAAGACACTTGAACGTTGAGCAAAATGATTTTATATCTATCTCTTGAAATGATGTTTTGTTTCTAGCTTCATTTTTGTCTGTTATTAATACAATATGGGCAATTATTAATGAAACACTGATAAAACATCCAAAATATCACATGTTTCCTGTAATAAGACAAAAATGGCTCGTCACAGAGTTCCAATAATGGTTTTATTCAATTCGGCACGCCAAAATACATCAACGACCAAAATTTCAAGACTTTTGATCTGGTCTGTCTCTCACAATTACAAAATAAATGTCATTTCCAGCAAAATCAGCATACCATGCCTTTTGATGTTTGTTCTGTGCACTTGTCCTCCTTTGTCCCACTAAAACGTGGTACCAAAATTTTTGATGCTTCAAATTGGAATATCTCATGAACTATTAGTCCGATTTGGAAAATTTAAACTGCTTTTTACTCAGAATAACAATATCTTCAAAACCATATAAATTTTTAAACTCAAAACCCAATTTCAATTTTTCGTGCGGCATTGCTATGTCTAGTTTGCAGAAATGCTCTACCCTGCCGAGCTTGTTGATGTCCTTGGTATTTCATCCTCCATCTACCCACTCTCCATTTTCCTTGAACTGGTCCCTGGAGGATGCCATTGAGAGTCCTCCGGGTCTTGTTACATGACCATAACATCTCAGCTTTGTTTTTATTACTATGGGAATTAAGTGTTCATGATATTGTCTCATGTGTTGGGCAGTTGTTCCTCACACTTTTGTCATTTGTAATGTGGTCTGTGTAAGAAATGGTGAGGGGTATTCTGAAGATCTCTTTTCTACTACCTAAGTCTTATGCAATCACAGTGCATGCAATAGGTTCCACTGGATCTGATGGCAATGTCTTTTGCCTCCAGGTTGAAATTGGTTTCAGGTTTGCCAGTGTTGTTGTTCGAGCAGTCTTTGAAAGGACCGCAATTCCTTCATTCATATTGAGTAATCGAGGAAAGAACTGCAGAGTGCAATTCATTCACTCATACTTAGACCTTTTTTTTTCTTTTTTTTTCTCGTCACAATGGTTTTTACAATGTGAAACCTGGGCTGTTGTCCCTGTTGAGAGCTCATCACTTCAGTGCAGCACCATCCTTTTTTTCTTTTCTTTTCTTTTTTTTCTTTCCCCAAAATATCAGAAAGACAAAAAGACTAATTCAGTAATTGGCTAGCCTTCATGCGGAGGGACTTAGAAAAATGAAACTCTTTTTCCAGTATTCTATGCCAGAGCAGTATGGTGAATGCTCTGCTTTTCTTGATTTTCAACTGCAATCAGATCTTTTAGTGTGCACAGGCCAGAAGGCACATATGTTGGACTCGCTTTTCCCCTTCTGAAGGACTAGAAGCTCAGTTTGATTTTCTTGTCAAACTGAGGAGAAATGTCAAGGCCTCAACAGCGAACGAACTCTGGAATCTCAATTTCTTGGTAGGTGAGCATCTGAGCCATCCTGCTACTTTTCACTGATATGACTGATGATTACGTGAAGATACCTAACGTGTTGGGTCTGCAGTCTTTGACCGCCAATAGTAATTTTTGCTGTGATTGGCTTATCGCCGTTTTTATGTATCTGCTTAATTTTGTCTGCACTGATTTCCATTTCATATCTGATCATTGTTTTATCCAGATGGTTCACAAGGCTGGCTTATTCATCCTCATTTCCTACTAGCTCATCATTGTCATCAGTAGATAAAGGTTGGTTATAATTTGTTGTTCAGTGCTGTCTTTGCTAATACATATCTTCCATCAGCCAACAGTCTGCATTTATTCCAGGAAAATAGTGAACAGTGTGAGTGATAAGAAGCAAACTAATCAGACTAAGCTGTTGAATTGAGTCAGCCCTACATGGACTGTAAATGTGTCTTGTTATAGACATTTAACATGGTTGCCTCTTTGTTATCAGTCTCCCTTAGAAACGGTCAGGTAGAAACAAATGTTACACTTAAAAGTACACTTTACAAGTACAGTCAGTGCCAGACCTGGACATAAAAATAAGCACTTAAGACCAGTCGACGTGGTGTAGTGGTCAATGCAACGGACTATCGACTGGAAGATTGTGGATTCAAATCCCCATCAGTCCTTTCAAAAATCATCGTGAGATTTTTCGGCTCTAACTGTCTCCTGTTATGGGTTCATTGGAAAGACTAGGACCACACAGTCGAGTCTCATCCACTTCATGGATGCGTCATTGAGGGTGTTACTCAGATTTTCTGACCAGCACCGCAGGTGTCTGTATCTCTGGGGCCTGGTTGATGCCAGGATATATGATGATAGTAAGCATAGAGTACAGCCC
>JAPXFY010000021.1:18614563-18652063 GCA_030674185.1 Monoplex corrugatus | reverse complement strand
GTCTTTGTGTCATGTTTAATGTCATTTGAATAAATGATTGCCTCCTTGTTCATTCATTGTCTTTGCATTTTCAGCGTGTCAGTTCAAGGAGGAAGCAAGTTCTGTGTGAATGGTTGTGCTGCCATTGCGGACACCGGAACGTCCCTTCTTGCCGGGCCAAGCAGCGAGATTGCCAAGCTCAATGAAGCTATTGGTGCAACACCTTTATTCATGGGAGAGGTAACCTTATCTCAAATTGACGTCATTGTTATTGTTATTTTTGTTTAAAGCCCAAACGACTCTGTAGAGCCATATCAGGGCTATAATCATTTCAAAACGTACACAATACTTCAACAGGATAAAAAAAATCAAAAAAGAAAATTGAGTACACCTGTCAATGCACTTGTGCACATAATCAAAGGAGGTGCCACTGGCGTTGACCACTCCATCCAGTTTATCACACAGGGGATTTAAAAAACATACCTGAATACCAATTTACACATAAGTAAGGACTAAAACATATAAACACTGGCCTGAATTACGTAAAAATGCTTACGCATATCACATGTCCCCATAGCCAAAAATACACTTGATACATGTACCCAGTTATCAATCCAAGTTACCAGTCTCGAGAGAAAGTACTTAAGACTTTATCAAATACATACAGCTGAATGGACCAGCAAGGCAGAAGAAAATGATAGGAAGAAATGACAGAAAGCAAAGGAAAGAGGCAGAAAAAGAGAGTGACAGAAAAGAGGAAATTTCTAGTACAGAATTTCCAGAAGGTGGGGGAGGGGATACTGTTTATACTGAAAGAGCTTCCGTCATCCCCATAACAAGTCACATGCTTTATTAAATCAGATGCAGGATAAAAGTGCAGGCTGTGTACTCTTCTGTGAAATGAACACGTGTCTGCAGTGAAGTTAAAAGGAGAAAAACAAGGCTTTTCTTTTATAGTGACAAGGCTCTATGAAAGACGCATAATGTTAAAATAAGACACCAAACTTTGTCATGTGGTACGGGGTACATTTTCTACCAGATGATAACCTACGGTTGATATGACTTTGCAGTTTGCGTTACATAGAACAGATCCTTAAGAAGCAAAGATCGTACCTGTCGGAATCTGATTGTCCCTATTATTGTCATATGAAAATGTCCTGATATTGAACATAACTGGTTTTAATTGCCCATATTTTCTTCCTATTTTCAACATGTACCAAGAGTGACACTGATTAATATTCTGACCTGTTATACCACCATCATTACTTTCATCCATTATCTGCATCATGAGTATGAATAACTGTACTTAAATGCAGTATTAATGCAAATGCATTGATATGTGTGCTTAATTTTCTTTTCCTTTTTTCCTGTTGAAGTACTCAATGTGTGTTAAAGCGGTTGTAGCCCTGGTGTGGTTGTACTCAGCAAGCTGGGCTTTAAACAAAAATAACAGTAATGGTATAATCTTAATTATTGAGCTGAAAGTGCCACAAACTGTTGCAAAACAAGACATGGACCACTTGCATTATACATCAACTAGGCTTACACATATCAGCCGTTTGCTACAAAGGAGCAGCTCATCTAGTGAAGTCCACTTGTATCTGTATGTGGTCTTGGACTGAACCATGAACACTAAATAGAGAGAATGCTGTAATATGGATAGAGAGTGCCTGACAATATAAGTCCATGTGTTGTCAAATTATTGTTTTAACAGGCACATACATAACCATATCACAAAAGTGCATAAGCTCAGTTATTGCGAGAGATTTTTGTTTAGGTTGTCGTGAAGATACTGCTCTGTGTATAACAGTTAAGCCACTAACAGATTTTTTTTGTGTATGAAACTTTTGGTCAGTAAATATAGGCTGTTTAATTTCTGGTGGTGTGTGAGAGTACGCTTATAATCTTTAATTTCTTGTGGTGTGTGAGAGTGTATATGTAAACATTTGTTTTGTTCTTTGATAATTTGCTTGCTTAGTTTCCATTTAAACACTAGACCGCCCCATCACGGGATATCCCGTGAAGTTCCGGCTTATCTAAGATGGCCCCGTCACGGATATTCCGTGTGCGTCATAGTAAGACTTTTCCAAGCTCTATTTGAAGACCAGGGGTTCCCAATTCACTCCAATCACAAAGCTTAGTGTGTCTGCTATTAATATTTATAAAGCGAAGGATCCAATGAGATTAAAAGGGCTGTTTCCTAAACCACCCCCTGCAACTTTCGAGCTCACTGATCATCATGGCGGACGAAGAAACTCAACCTGGCCGAAGCGGGTGAAACGAAAGCGAACAGCAAAAGATTACAGTGACTTTGTTACCACTGATGATAAGAAAGTTCTACAATTGATAGAGGACGATAAATTTAGTCGTTATGATGAAACTGCTATGTCAAATGGCTCGCTGGAGTCGAACCAACTTTCCAGAGAAGCGGAGGGGGTGTGTCAACATCGCAATTACTAGAATAGTCCAGCAAGAGGAGAGAGAGCCGAGTTGGAGGCTGTAACTGACTCAGATTTTGAAGAGGGTGAAGGCCAGTCATGAGAACAATGGCTCAGATGGGGGAGAGTGAAACTGGACACAGTACAAGCGTCGTCTGCTACAGCTTACACCGGAACTGACACGTGGAGCAGCTTGCTCGTGGTCAAGCCAGCACGCGTCTACCCGCGAGGCCAGGGCGTTGGCAGAAGTACAGGTATGACCCATTGTTATTGTCTTGTGTCGTGTGTTGATAAATGGAGTGTTATCACGGAGCAGTGACTGCAAAAGAGAAGGCTTTGCTGAATGGGCGTGGCACTGAGTGTGTTTTGTGTCATCACTGTACTTATGTGTGTGTGTGTGTGTGTAGCTGCGTGTTGGTTTGGTTGTGTGTATGTGTGTGTGTGTGTGTGTGTGTGGGTGTGTGGTGGCGCTTGAAACAAGACTGAGTGAGAACTAGTGTTGCAGTGGTGCATGTGTCAATGTAGTTGTGTGTGTGAGAGAGAGAGAGAGAGTGTGTGTGTGTGTGTGTGTGTGTGTGTGTGTGTGTGTGTGTGTGTGTGTGTGTGTGTGTGTGTGTGTGTGAGTGTGTGTGTTGTTTCCAAGCACAAGGATGTGAACCTGATTTTTTTTTATATCCACAGGTGGTACCAGAGACTGTGAGACCAGAGGCAGGGACAGGGAGCTTCTCAGCAGAGAGGGAGAGGGAAAAGTGCAGTATTAGACCAGCCCCTTGTGCCACCCAACATCACCCAGCCATATATTCCACAGTTCACAGGGGAACATGGCCTGAAGATTCAGCCTGATGGGGACAGACCTGTGGACTACTACCAGCTCTTCCTCAACAACGAGATGCTTGACAAACTTCTCTACTACCCTGGAGAAGACTGTCAGAAAGCTTTCCTCTGGCAGGAGGTGCAAGGTGTGCAGCAAGAGGGGCATCAGGAAAGAAACCAACTTTGTGTGTGGACAGTGTCCTTCAAACCCATCTCTTTGTGTGCAGCCTTGCTTCGTGGCGTACCACACCAAGAAAAACTACTAGTTGCTGACTGATGCCCTATGTAGACACAGTGTGTGTATGTATTTTTCAGCTGTGTGTTGTGTGATGTGCTATTGCAAAATTTGTAAAAAAAAAAATAAAAAAAAGAAAGAAAAAACAACAGTGACAGTGAAAACTCTTTCGAGTTTGCAAAGTGTGTATGTGTAGATATGAACATGTATTTGGTGATTGTGAAAATTCTTCTTGGACAGAAGGTAAGGAAATACATTTTTCATTATTCTTTTGCTTTCTGACAATAATTCAGTTTTATTATTCACTGTTTTTCCCTTTTTTTATATTTATATGATATCATGTCTAGAATAGTGTAAAAAAGAATAAATCCTGTTTCATTGGACATAAACTTTCAGCTGTCCTGTTGAATGGATGTGTAATTGTGATCAGTGTATAGAGGATTCAATTACCTTTCAGAAAAGTATTAGTTTTATGGAGTTTTATTGAGTAGTTTTTGTGTCAGAATTTTTTTTTAATTATTACCCTCCATGATGTAAAATGGCCTGGCAAATAGTGTTCTCGGAGCTAAAAAAAAAAAAAAAGGGCATAGCAGCGAAAGGGTTAATATTGTTATGTGTTAGATTGTAGACTTAATTTCATTTGATGGTATTATAGTTTTCTTTTTCCTAAGAAAGAATTTGAACTTGGACACAGTAGCTGGAGATACTGTGGATAGTATGGCAATATATATATGTGTGTGTGTGTGTGTGTGTGTGTGTGCGGATATATGCAGACATGCATATACACGCACATGTTACACACACAAGTTGTTCTCCAGTACTGGTTACCATTGAGGGATTAGTATGTTTGATATTGCAATTTCAGCAAAGCAGAGCCTCAGCTTTAAGTATGATTTGATTTATTGCATTCACAAATAAGTACAAAGGCAATGAATATAGGCCTGTTGCCTGATGCATGGTTTGTAATGTAACAGAATGGGAATCGCTAACCAGCTTTGAAAGGATATTATAAAATCATTGATTAGAGTTTGTGTTATTGATTTTTGTTACAATTATTATGTGTTAACCATTCTTTTGTGGGCAGCAGGGTATATGATATTTCTTTGAAATAAGGTAGGATGAAAATTGACTTATAAAATTTAGTAGCCAATGGCTCAACTTTGGTATGTCTAACACAGAAATAGTGACATCATATTTCTTCATATCGTCAGTTTCTAACTCGCACAAAAAAGCCATTCCATAAATGTTAGATTGGCAAGGGGGAAAAGTACTAAACCAAAATAATTCCTGTCTGATCTTGAAGTGTCCCAAATGTCACACTCACAACACTGATGTTTCAAACAGCAAGAAAACCTTATTTTGAGTGAGCCAGCTTAAAAACTATTTTATTCTGACGTGCAGCCACAAGATGTGGTACAAAGCATATGGGTTAACCAAAGTCTTTTCTGATTAGCTGAACAGGAATAATGAATTCACTCATCGTTTGACACACAATAGATGTCATATTTATCTCTGTGGTAAAACAATTTGTGGACCCCTTGTGATATTGGCGACAGATACAGCCCACTATAAACGTTGTGTCAACATTTTCTCTTCAAAAAACGATTAAAACAACTATATATTTTCTTTATTGTATGGACTGTTAGATTAGAACATTGAACCAATGTAATATAATTTGCATATATTCAAACGCTAGGATCAGTATTGTTGGTTTCAACAAGGACCCCTCAAATTTTTAAACTCCAAAATTTTGGCTTTAAAACAAAGCAAAGCTGTGTAGTATAAATTCATAGCCAGTGCTGTAATTTCCCATTTGTTGAAGTTTTATTGTACACAGTGTACATGAGTATTCAACACGCTGAGACAAGTCACAAAATGGACTATTGAAAATGGTCCTACATGCACACATATATTTTTCTGTCTTCATTAGAGAAATGTAACAGAAGCTGTGCATGGTGTTTTGGTTAGGCATGGCTGTGTTACTTAGAAAATGAACATTTTTCATCTAAATTATAGTATTAATAATTAAAAAAAAACAACACCCATTTCAATACTTTTTCAGAATGACCCATGTGTGCGTGTGTGTGTGTGTGTGTGTGTGTGCGCACGCGCGCGCCCCATGGAGTTTACCTAGAAATTCAAGGGAGATAACGTGTTCGTTATAGCAATAATCGGTAGCAAGAGCACTACCAATAATAAAATAAAAAAATCCGTGATCTTACACAAACGTTCCCTGTTTCATACATTATAGTTATATTTATCTGTCAGGTTTATGGCTCGGTCATTGAAGAATCTAAAAAGAAAAAGCACACACACACTTACATACCCATGTTGCTGCTGATGTATGTCATGCTGATGGCAGTGCTGTACATGCAGTGTGCGATGCCAGGCAGTTGTGTAAGTCTTGAGCACTTGTTTGTTGTACGGCAAGACTATACATACGAAGAGAAAATTTGTCATGCGCGATTGTAGATTGTGTTTGCTATA
Source organism: Monoplex corrugatus (assembly GCA_030674185.1). Taxonomy (NCBI): domain Eukaryota; kingdom Metazoa; phylum Mollusca; class Gastropoda; order Littorinimorpha; family Ranellidae; genus Monoplex; species Monoplex corrugatus. Next base: position 18,646,111 of record JAPXFY010000021.1, on the reverse strand, counting down.
GGCAATATTTTACAAAAAGTAGGCAGAAATAAAAGGGTGTGATATTGCTGGAAATTCGTCGTAGGTAGGGTTGTTATAGGTGGACTCCCCTGTTTATTAGGAATGCACAGGGAATGGTTCAGTTACAGTTTCTTCATCCACCCGTAGAGATGCCGGGGACCTCTTTCAGTACAAATAGTATCCACACCTTCTGGAAAGTCTGTGCTAGAACTTTCCTCTTTTCTGTCACTCTTTGTTTCTGCCTTGTTCCTTTGCTTACTGTCATATCTGCCTATCATTTTCTGCCTTAACACCCCTACATTCTCCCGTAGCGACATCGTTCCACTTGGATCTGTAAAATCTATCAATAAAAAGGCTGTATGTTATACGTCAGTTGAAACTGCAAACATTTCTGAGTGTTATGGTGTTTAATTTGATAATGTAAGTTATAAGTTAACCCTTTGACTCCCGCACCCTGTCAACCAGCATCCTGCATTGCCAACCATGTTAGCAAAGCAAAAACTGAACCCTTTGACTCTCTCACCCTATCCAGCAGCTTCCTGCACAAAGCTGGTGGATAGGGTGAGGAGTCAAAGGGTTAAAATTTTGCAGTTGGTGAATAGGGTGCGGGAGTCAAAGGGTTAATATTTGACGAAATGGCATGTTTTCTGGTAAATGTACTGTCAGTTTCGTGAAAAATCATAAATCTCATAAGGGAAAAGAGTTAGTGGTCCATTCACCTGTATGTGTTCGATAATTTCTTACATACTTTTTCTTAGGATTGATAATTGGGTACATATTAGGATTGATAATTGGGTACATATATTTAGTGCATTTGTGGTTTTAGGAAGGTATGATATGCGGAAGCAATTTTAGGTAATCTACACACGTTTTTATATGTTTTGGTGTCCTTAGGTATGCTTAACTTTGTATTGAGATGTTTTGTAAATCCCCTGTGCAATAAATTGGACGGAGTGGTCAACACCAGGGGCATGTCCTTAGATTATGTGCGCGAATGCATTGATATGTGTACTAATTTTTTTTGTTTTGTTTTTTTAAACGTTTTGAAGCGGTTTATGGCTTTATGGCTTTATTACCCTTTATGGCTCTACACAGTCAGCTGGGCTTTAAACAACAATAACAATAACAGTTGGTTCATGTTGTCTTTCCAGTACTTGATTGATTGCAGTAAAATCCCTACTCTGCCGGTCATCACCTTCACTCTTGGTGGCAAAAAGTTCTCTTTGACAGGGGACCAGTACACGCTCAAAGTAAGTAAATGTTTTTTTCACCTGTAATATTTCCTATCTCTAAGTAAGTAAATATATGTGTGTTGTGGGGGGGGGTGGTTCACCTGTGATATATTTCCTATCACTAAGTAAATATGGGGGGGGGGGGGGGTCACCTGTAATGCTTCCCATCACCTTTATCATCTTGCCTTCTTGTTCTGTTGATTATGTTTGCTGCATCCAGCAGGGATAAGGGATGGACTTTCACATTTAAATATTTTGACCTGATAACAAATGTTTTTAGAATTGGTAAGCTGCATATGAAATGTTATTACCGGTATATTGAAGTATCCTGAATTAAAATCTGGTTGGTAATTAGATTTACTTTGAAACAGCGCTGCTCAGTTTCTGTATTGGTCTTTACTGTACACGTTTAAATAAGCAGATTTCTCTTCCATCAGTTAATGTTATCACCATAATTTGTAACTGTTGAGAAATCGTTCAGCAGGACAGTTTATTGAAAGAATGCAGGATACAATGTGAAATTTTGGAACTTTGTGTGAAGCTGGTTACATGCATTGCATTTGGAGTTCTTAGTATTAGACACAGTGAAATTGGCAGTATGTTTTTTTATGGGATGTTTTCCCAGTTGAAAATAAATCATCTGCACAAGTATCGCCTTCTCAAAGGACACGATAGCCAAGTACGAGCTTTGATAGTCAAACTGCTTTAGATATTGGATTATCTGTTGGAAGTTAAGTTCAACCCTTTTAGGAGCACCTGGTGGATTGGTGGATAAAAGGTAGAGGTCCCCCCCCCCCCCCTCTCATCTCTTTAAGTCAGAGCAGTGTGCATTTGCTTGCAGAAATTAAATACACGTTAGATATCTTGAAAGTCACATTAGTGTCTAGTGGCTTATGGGAACATGAAAATACCCAGCTTGCATTATTTATACTCCCATGGTTAGCTGTAGGCTGTATTGACTTCAGTCTGTTTCTTGGCCAGAATAGGAGGCTGATCAGTCTTTTCCTAACAAATTATTCTATGTCCTGATCAATCTTTTCCTGAAAAATTATTCTATCTCATTTTCTCTTTTTCCTCAAGGCAAATCGGTCTTTTCCTCATTGATTATTATTTTCATCTCATTTTTTCTATTTTCTCCTCCCTAAAGGCAAATCAATCTTTTCCTTAACGATTATTATTCATTTTCTCTCCTCTCCTCTTCCCTTGCCCCTTCAGCATTTTCCCACCCCTGTCTCTTTGTCTCTCTGGATTGCTTTCTATTCTCTGTACAGATCCTCTGTCACCTTGTTATTTTTCATGTTTTCCACACAATATGTTATACTGAATAATTATTCTTTCCTCTTTTCTTCTTCTCATTCTGTAAATAAATAGTGAGTGGACTGAACACAAGCTTTCGTTCACTTGCCCTTGCAGGTTACCGAGTTTGGCTATACCCTCTGCTTGAGTGGTTTCATCGGACTGGATGTGCCTGCACCCATGGGGCCACTGTGGATCTTGGGAGATGTCTTCATTGGTCCATACTACACCGAGTTCGACATGCAGAACAACCGAGTGGGCTTTGCTGTGGCCAAGCAGACTAACGGAACACAGCCCCTCCTGTTTTCTCCCAAGAAATATTAGCCCACCACTCTGGAAAACATGGTCATTTTCTCTCTGGTAGGTTTTGTCTTGTTAGGCATAGCAGTTTGGAAGATTGTATGTACCAGCAATGAAGGCTTTAAAACTGATCTTCAGTAACAATGTAATAATTGAAAACAAAAAATAACATTTAAACAACAGCAAAAGTGCAGTGTAACGTTGAATGATATGTCTGAAATAAATCGTCCACACCAGTAATGACAACAGCAACAAGAATTAAGTGCTGGAAGTCTGTGTGCTGAATTTAGAATGACATAATATTTACAGAAATGACAACAGAAACATTTTTCAAGAATTTTCTTGTCAAAAACATGCAGAACAATATCCCCCTTAGGCGACTGCAAGCCAGAGGCAGAATATGTGTTGAAGATGATAAGATTGGTGTGGAAGATGCTTGAGTTGGAGGTGGTTGACATACCTAAATTATGTTTTTTGGTCGTTCAATATTCAAAAAGGGTGAGTGGTATTGGAAAGAACAATGAAAAGTTGTGTGTGTGTTTTTTTAATGATAGTTTGAACTTGGTACACGAAGTGTAATATAAATGCTGACTACTTCAGGCTTGCCTATGTATTATTCAAGTATTGATAATTTAGTTCAATGGTCATTTATTAAAGACTGACAAATTGAATAGTAACAAATGTTTCACTGACAATATTGTTGGTTGTGATATGATGATAAAAGTAGTGATGATGATAATGGTTGTAGGTGCCTTTAAGATCAAGTCTAAGGCAGTGTGCAAGATCAGGACATCTTTCCAACAAATACAACATACACATAATTCATGGCCACAATTGGTGCATAGAACCACTCAGCTGTTAACACTCTTTACAGATGAACTTTGTTTTTCAAATAGATTGAAGTTTTGGATTAAGAAATGAATTTGATGGCCGGATTGTTATTGTATTTGAAGATAAATGTTTATGTAATTTTGTATCTTTGTATGGATGTTCAGGGAACCTGATTGAGTTTCAGAAAATTGTGTACATATATCATGATGTATGTATCTTGATGACAGAAAATCTAAATGAATGTGTGTTTGTAGTTTTCATTTGTTTGTATTGCTTTTTTAGTTGTTTTTTTCTTTTATTTTGCAGTTTATGTTAAAAATTTCGATTACATAAAAGTGGAAATTATTTCACTAGAGAAAAACAAAAGAATTTGTGGTTTTTCATTAGTTCACCAAGATGAGGACATATAATGTTAGCATACAAAACAGGTTATCATTGGTCTTTACTTTCATATCAGTATTTATAAAGAAGAGATTGTCAGCTGTTCATTTCCTTGGTAAACAGTTTTCAGTTAAGTTACTTGTACTTTTATAAAAATTTTGTCCGAATTGCAAGATATTTCTCAATTTTCCCTTGCTGATGTAGGCATAGTTACACTTCTTTATTTGTTTGAAAGTACCAGTTCCAAAACCTTTTCATGTGTTTGAAAATACCAATTCAAAAAACTACCCGCTTTATACTGTGAAGTATATACATTGCAATTAAAACAAAAAAGTAAAGCTTTATATCATTGCTGTCCCTCTCTTTCAGTATAAAAAGTATTCCCACAGTCTGGAAATGTGCTAGAATTTTTTTTCTTTTCTGTCACTTTTTTCTTACTTTGCTGTCATGTCTTCCTATCATTTTTTGACTTGCTAATCCATTCAAGTGTATGCGCTCTGTAAAGTCTTACTTTTTCTTAAGATTGATAATTGGTATACATAGTGACTGCACTTCTGGCTCTAAGGAAATGTGATGTGCAGGTAATATAGGCCATTTCTCCGTATATTTTAATGTCCTTAGTTACATTCACATTTGTATTTATTATTAATGTTCATTTTTTAGACTCTGGTGATAAGTTGGGCAGAATGGTCAACACAAGGTGCATATCGTTAGATTATTTACGCAAATGCATTAAATTATTTAATATGTGTACTTATTATTCTTTTCCGGGTGTTTTTTTTTTTTTCAACAATGGTACGTTTGAAAGATTATAGCCCTGATATGACTGCAGTCATCTGGGCTTTCAACAGTAAGAATGTCACTGCTGAATATCTGGTTTCAATCACCTTTGGAGAAGTTTGAATTCTATGGGTTGAATTGGATGTCGGCGTAATTCCTGTCAGTGGATTTACATTGCTTGAATGAAACATTTCTTCAATGCAGTGTTTGAAAGAAACATTTCTTCATTGCATTGTACTTTGTAAGCTGTTAAGGCTGCTAGTTGGTTACTTTATAATTTAAAAGCCTAGGTTATGGTTGTGCTTTTTTGATATTATTTTTTCCACCTCCTTTATAACTGTTTTTACGGTAAATCTTTTATCCACTGTGAACACAAGTAAAAGTGGCTATTTGGTATGCCACAGCCAGAACAGTTGTTTTGTTCATCCTTTGCTAGTTAAGACGTGATGTAGTGTGTGTTTCCATTCCAAAGATTTGAGGTAGTTCTTTTGGTACAGCTTTCCTGAGATTTTGACTGGATCTATTTTTGATCCGGTGGCTTCATCTTATAATTTCTACTTTTTGTATGATTATGACTATGAATAGAAATAATACACATAATACTCAGGAACTGTTTTGTAGAATTGAATTGGTATCCATCGTTATCGACGGCTGGACTATTTTGCTTTTTTTGTTCTTTTGAATTGGCATCCATCGTCATTGACAGCTGGACTATTTTGCTTTTTTTGGTTATTGCATGCTTTTGTTGTTGTTTTGTAATGGTTGGTTTTGTTGTTTTTTTTTGTTTTTTTTGCTTGAGTATGATTTCACCTGTCATGGTCATTGTGATGACCTGGATCAAAGACAGCTGCATTCATGAAAATTACATACATTGTCAGTAAAGATTTGGTTTATAGCTTGGAGTTTGAATTTTTCAGTTCTAATAAATGATGTGTGTTCAACAGTCTTCTTTAAAATGCGTTTTTATATAACATCTGAAGTGTGACTAAATTAATGACTAATTTTTTACATGAAATATCTGACTTTTGTTGAGCGTGTCATCTCTCTAGAGTCCCAAGTGCTTCTCAAAAGTGAGAGGCACGTAAAGCGAATACATGTCAACCACTACTCTGTGATGAGAACAGATGAACTGTAATATTGGTAAAGAGCCAACAAAAATTGATTATGCCAGAGACTCTTTCAGTATAAAGAATATCCCCACCAGGAAATCTGTGCTAGAAATGTCCTCTTTTCTCTCAGTTTCTGCCTGGCTACTGCTTCTTTTCTCTCGTATTCTGCTGGCTCTGCTTTCTGTTGTTCTTCCTGTCATTTTCTGCGCTTTGCTGGCTGGTCCATTCACCTGCACGTGTTCTATAAAGCCTTCCATTAACATTGATGATTGGCTACATATATTATTTGCATTCTTGGCGCTAAGGAAACTCGATGGTGCAGAAGCAATTATGGTTAATGTAATCTAATTTTTGTATGTTTTAATGTACTTTCATGTAAGCTAATTTTTGTATACAGGTGTTAATGTACTTGGATGTGTTTTTACATTCATATTCAGGCCCCTGACAATGAATTGAACGGAATGGTCGGTCCGTGCCAGGGGCATAATCCTTTCATTATGTATGCGAATGCAGTGATATATCTATTTATCTATATATATATTTTGTGGGGTTTTTGGTGGTTGTTTTTGGTCAACAAGTGTTCAAAGTGTTTTCAGATGTTATAGCCATGTAGCCCCAATATAGCTCTGTGCAGATGGTTATAGCCATGTAGCCCCAATATAGCTCTGTGCAGATGGTTATAGCCATGTAGCCCAATATAGCTCTGTGCAGTGGCTGGCTTTAAAGAATGATGATAAATCCCCTGTGCCGTAAATTGACCGGAGTGGTCAACGCCAGGGGCACGTCCTTGATTATATGCATTGATACGTGTACTTGATTTTCTTTTTTCCAGTTGAAGTGTTCTGTGTTTTGAAGCGGTTATATAGCCCTGATACAGCTCTATGTGGTCAGCTGGGCTTTAAACAATTCCAATTACTGGAAGTGTGATGACGCATATACAGAGTTGTTATTGTTGTTTAAAGCCCAGCCGACTGCATAGAGCCATATCAAGGCTATAATCACTTCAAAACTTGTAAAACTTCAACAGAAAAAAAAAAGAAAGAAAATTATGTACACATATCAATGCATTCACACATGTAATCTAAGGACATCCCCTGGCGTTGACCACTCCATTTTATCCCACAGGGGATTTAAAAAAACACATCTGAATACAAATATAAGCATACCTAAGGACACCAAAACATAAAACCAGGTATAAATTACCTAAAATTGCTTCCTCATATCTCACCTGCCTAGAACCAAAAATGCACTTCATACATATGCCCAATTATGAATCCTAAGAAAAATAACCTAAGACTTCATCGAACACATACAGGTGAATGGACCATTAAGGCAGAAAATGATAGGTTGAAATGAAAGACAGCAAACGATCAAGGCAGAAGCAAAGAGAGTGACAGAAAAGAGGAAATTTCCAGCACAGAATTTCCAGAAGGTGGGGATACTATTCATACTGAAAGAGCCCCAGGAATCCCCACAGCAGAGGGGGGGGGGGGGGTGTTAGTGGTTAAGTTGCAATCTTAGGCATAAATCTTGCAAAAGCATGATACAAACTGGGAGAGATTCCAAGCAATAGGTTTCCAACTGTCTCAGAACCAGACAAAGCAATAAATTCATGTCATTGTACAGATTTAATTACAGCTTACGAATAAATGTACATTTTCACCTACAGTGAAATTTTTACATTTTTCACTCCAAGAGAAACACTGTCGAGTCTTGATCAAGGGATCAAGTCAGTTTGAAAAGTTTTGTTGTTGTTTTTTTGTTTTATTCTCTGTGACAAATCTGTTGCATCACTGTGCTGAACAGGGCCATCAGCTGGAGGTACTCATCTGCACCGTCCAGGAGACATTTGTCCACCACCTGCACACAAGTTTATATATATAATATATATATACACACACACACACCATATATATATATATGCGCTCTATATGAAAAAGGCTATTCAATTGGGGCTAGGTGGTTTGACAGAAAGGCAACATTCTGGTCTCTTCTTGAGACCAAGACAGGACCTGTCACATAACCAACCACTCAGTTTTGAGAAGATCTCCCGGCCAAGTCCTAGTAACTTTCTCATTTTTACGAGCTCAAACACATATGATACTAGCCTGCTTAATTCTTTAGTCACAATTCAGCAACAAGACATCAAAATAGTGTCATGCACTGTGTATGCTAAAGGCACCATTAATTTGGTGACTCAAGTACTCAAACCAGTTAACAATGTGTGAGAATGATTTATGGAAAACACTGTAGTTAGCTACAATTTCCTGCCACATCGACAGAGGAACGGAGGAATTCTTGAGCACCATTCATTTGTCTGCGACTGGTTTTCAGCTTATTTCCTTCAACTCTGAAAGGTACCAAGCACTTCCAAGTCAGATTGGTAGTATTGTTTTAGACCTTGGTATACAGGAGATCAAGCAGCAAGTTTAACATGAAGTCAGTTACAAAACCAGCTGCTAATAATAACAGTGAAGGAGAAGGAGGGAAAAACTTCTGGCAAATTCCTGAATTACTTCATGACCACCATACAATGCTCCAAAAACTGAACAATGGCATGGCAGGGGTCTGACCAATTCGCCCACTGCCTCCACTATTGCTCTTGTACAATCCCATCAACAACTGATCAGCAGTCAAGACACTTTGACATTGCCAAAGACCTGGGTTTCAAGACAAAAGATCCAAGAGGCTTGTAAGTTTCTCCCTTGCCTACCCAACTTCAAACTAGGGGTGAAAACCTAAGTAATTTTCTCCAATGTGGTCTATTCCATTTACCTGTAGATGAACTTTCAGCCTTACTTTCATGCAAATTTTATGGGGTTACAAGAAGTGGATTGTCTGGCCATTCAAACAAACCCCAGCCTAATTCTCAGGGCTTTTGCTCTCAGGGAGAGGGGTGGGGGAATTGCCTAAAGCACACATGACTAGTCACTTTGTTCCCCAAGAGCAGAAGAGAGAGACCCATACAACGATGCACAGTCCAGACACACAAGCCCATTTCCTGACATGCTCTTCTCTAGATGCTCTACTCTCTCCAGAACAGACTGGACCAAGCCACATCCAGAAGTGAAATTTCAATGAAAAATAAATTGTAAATAGACGGAACCCTATTTTGGTAAAATAGATCAGGTAAAGAACTTTCCAGCAAACTTTATTTGGATATTCTAAATAAGATACTTTTTCTGTTATTTTTCTTATGACTAAAATTTGTGTTCTGGTACTGCAACCAGCAGAAAGCTACATCTCCAATGATTAAGTAATCAAGACATTGTAATATAAAGATGTAACATTTTTGATAAAAGATCTGTTGATAAGCTAAGATACTTGTGCTCAATAGATTTTTCAAATTCTGGGATCCATGGTAACCCCCAAAAAGATACTAAAAAAAAAAAAATTTCAATTACACTCGTGTACTGTTGTTAGAATAGAAGTCTAGTAATGGTCCTTTTCTAAGGCATTTTCCAAGACATTTTCTTCATGGGACACATAGCGCTAAGAGTGGTACCTGCTCTTAAAACTTTGATAATTTCTGCATATGGAACGCATCCCTGCAAAAATGGACTGTGCACCGTTAGGGTCAGTCTTTGAGGACACTCGCACGTAATCAACAAAGGCAATACATTTCTTGTCAGATGTTTTCATCAACTTACCGCCATCTTCTCACAGATAATGGACTTCTGCTTGTCACTCAAGTCATCCATGGCCACCAGCCTGTCGTGAATCTGACTTAATACTTGGGATGCAGCAAATCCCTCACGGTTTATTTTCTGAAATATCAACAAAGACAGGCATTAAATATGGATAAAGTAAACTTCTACAAAACAAATTGAAAAAAATCACAACATTAAGTTGTTCTATAACCAGGACTGCCTAGGAATAAGGTGAAAGAAACCTCACTAGCACTCAATCTCACACAACCTGGGCCGTTAGGTGAAATGGTGCGCCCCCTGAAGGCATCTTGTGACCGAATTCTCATTTTAAAAAAAACAACAACAAAAAACTGGGTACGTTCCAGTCAAACAGTGATAATGAACCGCTCCATTACTCTGATAATGTGATATGTAAGTGTACAAGCTGAAGGGAAATTTACTTGTAAAGATTCCTCTCTTCGATCAGGTATCCAGAGGTGGGTCTTGTCCTCTCCTATGATGCTTTTCTTCTTCAGACTTCAAGAAAGCCAGGCAGCTTTCTCAGGTTTGTGACTGGGCCATATTTAAACAGAACAATTTTCCAGCTTTCTACTGAGCTCGATCATGACTGTGTGCACACAATTTCATCTTTCTGACTGTCTGGGCTATCACTTGTCTAGCCTTTATTTGTTCAAATCTAAGCATTGTCGACTCTTTTCCAGAGTAGACTTTATTTCCATACAGACTTGAAAATATTTTCTCTGTAGAAAATCATGCTCCCAGAAATCATGGAAACAGCTTTCATTCAACAAGTTAAGATAAAAACTGACTTCCATCTACAGTTTCTCATCATATGGCTCCTGACCAAAGCAAAGAATAATGGAGTTGGCCTCAGAATAGATCAATCCATCTGCTGCATGTATCGAGGAAAGACTAAAGTTAATGACTGGAAAGTCTACTATTTCTATATGGTCAATTTGTTTTTGTTTTTTTTTCTCTTTAAAATTTCAGACTTGACATCATCAGCATTTTCACTTTTTGATAATAAACACACTGGAAATGAAATATTACAACAACAACAACAAAAAAAAGGGAAAAATATAAAACAACTGTCTTCTCCTCCGCAACTCCCACCCCACCATAAGATGATAGACTAATGAATACTTTTTGAAACACGAGTGCAGCGCAACACACATAAATCAGCAGTTTGTAATATACACAAATAACATACAGACCTATAAAAAGACTGCACTGACATAAACACTCAAGTACAAAATACAGTTTATCTGAATCCAAGCATAAAGCTTTGCTATCAACATACAATCATTCTATTCTCGTGAAGCGGGACTCGTTGCACATTCCACACAATTGGACATTTTAGTGGAACTCGAAAATTCCAGCCGTTAAGGGAACTGATCACATTCCACTAGGTTGTTGCACTGTCTGTCTTAGGTGGGCATGTATGTTGGGCATTTTTACGTTTCCATAAACAAGCCACTTGCATGACTTACAGCATCTTTAATTTGAGAAAAATGTGCATATGTGTTCACATGAAGGGGGGTTCAGGTACTAGTAGGTCTGCACACATATTGATCTGGGACATTGAAACAATCTCCACTCATAACCCAACAGGCGGAGGAGTCTAGGCGGATCAAACCCAGAACTTTCCACATGGAAGCCTGACATTTACTTACTTTACAGCACACATCTAAAAATATATATTTACATCAAGTAGGCCTAATTACCATCAGTTGATTTACTGCTTTCTGGCAATATAAAGCCTACTCTTTGACAAATTGTACACTTGTACATCTGACAAAACCGTACACCTACCTTTACTGTCTTGTCCAGTTTCTCGTAGGAATCTGAGCGACATACTTTCAGTAGTTCATCAAGCATCTCTTCTGGAACCACCTGCAAATAAATATAAAACATCAGACATTACGGTACTTGATCAAAGTACAGAAGTCATGATATTTCATCAAAGTACTTTAGTATGCACGCTTAAAGACTTCTTAAAAACTTAACTTTTTCCATTTTTTTCTTGGGGAGCAGAACATGCACTGTGTCTCATCTCTCACTAGTTCCAGACTGCTTCCGTCACTTTACCTCATACAAAGAATATTAGCTCTACCAACACATAATGTCAACATCACAGTGCCAGGTAAATCACAGGAGTTACCAGAATTTAGTCAGTATGAGACCCACTCATATACTGCTTCCTACTGGTAATATGGGTTAGTGTTCTTAATGTGCAGACTACTCCATTAGCCACTAATATCAAAGACTTTTATGTGAAATTACCCCAGGAATAATATGGGTTAGTGTTCTTAATGTGCAGACTACTCCATTAACCACTAATATCGACGGCTTTCATGTGAAATTACCCCAGGAATAATATGGGTTAGTGTTCTTAATATGCAGACTACCCCATTAACCACTAATATCGACGACTTTCATGTGAAATTACCCCAGGAATAATATGGGTTAGTGTTCTTAATATGCAGACTATTCCATTAACCACTAATGACTTTGCCTTGTTGAATGCTCACACCCTCCATCTTAATTTGGTTTCCGTTTGAATAAAATGACCCTGGAATTTATTTTGGTGGCAGAGAGTTTGAACGACAGCATTTCTTTTTACATTTGACCCACACTCTAAAAATAAATCCAGGCTAAAGACACTGCCAACTATTCCTTGAAAAATCCCTTTTCATATAACAGCCAATGCACTATATATAAAAGCAGGCTGACTTTTGCAATACTTGTGCAATACATATGTAGGTATATATAATTACTAAATCAAATCAGTATTTTGTAATTAACCCTCTGGGCCCGAATGCGACCTACAGGTCGCAACGCTTTGTGTGACCGTATTCCGAGTGCACGCTGTACGTCGCCACAGCACAGTGGGTCAAACAGCCGGGTCTCGCTCTATTTTTATATTATCCAATCAGAATAATTCCTTCCCAGTCGCTGCAGAACACTTCAATTTGCACATGGCAGCCTCCATTGTGATAGTTTGGTGTACGTTTTGTCAGTTTTCACAATGAAAAGATCAACTCCTCAACCTTCGACCTCTCGTGAGGCAAACAAGCGCCAGCGTTTTTTCACCACTGAGCAAGTGCTCGAAGCTTTGTACGATTCAGATTCAGACGTGGAGTATTGGAGATAACTTCAAGGTAGTCCTTTCTGTAATACTTTTACACTGTTTTTTGTGGTTGTTTGTCAGTAGTTTGTCTCTTATGCATGCATTACTACGATGGGGTAGATTTTCAGTGCACTCTGTTCAGGAGCCCAGGAATAGTGTATTGTATGGCTCAGGGGCTAGGGCTCAAAGGGTTTAACCCGTGAATCATAACTGTCAGAAAATATGAAAATGTCAACAAAAAAAGAAACCAAAACAAAAGCTTGCACTACACCATGGTTTCTGTATATGCTGTTACAGTCTACACTGTACAAAAAGCACAATATTCATCCTGACCCCTGTGATGTCCATGATGATTGTGGAGCTGATGGAGTCCTCCTGCCCACACAGACGACTGGCACTCTGCAGATACATCACAGCTTTTCGCATGTCCCCATCAGATATCTTCATCAGCGCTTCAATAGCCTGAAACAGCGCAACAGGAAAGAATAATAAATAGTATTAAATCATGGACTCTCAAATCAATCTGACAGATAAATAAGCCCACAGGTCCTCAGTGCCTGGTGTCGGTCTACATGTGATATAAAAAACCTATCCTGGGGGCACAATATCTTCTGCAGCCACTGCATGGGAAGGAGTGCTGTGGTCTTGGGTTCTGCTTCCACCATCCCTCTTCTGTGGAACTGTAGCTCTTCTGTGTTGTTCCAATATGACTGTGCCCTTCCTGCAAAGCTTTCACCAGTTTACTCTGTTGCAGACATCTTCCCAGTTGGTGATGCTGATGTTACAATTGATAAGGGTTGGCTTTCACAGTATTCTTGTATCATTTTAGTTGTCTTCCTTGGTAAAGTTATCCTTGCTTCAGCTCTTCTTGCAGAAGCATCTTTGGGATGCAGGACTTATGAAAGCATGACTACATCATACAGGTTAGTAGGAATGTTTCCTCTACTAGTAATATATTTTATTTAGTCTCTTATTTGTTCAGTTATTACATTAAATTCGTTATATTTATAAAAGGTGAAATGATGTTGTACCGTACATACAATCACAGTATTGGCAGATTCTTCAAACACAACAAGGTTCAAACATCACTAAGAAAAATTCTATTGTGACAAAAGTACACTAAACAATGCAGTATTTGTTATTATTCTAAATCATTTTTTGTATTGTGCTATTCTCTAAACTCATGAATTTGGACTTGCTGCATATTACACATAATCAGATTTTCTAGCTAACCACAGAAAACTCGAGCTATTAGACGCAATGACCACACTCCATTATGTTGTTTTAGTCTGCTTCTGACATGACTAAGAAGATTTTTAACATGCATATTTGATTCTGTGTGTGTATACACATAAAGAGGATTTAGACACTTGCAGATCTGCACACACACTGACCTGGGAAATTGGAAAAACATATACCAGGCAGAGGTATCTAGGTGGATTGAACCCCAACAACTTCCAACTGGAAACCCAATATTCACCCAAACAACTACAGCTCCCATGTCCTGAATGTCACACCACCCATTTCAGCCTTTATTTTTTCATTTATTTTTCTCCCAGCTTGAACTGGGAGCTTATCTTTAAATATGACCAAACAAAATTGATTCTGGAGTTTGGACTTTTCTTCAAGAGGGATTCACTGTATTCAAACAATTTCACAAGTGCTCCACCCAAATCTGCCAGCTATTATCTGACAGAGTCTGAGCCTATGCAAAACTCCATGTACTAGCAAGGTCCTGAAACAGGGAGAAGAGGGAGAAAGGATCTATGACACATAAAGGTGACACCGCTGCAATGAGGGAAGCATCAAGAAAGGCAGTGAAAAGGACAGATTTTAATGCTGTGGGCTGGGATTGAACTCAAGCAATCAGATCTTGAGTCCACAGCCGTACTGAATGAACCAACAACCCCATGTGTGAAAAACTGATGTGCCATGCAGAGCACAATGTACTCGGTGTAACTACACCGAAAAGTTGTTTCTCACTTAACTCTTTAGAGAAAAAAGTTCATCATATTAAATCAACAAGTTCAAGTTTATATTGCTTATAGCCCAGCCAACTACTACAGCCATATGAAAAATGACAAGCCGGTTAAGATAAGTGACAACAGTTAAAAAGCACGCTCACTGTTAACCAAAATATGCAGTTGAAAGAAAAATTATATTTGTGACAAGATGTGAATACAAAACAATAATATTCTGACATGTGTATCAATTAGTGTAGGCTACAAGATTTTTTTTTTGTGGACACTTTTGGTGACTTCAGTCAACCATACAATTTCACAACGGTATTTAAGTCATGTGAATATGCTGCTGGACTGCACTCAACCTAGACGACGTAACTTTTGCCTTGTTATATTGTAAACACTTGATCTGAGTGAGACTGATGAAGAGGTTCCAAAGCTATGACAATCTGAAGGGTAGCTATCTACCACCCAGTGCACTCTGGCCTCAAAGAGCAGTGGTAAAAAGGGTTATCTTCACTCCCACTCACACACACACACACACACTCACTCATTCACATACAAACACACACACTCACTCACTCATTCACATACACAACACACACACACTTGCTCTCACACTCACACACACACACACACACACACACACACACACACACACACACACTCACACACACACACACACACACACACAACACACACACACACACACACACACACAAACATACACTCACACGGTGAACATTGTTACAGAAACTTACATCATCATCAATGTTCACATTTTCCTGATCACAGATGTGCTTGAGCCGCTCAGACATGACCGACACCCCCAGCGGCTTGAAGCGGAACTTGGCACATCGTGATGTGATGGGTTCAATGATGCGGCTCACGTAGTTGCATATCAAACAGAATCGTGTTGTCTTTGTCTCTTTCTCCATCGTTCTCCTCAAGGCAGCCTGAAAGATGGCACACGACATTCATCACAAAGGCATATCATTCAGAAGAGACTTATGTTATTATCATAAAAAAGGTAGAGATTTTAATCTGAAGAGATTGTGTTATTGTCATAGAAAAGGAAAGAATGTACATTAGCCAAAAAAAGACTGATTAACAAACACAATACTTCAAACACCAAAAAAAGGAAAAGAAAATAAAGTACACATATCATAGCACTCGCACACATAATCCACGGAGATGCCCCTGGCATTGACCACTCCATTCAATTTGTCACAGATGAGATTTAAAAAAAAACACACCTGAATACAAATTTAAACATAACTAAGAACACTAAAACATAATAAATGACCCTAAAATACATAAAATTGCTTCGGCATATCTCCTTTCCCTACAGCCAAAAAATGCACATAATGCCCAATAATCACTCCTAAGAGAAAATACTAAAACTTTATCGAACACACACAGGTGAATAGACCAGCAAGGCTGAAAATGATAGAAAGAAATGAGAGAAAGCACAAGAACAAAAAGAGTGACAGAAAAGAGGAAATTTCTAGCACAGAATTTCCAAAAGGTGGGGATATTATTTATACTGAAAGAGCCCCCAGCATCCCCACATATACTGTTATCATCAAACAAAAAGAATAGACACATACATTAGCTAGAAAAGCTTGTCGTCTTACAAAAGATGCTTATATCAGCCAGAAGAGACTGTGTTAATGTTAGACAAGACATCACAGATTACTCATCATCATATTCATTATTTATCAAGTATGCCTCTACACAAGTAGATCACTCATAAGGAAGATTAGGAAAAGACGAGCAACATTTATAGGCCATTTTATGAGGAAGGGGGATTTGGAGCACCTGGTCACAACAAGAAAGCTGGAGGGAAAGAGAGCACCAGGTAGACCCAGGGAGAGAATGCTGGACGGACTTGCAGAGTGGCTGGGATGAGGAGGGTGGGGAGATGCTGGGGGCAACGAGAGATAGAGATGGTTGGAAGTCCATGGTTGCCAACGCCATGCGGCAGGGCACCTGATGATGATGATGATGCCTCAATAGTTCAGTAGACAGGTCATTGAGTGAACACACCAATGGCGCAAGTTCAAGCCTCAAGAGCACTGACTGTCATATTAAACTGGCCGCCTTACTGCCCACCTTACGGTGATGTTCTGGCAGTATCATTAAATTCCTTGTTTATTCCTGTCAGCCATATCACCTAAGGTGGGTGATGACGTGACAAGTGAATTAAATTATTCATCAGAAGGGGTGGGAATTGCAGAAAAGAACAAAGAAAGGAAATCTACGGCAGGTCTGGGGGCACTCTCCCCTGGATAAAAGTTTTAAGTGATTAACTTCTGCACAATCTGGCGCATTTTCAAATATTCAGAGTGCGTAAAAAAAGGTGTTCTCTTCACTATTTAATTTCTAAACGTGCACATACTTTATCACAAATGATGCTCATTCTACTTATCCTATTGTCAAAAAAAAAAAAAAAGCTAAATATGGATTTTCCTGGGCAAGGACCCATGTTATCCAAGGAAACAATCTTTCAGCAGCAGAAATCTGCAGATTCAAGGAGAGTTACCCCACTGATCAGAGACTACTCACTTGGACAGCCCAAGTTACCATCAGAAAAAATATCACAAATTATTTATCAGACAGATTGATAAGCTTGAAGAGCCTGTGTTACTGTCATCATGGACTGAAGATTATCTATCAGATGCCTGTTTGCTTGAAGAGCCCCTACTATCACACAAACCATCACACAGTCATCATCAATAAGCACTGGCTTCATAAACTAAATAATCGAGGGTTGACAGCCAGAACCCAGTATCTCACTTTTTTGTCAATTTTCACTTTTTATACTGAACTGTTGCTTTTGATGTGATCTTTCACGTGGTGGACTTTGTTTTTGCTGTGATATTGATTTTTGATCGGTTTTCAATAAAACTAAAACCAGTATCTCAAAATGTAGATATAGCCTCTCCCCGAAAACCCAGTTAAAAATCGTCTCCTGTAAACTGTCAGAAAATCGAGATACTTGGTTCTGGTTGTCAACTCTCGTAATGCTATTGACAGATAAAAAAAATCAGATTATTTGTCACAGAAACATCACTTTTGTCAGCTTAAAGACCATATGCTACCATCAAAAAAGGGCATTAACTTGATGTGCCTCTGTTATCATTAGACAAAATACCAAATATTATTTAAGAGAGAACAATGAAAGTATTGTGTATGTTTTGAAACGGTTACAGTCCTGATATGGCTCTATGCAGTCGGTTGGGTTGTAAGCAACAATAACAGTAAGAGAGAACTGCTTTATCTTGAACAGCTGTATTTACCAATTACAGTGTGTTTACATAAAAGAAAAGAGGAACATGTTTGAATTTCAATACAAAACTATTAAATGATTACTTTTAAAAGCAAAGAGTAGATACTTTCAAAAACAAAGAGTAGAGAGATAAAACAGCTAATTTCTATATACATATGACGTAGAATGAACAGTGAATCTTTTTTCCTACCTCCACAAAAAAGCTGTAGCGGAAAAACAATACATGAACAAATAAATGAATGAATATTTTTTTTAACCTGTGCAATCAAATGAAACAAAAATAGCAGAAAAATAAATCATATTCATACACATCATGGCACAACTGCCTATAATGGGACAGCCAGAAGAAAGGACAGAAAGGAATACAGTGATGAGGACTTCTTGCAAGAGAACATTCAATTTTCACAACCACACACACACACACACACACACACACACACACACACACACACACACACACACACATACACACATGAACAAACCTGTGCATGACTTGTCATAGAGTCTGCCTCATCCAGAATCACTATTTTGTACGGCGGACAAGGCTTGCCACTGGTGAGACAAACACATGGACAATACAGTATGTTCAAATATTTTCAAACATTACAAATATTAAGTGTACAATCTTTATAAACATGGTATTTTTTTTCAAATAGAATTATCAAGTGTATAATCTTTGTACATATTTTCCTTAAACCACCCAAACCACTTAAACTTACATTAACACTACTTCTTTCTAAATCCCAAAACACACTTTTATGATGCAGACAGGGTTTGATATCAACAGAATCAAACACAATATAAACCCATTTTGGGGGAGAGGCAGTGGGGGTGAGGAAGAGGGTAACTTTTGTTGTTGTTTTTTGCTGCATACATTGTCTCACTGTCCCCACACTATTCAACTTGGCTACTCCAACACACCTCCAAACCTACCAAAACTCAAGGTCAACACAAGAGCAGAACAAGGACCACAGAACATGGGACAATTTTTCACAATGAAAGGATGGTACATAAGGACGGGGATGACAGAGACGATGCCATGATGTTCCATTCCAGATAGAGATTGCATGACAGGCTGTACTGTATACCTCCTTTCATAATACATTGTGATAAGTGAACACAATCTGCATGAAGACCAGTTGCTATGGTGTAGTGGTTAGCACAACAGCCTACAGACTTAAAGGTTGTGAGGTCAAATCCTCAAAAGTCCCTTCAAAAATCATTGTGGGATTTTTTACTTCAACAAGCTTCTACCCATTGTGGAGTGTGCTATGGGCTCGTTGGGAAGACTGGGACCACGCTGTCCAGTCTCATCCACTTCAAGGATGCGTCATTAAAGGTGCTGCTCAAATCTTCTGACCAACAGCACAGGTTTTTTGATCTCTCAGTTGTGGCTGACGGCAGGATACACTAATATATTATGATAGTAGGCATAAAGTACAGCCCTGTCACACAGTCTCAATCCTCAGCGGAACTCTACAGCATGATTATCATCCTCCTTCTCATCGCATTGAAAAACTGTGCAAGCTTCTGTGACCATTAAAGTGGCACAGAAAACTGGACCAAAAACAGAAGAAATTTCCATGTGATGATCCTAAAAAAAAAAAAACACCAACAACTAAATATAACAATTAAACGAAACAACAAAATATTTGCATAATGATATTTTACAGACAGTATATTTCATTATTTCATGGACTGTACATTTCTGTAACTATCAAAAGTGGGGCACAAACACAGGATCTCCCCCTCCCCCCAGCCTCTCTCTCAAACACACACAAACAAATACACACACACACACACATACAAACAAACAAATACACATGCACCCACCCACACATACACATACACACAGAAATACAAAAATAATCCTACTCTGGTCTGGTGGCACTGGCTGTGAGTTGTGCAAAATTCTTCACTTTATGTCTGATGACATCAATGCCTCGTTCATCTGATGCGTTCAGCTCAAGCACCCGATCCTGTATAACTCTGGCCTGGAAACATTTGTCAATGGTAATCATTTTTCAACTTGCAAAAAGCAGACATTTAATGATATCACAACATATCATATCAGCACACTTGCAGAATGTTGTAAAATGTGTGTGTGAGTGTGCGTGTGTGTGTGTGTGTGTGTGTGCGTGTGCATGTGTGAGTGCGCGTGTGTGAGTGTGCGTGTATGAGTGCGCGTGTGTGAGTGCGTGTGAGTGCGTGCATGCGTATGTGCGTGCGCACATACGTACACGCAAGACAAAAAAGTATGTGAATATGAGTTTCTCAGCTCATTATATATGGACATTTACAAAATTTGGATCAAAGGTAAGCATTAAGGTCAAGGTCACACAAATCAAAAGTGCTAAATCAGCATTTTTCTAGTATGATGTGCGAAAAGCACTTTCTGAGGAACTCCTGAATTCTGTTTATGCTGTTCTTCCATTGCCCTCACTGCATGTTAAGGTTACAGAACAGCTGGACCATTTCGTGTTTGTTCAGCTGTTGCTTTGTTTGTTTGTATGACATTTTTTTTATATTTTGGGGGATGGAATTGTTTGTTTTTTGTTTTTTTTTAATATCCACTTGGATTTGGTTTATTTTGGGGTTTTGTTTGCTTGGGTTTTGTGTGTGTGTGTGTGTGTGTGTGTGTGTGTGTGTGTGTGTGTGTGTGTGTGTGTGTGTGTGGTGGGGGGGGGAGATTTGTGTGATACTTGTAAGTACTTGTGGATGCCATTTCCAAACTTGGAGATGTTATAAATGTGGTGTTATAAATCATGTCATGGTATTAGTACATGTAATTATCTGGGTTATAAGCAATATGAATATGAACATGCCATTTGAAATACATGAAATGAAAAACACACTGCATCTGAATTTGAAATGGAATAGTACAGCTGCCCCAAACCCCCTCTCACCACTCCCAATCCCATCCATTGATTTTCCAGATTCCCATTTCAGAATACTGACGACAGACGGGGAACCTACCGTAAAGTTCGGGCTATAAGCCGTGACTTTTCTCCCCCAGCTTTAACCCCTGTGGCTTAAAAAACGATGCGGCTTATTTGCAGATTTTCCCCGATCCCAGGAGCGTCACGTTCTCGTGTATTCTTATCTTCTCTTTAACCCACCAAAATCATGTTTACCCTTCATGAATTTTTCGGTAAGCTCCATGTTAAAGTGTTAACTGTTTACGTTTAAGTGTTAACTGTTCACGTTTTTTAAATCAAATCCGCACACTTTGAAGCATTTGGATCGGTATTCAGATCTGCTCTACTCAAGCTACACCCTCGTCATGCCGTAAACGTGACGTAATGCCTACGAAGCAGCCTTCAAGTTGAAGGTGATCGACCTGGCCATTGAAAAAATGCAGCTTATAAACCAGTGCAGCTTATGTTTGAACATAGTCAAGATTTTTCTATAATTTAGTGGGTGCACCTTATAGCCCGAACTTTACTGTAATTCTTTCAAACTTGGACACAATAAAATATAAGATTGGCCGTTATATGACAACATTTTCAAAATTTCAACCCAAATAACTGTCCACGGATATTCAAACATTTACATTCACAAGTTCCTACTGATAGAACATGTGGGCCATATCCATCTGTAAACAGCTAAAGAATTCTTGCTGACAAACTTCAGTTTCTCACACACACAAGAACCCTTGCATTAAAAAACTGCATTAAAAAAAACAAAAAAAACTATGCTAGTTCATAATTTTCACATCTACTTTGTTCATTATCTGTTGCTGCCTGTATGAGGTCGATACAATGTACTTACTCTATGATTACTGTGCTGATTCTGTAAGATCAGAATAAGAGACTATGTTTCAGCCAACACCATGTCATGCTTCAGGCACTTCACTACCTTCGACAGTCAGTAGCCTATCATAAACAACCAGGAAAACAAGATTGTAGACTAAGTCTGCTACTTGGCAGTACAGAGAGCAGGAATGGATTCTCTTGATGCTGAGGTAGCATTGCATATTTTCAAACAGGGTTCATACAGATTTCCAGACAAAAAATTGAAGGACTTTTTAGGGACTTTTGAAGCATTTTTTTTTTAAATGCCTTCACACGAACAAAAGCTGTAATGACTTGTCACTACTTTTAAAATCCACAGTAGTTCAGCTTTCATTGCCTCTGTTTTAGTACGGCTCAGGCTGTTCACTGACATCTGAGCTTGAGCAGAACAGTTGGTTGATGAACTGCAGGATGACGAACTGCTAGAAGTGATGGGATCGCTCGTTGTAGAACTTTTTGTAAAAAAATTCGAAAGACGAACTGCAGGATTTGAAGCCTTCATGATCAGGTCACAGTGTTTTTTCCCTTTTCCATGGGTATTTACAGCCGATTCTCCCATTGAACGAATGTCTATGGTCTTCTTACAAATGCGGCAAAAGGCCTTGCATCTGTCTCCACTTGGGTCTGCCTGCAGCCATTCTTTGTATTCGTCTTTTTCCAGCCAAACCACGTTAAACAAACACTTCCCCGGCATGTTGACTTCTCAATTTCAAATGGTGGAACATTCTTTCACGTACACGCATGCGCCATGAAGGCCCGTAACTCTGGTGTTTTGGCCTATAGCAGATGACGTATCGGTGAGATCGTCGGGTCTTAACTCCGACTCAGACTTTCTCTTTTTTTTTTTCAATTCAATTTCAACCTTTTCTTTTTTTTTTTTTTTTTTTTACAAACTGAAGATTTTACACACTTTATTAAAAATCATAGGCAGTGACAAAACTTAAGGACTTTTTAAAGACCTTTCAGCAAAAGCCTGATTTTTAAGGACTTTTAAGGCCTTAAAAAGCATGCCCTCAAAATTAAGGACTTTTAAGGACTGTGCGAACCCTGTCAAAGTAAGGCCACCTCTACATTTGTAAGGTTGACCAAGAAGTTATGGTAAGAGGTTGTGGCTCGCCACAAAGACTGCCATGTATAGAGCAGCAGTCTTGAGTGCCCTGCTGTACTGCTGCAAGGCCTAGACTACCTACCAACAGCATATTCAACAGCCAGAATGATTTCACCAAAAGCTGCAACATATCACATGGCAAGATCAAGTATCTAAACTTCAAGTAAGTAAGAGAGGCTTGCCAAGTACAGAA
This sequence comes from Monoplex corrugatus, assembly GCA_030674185.1. Classification (NCBI taxonomy): domain Eukaryota; kingdom Metazoa; phylum Mollusca; class Gastropoda; order Littorinimorpha; family Ranellidae; genus Monoplex; species Monoplex corrugatus. The sequence continues at coordinate 18,623,054 of JAPXFY010000021.1, read as the reverse complement.
TTTCTGCTCATCATGTGCCAGCTATCTTGGACAGAACATGTGCTGCATGAAGATCTGAAGTAAGAATACCATGACCAGGGAAGATTACTTAATGACACAACGATGCTCTGAAGGTCAACTTCATCAACAGCTGCATCAACCCTACCAACTGGGAAGACAATGTCTGCAACTAAGCTGGCGACAGCAACACACAATCAATTTAAATGGCTCAGAAGATTTGCTATTCAGCTGAAGAGGGACAGACAATAACAAGATTTCCATGCAGCACCTATAGAACACATGCCTCAAGGATCAGTCTTGTAATCCACATGAACACCCATACCAGGCAATAAAAGAACCAGTATGCGTACTCATCCATCGGGACAGGATAGTTCATCATCATCATAATGTGATCAGGCCAGTATGTTATAATATACACTTATTCTCTAATAACTGTGCTATCTTATAAGGCCAATTTCAAACATTTATTCCGTTAGAATGGTGCTGGTTCTATACGGCAGGTACAATGTATTTATGCAATAATTACTGTGCTGATTTTACACAGCTGATATAATGTATTTATTCTATGATACTGTGCTGATTTCTTAATTTGTTTAAAAAAAACAACTGTACGATCATGAGGGGAAAGAAAAGAACGTTTTCTGCAAAGAAATAGGCAGGACCGAAACAGAAAAGCACCTACCTAATGAGACCTTTGGAATTTAATGACTCTGCAAACGGCCATTTTCATGAAAAATAATGGGCATTTTTGTTTAAAGAAAAAGAAATCATTCACATTCCCCTAAAATCTTACCCAAAAAGAGATCGTGAAGCAGCCAGTATGGTGGAGGTCTTCCCAGTCCCAGGGGGTCCGTAGAACAACAGGTTAGGCAGCTAAGACGACACAGAAGGCAAAAAGAGAAAGTAGAGGGAAAATAATCAAGCAACTATGATTACTGACCACTGACATTTTAGTTGTATTCTATTTGTTTTAAGAATTTGAGGAGATATAATCATGGTGATTCCGAAACCAGTCACATCACAACTGGTATGTTTGAAATTCAAATTAGCATCAACTGATATCAATCCATTCACGCACATAACCTAAGGATATGCCCCTGGTATTGACCATTCCACCCAATTTATCATCAAGAGGGTACAAAAACCAAACCAGAATAAATAAGCATAATTAAAAACACTAAAACTACATAAAAACTGACCTAAAATATATCTAAAATTGCTTCTGCATATCACATTTCCTTAGAGCCAAAAATGCAGTTAATACAAGAATCCAATCATCAATCCTACAAGACAGCATGTTGGCCTTTATAGAACACATACAGGTTAACGGGCCTGCAAAGCAGACAATGATATGAAGAGATGAAAAGAAGCAAAGGAGCAAGTAAAAAACAAATACAGTGACAGAAAAGAGGAAATTTCTAGCACAGAATTTCCAGAAGGTGGGGATACTATTTATACTGAAAGACCCCCACGGGGGGATTCTTTTCCTCAAACTGTAAGTTTTAAAGAAACTTTAGAAAGGGACCACCAGCAAACCTTACATCTGATCCTTCTAGTGTTTTCCTGAGAACAGAGACCACTTCGTCTTGATGGGCAACATCATCCACAGTGCGTGGTCGACTGCACACAAAGCAAAGCAGCACATGTTAATAATACTAGTAAGTTATAAGTATACTGTAGCCAAGTAAAACATACCACAAGCTATGCAAAGCCATCAGAAACAATGCACAAACATGCGTTCAACTTTCATGTCAGGAAAGTCTCATAACTATCCGTGAGATACAATTTTATGCCTCAATTTTTGTAATTTCATCATACAATGCAGACATGATTTGATACAAACTGAATCAAACTAAATGTAAACCGTTTTTTTTTTCTTTACCTTTTCGGCTTGTTTGTTTCTTTTTATTTGTTTTTTGTTTGTTTCTTTGTTTTGATTTTTTGATTGTTGTTGCCCCCCCCCCCCACTTTTCAACCCATCTTCAGCTCGCATTTTTCATTGTCCCCATGCTGCTTTATAGTGCTGTTCCAACACATCGAAACAAGCAAGGCATGAAGGGACACAGGATCTGGGACAAATTTTCACAATGCGCTTAGATTTGATTTTTTTTATCAAGATTTTGCGCTATATAAATATTGTAATTATTATTATTATTATGGCACATCAGGATGGGGATGACATGATGATTACCATGGAGTCCCCTTCAAACAAAGACTGCATGACAAGCTGTACTCTATCATCTATGCTTCTTTTCATAATTATCTGGTGTCAACATGGCCGAAAAGAATCCGACAGCTGAGATGTTGGTCAGAAAATTTGAGCAACATCCTCGCTCATCTCAAGGTGGCGGTATCGCCATCCTCTACAACGACTCACTCCATTCCCGCCTATCTTTCTTGCAGTCTCTGCCTTTCTCTCCATCCTTCTTTTGAGCACGTTGAAGTATCCTTCCAATCCACCCCTCACCCCATCACCTTCTCCTGTGTCTATCAACCTCCACCTAGCTCTGCCAACAAACTCACCACATCCACATTTCTCTCTGACTTTGACCAACTGCTTGACCACTACTGCCTCTTACCTGGAAATCTCATCATTCTAGGTGACATCATTGTCCACTATGACAACACTCACCGTTATGACACAAGACATATCATCAACTCTCTGTCCAATCACAATATGACTCAACACATTTCTGAACCAACCCATCAAAAAGGTCACATTCTTGACTGGATCATTTCTCGTGATCACCACAATTCAGCTACTGACAACTGCTTAGTTCTTTCTACCCGTCTAACTTCAGCCCTTCCATCTGACCACTCTGCAATTCTGTTCTCTTGACATTTCTCCTCCTTCCCGTACCACGCGCACAGTGACTCGACGCAATCTCAAATCTATCGACCTCTCCACATTTTCATCTGATGCTTCCCCGTCTCCTTTCTGAAAAGTCACATAACCTTGCCGATGAATTCTATACTACTCTCCACCATCTTCTGGACACTCATGCTCCAGCCACAACTCGTCTTTTACCTGACCGCCCCCCTACCCCCTGGCTCACTCATGAGATTGCCTGTGCAAAACGTGCCCGCCGCAGAGCAGAGCACCGCTGGCGCAAATCCAAACTCACTGTACACAGGCAACTTTTCCAAGCCTCTAAAACAAAAGTATCCACCCTCATTGCATCTGCAAAAACAAGCTATTTCCAAACCAAAATCCTGAATGCCTCTTCTTCAAAAGAACTCTTTACAACCATGAATCATCTCCTTGGCACACGAAAAGATTTACCTCTCCCAACAAAACATACAATTGAAGAACTCCCATCTGTATTCTCCAAGTATTTCACCACCAAAATACAAACTCTTCGTGACAGGCTTGACAGGACACCCTGTCAACCATGCCCACCTGACCCTTCCTTCTCTGGCACACCTCTTACTACTTTTACCCCAGTCTCACAAGAAGAAATTTTCAACACAATCAGATCCATGTCGTTCAAAACCTGCGAACTGGATCCTCTTCCAGGTTCTCTCTACTCCGACTGTCTCCCTACTCTCCTCCCATTCATCACTGACATCATCAACACTTCTTTTCAAACTGGAACTGTCCCAGATTCTTTCAAGTCTGCTATTGTTCACCCTCTCCTCAAGAAACACAATTTAGACCCAAATGAACTGAAAAATTACCGGCCTATCTCTAATCTCTCTTTCTTGTCAAAACTCCTTGAAAAAGTCGTCCTCAACCAGATGAACTCTCACCTGTCTGCCAACAATCTCCTCAATCCTTTCCAGTCAGCCTACCGCCAGTGCCATAGCACTGAAACTGCCCTACTACACATTCTCAACAATCTCCTCCTTGCAACTGATACTGGCAAAGTCTCTCTCCTCACACTCCTTGATCTGTCTGCAGCCTTCGATACCATTGACCATGGTATTCTCCTTTCTAGACTTCATCATACTTTTGACATCTCTGACATTGCTCTCTCCTTTTTCACTTCGTATTTATCAAACAGAAAACAAACTGTTCTCATCAATGGCACTTACTCTCAACCTGCATACCTGACCTGTGGTGTTCCACAAGAATCTGTCCTTGGCCCTGTTCTTTTCACTCTTTATATCTCCCCCCTGTCCACCATCATCAACTCCCACACTATAAAACACCACTTCTATGCTGATGACACCCAACTTCAAGACAGTGACTCACCTGATAATATACTGCGCCTGTTGACTCGCACCACTGAGTGTTACTCGGACATTAAGAACTGGATGACGTTCAACAAACTTCAGCTTAATGACAAGACAAGACAGAAGCTATCCTCATTGGCACCCGTCAGAAACTTTCTCAGCTGCCTCCTCTTTCTCTCCCATTATGTAACACATCAGTCCCAATTTCTGATTCAGCTAAAAACCTTGGTGTCTGCATTGACTCTACCCTCTCCATGAACAACTTTGTTTCTCAAACTGCCAGATCTTGCTACTATCATCTCCATCGTATAAGCCTGATCAGGAAGTATCTCTCTGTCGAAACAACTGCAAAACTCGTTCTCTCCTTCATAATGTCTCGCATTGACTATTGCAATTCACTCCTGTCTGGTCTTCCTGCCTCCACCATTCACATCCTACAGCGCATTCAAAACAATGCTGTACGCCTTGTACTCAAAAAGAAAAAAGCTGACCACATATCTCCTCTCCTGGCACAACTTCACTGGCTCCCTGTATCAAAGCGCATACAGTACAAACTAGACACCATGTACTACAAAAGCCTCAATAACGCAGCCCCCGATTACCTGTCAAGCCTACTTGAGATCTATGTTCCCTCACGAACCCTCCGCTCTGCCTCCGATCCTCTGACTTTTCACTTGCCACGCACTAAGCTCAATACCTATGGTCCACGAGCCTTCTCTGTTTCTGGTCCACTCTCCTGGAACAAACTTCCTCTCTCAGTCCGTCAGCAACCTACTTTTGTCTCCTTCAAGTCCGCTCTCAAAACTCACCTTTTCTCCTCTGCATAAAATCCTAACCTCACTCAACCCCCCTCTGCAGCCTGTCTCCGCTCGGAGGGGAATCACTTTGTTTTAATATATAATTGTATATGATATGCTCTATATAATTTTCCACTGCTTTTAAAGTTTTATTCTTGCTTTTATTGCTTTTATTCTTTCTCCCCATTTATAGCCATGCGTGTGTGTGTGTGTGTGTGTGTGTGTGTGTGCGTGTGCGTGCGTGCGTGCGTGCGTGTGTGTCTGTTTCAGCGCTTAGATTTGATTTTGTCGAGATTTTGCGCTATATAAATATTGTAATTATTATTAATTATTATTATAATAATGAAGCATCCATGAAGTGAAAGAGACATGACTGAGTTGAACTCTAGGTGAGAGTTGGTCGGGGCTGAAAAATCGCACAATTTGTTTTTTGCTGATGGGGGTTCAAACCCAAACCGTTTAGTCAGATGTCCACTGCGCTAACCACTTTACCATACTGACTGGTTAAGCATAATTCCGTTAGTTTACTTATACTATTGCATACAAAATGCAAGATTTCACAAAATGATTATTTGTGTATGGAATACACAACAAAACACACACACACAACACACAACACACACAACACACACACACACACACACACACTCACGAACAGATCTACAACTTACAAGCTTAAAAATCTATGCTGGACTTTGTAAGGCATATTGCATTCATCACCTACCACTACTAAATGCTTGCCAGTTTAGCAGAAGAGAAAAAAGATGGTAAAGTCAATCTATATTTCCTTTTTATACAAAATTGAAAAATGTTCATTTCTTACACATGCATCTCTAATTGCAAATCCCTATGCAACTGAAGAAAAGAACAGCACAACTATTAAATCAAAATTACTTGTGTCATAATCTTATTTAGACATATGTAAAATTTGTTATATTTCCACCTATGGAAAAAAAAATTCAATTTACAGAGAGACAGGGGAAAAAAGGAATATCATGGGGGAAGTAAGACGCGCATGACAAACATCAATGCAGTATCATGGAGGGGAAGCAGACGCGCATGACAAACATCAATGCAGACTTTTTAAGCACAGTCAGTAACTGTGACCTCATCAAGGGTCACGTTTTTAAATGAAGCTTACTCTGTTCGTTCATTCTTTAATTTAACATCTTTTCACTATAAGTGATATTAGACCAGGTGCTCCAAATCCCCCTTCCTCATAAAATGGCCTATAAATGTTGCCTGTCTTTTCCTAATCTTCCTTATGAGTGATCTACTTGTGTCTGCCTCCATCAATGTTGCAATAATGAGAACATCATGGAATAAAATTATAAATTCTTGAAACATCCAGGATGCAGAGGTTAAAAACATGCTTTGCCAGTGCCTTCTCTAAAATTTATTTGAATATATTCCTGCACATGAGCTGTTTTAAGTAACTGAGTTACATTTATTTGAAAAGCATCATTAAGTGATTGTAACTGTAACATACTTTTTTCTAAGTAGTAAGCATTAACAATAATAACACTATCAGGGATCAGAGACCTTGTGAAATCAGAATGTGATTTGATGTAAATCTATTTATGTGAAAAAATGTAACAAGCATGCACATTTACATTCATCATTTCATGCTTGTACAAACAAACGTGTGTACAAACACACATTGAGCAGAAAGAGAGAGAGAGACAGAGACAGAGAGACAGAGACAGACAGACAGGCAGAGACTCTCAGACAGAGAAGTGAATATCAGCAACAGGTCTAGAACCACATATTCTTTCTGGGTTGCACTGTTGCATTTGACATATGCATACAATAAAACTTTGGACTGCATGTGTCTATGGGAATCAATCAAGTTTTAAAAGTATGCCAGTCTAGCCAGCAACTTGAGGACATCTGGCTTTCAAGCCAGAGTCCTCGCCATAGAGGTTGAGCAAGGGGATTGAGAGGCACATCACACTTTAATCTCAAGAAGCAGTTCTTGATTTCGAGAGAGAGGACCAGAGCCCTAAAGGCAATGGCAGAAGCAGAGGAAAAAAGCTCCAGCTGGATCTAGACCAGGAGGAACAAAAGTGAACTTCATAAGACTTAAAATTCCCTCATACAGTGTTAGCCAAGTGGTTAAGACATCTATCACAAGGGTGACTTTACCTTGAAAAACATTACCACCTAGGACACATGGGTTCAAGTCCTGGAGGAGGACAATTTTCTGTTAAAAAAAAAAGCAGCAACAGCATAGGGGCATCCAGTAGTTATGACCTGAATGTGGCCCGGCCCCCTTAGACTGTCAGGAGTTAAGAGCCAAAACACTTGCTTGAAGGGGGTCTCTCCTCTGAAGACCTTCTCGGCTTCTGGTTTCCCCCAGAGTTTCTTATTCCATACAGTCAAAAGGTAAAACAGAACTAGACATACAGTGATACACTTAACCAAACTTGTGAAATGGGCTTAGCTCTATCTGTTGCAGGAGAATCAAACAGCTTCATTTGTTCAAGTCAGATTATTTTCTCAAGCATTAGGAAAAACAAAGGGTACCATCATTTAACCCTTTCCCATTTGCAGATTCTGCTCAGAAACTCTTCCTAGTATTCGGAGATTTTCTAAAGCGTGTGAATCAAAAGGTCAGATGCTGACCGATATCTTGTAAATGAGGCAATGTGTGGTACCAAGCTCAGCATCATTCTTTCATTGGCTTATCCTGACTTTCGCGGGAAACTTCATTCATGAGGTGTGTGTAACCCCTAGTGCTTAGAGCGTGATGGAAATTCCCCACCAGGCCTAAGTGACAGGCGGGGTGTAAATAAAAAGCGGGGTTTCCTGGTCGGCGGGCTGCGGCGGGATATAACCTTTTCACTAAAACAGTAAAAGTTCTGATTTCACACTTATTTGGTCTGTAAATCAGGTGAAAATCCACCTTTACAGAGCTGAGAAAACCACATGTATATGTTTTTGTCACAGACACACCTATACCCACCCATCTTTCTCCATATAGACTATTATGTTCTTTTTTTTATAAGAAAAATCTTCCTTTTTATGCAAAAAACAAAACAAAAACAAAAAAACAGCAGAAAGTACTGCACAACTTTTTTTTAACTATACTTTTAAAAAGTCTAGTAAGACAATAATCTAACATGACAAAAATAATAAAAAGACATAATTCTCTACCATGACTATTTCTCAAAACTTACTATTTTTCAACCCAAGGAATGTGTTTCTTAGCTGTGTGGCCATCTTTCTTGGATGTCTCTGGAGCTGACGATGGTGCCGGTTTTTTTAATGGTGGTGCTCCTCCTGGTCCTTTCAGAAACGCCTGCATTATGAACAATACTGCAAAACACAGGGCAACATTTGAAAAGTATGGACGTGAAAAGTCGGAGTAACACAGGTCCTACAATATACTGTGAAACAGCAGATCATGTGGTCTGGGCACGTCATATGAATGCCTGCAGACCAGCTCCATCAACATGCATAAAACACCAAATATTCAGGCAGCAGAACTCTTCACACCAGGAAGTTGTATGTTCCAC
>JAPXFY010000021.1:18594563-18609563 GCA_030674185.1 Monoplex corrugatus | reverse complement strand
ATCATTTATTTATTTTATTTATCTGTTGTTTTGTTTGTTTGTTTTGTCTTTGAAGATAGGATACACAGATGCACATGTCATTTACATGTATCCAAGACTGTTCCAATGATAGACTGATACAATACTAGTATAAGATATTTAACACACACACACACACACACACACACACACACACACACACACATACACACACACACACACACACACACACACACACACACACACACACACACACACACACACACACACACACACACAAAGGCCAGGTAGGACCTCAAGACTTGGCCAGCTCATGGGTTTATGTGCCGGCTTAAAGTTTGAGCAGTTATCAATCTGGTGGATCTTCATCGCATGGCTCCTGTGACGTTAGTGCATATGGAATTCATTCCGAGCACGGAGACGACAACTTGTGAAACTGAAACTGAACCAAGTACTGACCCTAAGTCGACATATTTACTGTGTCTAGAATAAGTCACATTGAGCCTGAGTTGTGGACCTAACAGATTTCTCACCCAACCAATGTGCTGTCAGCTAAAGTACCCAATTTTTTTGCGGTTTGGTGGCAGGCTGAACACGTATCCTGTTTGGATAGCGGCTTCTGCTTCCAACTGGTTACATTTGGCGTGCCCGATTTTCGAGCGAGAAAATTTCAGCTGTTCGTGGCTCTGCAACCCATACCAAAATATGTATTTCAAGCGGAGACAGAGTGGGGAAGAGCGGGGGCGGGGGCGGGGGCGGGGTCAGGGGCGGGGGCTGTTCCTAACTGATGACTGGTTCTTGGGGGTTCAAGCCATTAGGGACTGCTCTGAACGCATTTAATGCCCTGAGTACAGGAGATTAAGACCCAGACCCTAGCTGTCAGGATGACCACAGATCGCCGTCCCCAACCCAAGGGACGAGGTCCATTTCCTGATGCACACCTCTCTCCTCGCCTGTGGGGACAGATTGTCTCTGGGCGCTTTCCCACGGGGAAGGGGGTGGGGATGAGAGTGGGAGTGTCCCTGCCCGGCAGCTTGGCAAGGGCCACCAGTATTCCTGGTTAGCCTGGGTAGGAGGTCGAGTGCAGGCCTGCACTGACACAGGGTCATCTGAGGTCCTTCTCAACCTGGAAAATGGGTAAACTCCATGGCAACACCCAGGTGGCCGGCCACCTAAGCACCTCTTGGGTGGGCCCTACTGAGAAACCTGAAGGCTTTCCAGGGGACTACTGGGTGTTTGTTCAACACTCCGTAGTGGGGATGTCTGGCTTCGAGGCCTCCATTGACGAGCCAGGTACTGTATACTGTCCACCTGGCGGATTTGGATCTACTTTGGATCTCGATCTGGTATACACCTGTTCTGCAGGGGCATATGATCCTACTTCAAGCCTGCCTGGCGATCCACGCACGCATCTCACTTCTTGGGATGCTGATTGCTATTATCATCTCCATCGTATAAGGCTGATCAGGAAGTATCTCTCTGTCGAAACAACTGCAAAACTCGTTCTCTCCTTCATAATGTCTCGCATTGACTATTGCAATTCACTCTTGTCTGGTCTTCCTGCCTCCACCATTCACATCCTACAGCGCATTCAAAACAATGCTGTACGCCTTGTACTCAAAAAGAAAAAAGCTGACCACATATCTCCTCTCCTGGCACAACTTCACTGGCTCCCTGTATCAAAGCGCATACAGTACAAACTAGACACCATGTGCTACAAAAGCCTCAATAACACAGCCCCCGATTACCTGTCAAGCCTACTTGAGATCTATCTTCCCTCACGAACCCTCCGCTCTGCCTCCGATCCTCTGACTTTTCGCTTTCCACGCACTAAGCTCAATACCTATGGTCCACGAGCCTTCTCTGTTTCTGGTCCACTCTCCTGGAACAAACTTCCTCTCTCAGTCCGTCAGCAACCTACTTTTGTCTCCTTCAAGTCCGCTCTCAAAACTCACCTTTTCTCCTCCGCATGAAATCCTAACCTCACTCAATCCCCCCCACCCCCCCCCCCCGCCCCTCTGCAGCCTGTCTCCGCTCGGAGGGGAATCACATGGTCATAATATATAATTGTATATGCTATGCTCTCTATAATTTTCCATTGCTTTTATTCTTGCTTTTATTCTTTCTCCCCATTTATAGCCATGCGTGTGTGTGTGTGTGTGTGTGTGTGTGTGTGCGTGTGCGTGCGTGCGTGCGTGCGTGCGAGCGTGTGTCTGCTTCAGTGCTTAGATTTGATTTTATCAAGATTTTGCGCTATATAAATATTGTAATTATTATTATTATTATTATTAGAGGGTGCACAAGGGTAATCTCTAGCGTGGCCATACCCATTATTACCAAGGCGCTCCATCCAGTGGAGGGTCCTCACCATCAGCTGGAGAACCAAAGGCCTCCCACTCTGTAGGCTCAGAATCCTCTTACCCCAGCGCTAAGTTGGGTTGATATAGGAGTCACAGAAGATCCCTTATCTCCCAGGGTTGATCATACTCTGTTCGATTAGACTTCCTCAGCTCCTCAACATATCTACATCAGGCATTCAGGTACTATGTGCTTGCGTCCTGGACATGGATTAGATTTTCTCAACATATCTACATCAGGTACTATATGCTAGCGTCCTGGACATGTCGTCATTTCATATTGTTTGGTTATATTTCCTTCTTTAACATTAACATTTATTCGTTTATTGTTTTTCATTTCTTTTCTTTCTTTTTTTTCTTCCGCCTTCTCCCTATTTTCTCCTCCACCTTGATGGCCGCTGAAGCTGGTACAGTTTTTACAATACGATAATGATGATGATGATTATCATGACGCTACAGAGTTCCATCTAGGATTAAACCTGCGTGACAGGGCTGTACTCTACGCTTACTATCATATCCTGGCATCATCCTGGCCCCGGAAATACAGACACCTGTGGGGTTGGTCAGATGATTTGAGCAACACCCTCATTGACAAATCCTTTATGAGGTGAGACTTGATTGTGGTTTCAGTCTTCCCAGTAAGCCCATAGCACAGTTAACTCTGGGTAGGAGCCAGTTAGAGCTGAAAAACACCACAATGATTTTTGAAAGGAACTGATGGGGGAGATTCAGCAATGATGACTGGTCATTCATTATTTTTGTCTGTAGGAGCAAAGGCTGTTGGTCATATCGTGTTGAAACTCAGGCACGCTTTGTAAAGGCATCGTGGTAGAGACGTAAGCTTGGTGTTCATGAAAGGTACATCCTAAACAAGAAATAAAACTGACACCATAGTGACAATAGTAACTGTCGCCAGCGTTCAGGAGACTGAGCAGGTCAGTTTTTATGTTGTGGCCAGGGACTGAAATGAAGACATCAGAGTTTGGAATTTGGAGTTTGGTATTTGTTCAAGAGGGATTCATTGCACTTGGACAATTCCATTGGCGCTCCACCCAAATCTGCCAGCAACTGTCTGGCAGACTCCCTAAGCCTGCGCAAAACCCTATGCACTGGCGAGTCTTGAAATGGGGAGGGGAAGGGAGAGGGACCTATGAAACACTAAGCTGACACCACCAGAATGACGGAAACATTAAGATGGGCAGCCAACAGGCCAGTTTTAAATGTTGCGGGCTAGGATTGAACTCGAGACATCAGATCTTAAGTCCACGGCTCTATCATGAGAACCAACTAGACCGCATGAAAAAAAGTGAAGATGCCGGGGAACAAACCTGGGGCCCTTTCACATCAGACGTTGAGTCTAACTAAGGCCAAGTCAACTGTGAATGTACAAATTTTGTTTTGATTATTGTTATCATGTGCTATTACTTGTGATAAACATAACAGATGATGCTGTCAATGCTTTACTGTTTATTTGATTCAGCCGAATGCTCAGTGTTTTGTGTCTTTTTAAGATGAAGGCTCTCTGCTGTATGTGTCTGAGCGAGAGAGAGAGAGAGAGAGAGAGAGAGAGAGAGAGAGAGAGAGGAGAGAGGAGAGAGAGAGAGAGAGAGAAGAGAAAGAAGAGAGAGAGAGAGAGAGAGAGAGAGAGAGAGAGAGAGAGAGAGAGAGAGAGAGAGAGAGAGAGAGAGAGAGAGAGAGAGAGAGAGAGAGAGAGAATAAATAATCCAAATAAGACACTCTGTCAAATAAAATGCAAATTTATTTTCAACTGAGTTTTAAAACAAAATTTTAACAAATAAGACAGTTGATCAATACACATAGCATTTCTTACAAGAAAAATCTACAGTATCGCCAACAAACACAATCACACAAAAGTTTTATCACTGATTATGCTACAGAACAAATATTTTAAGCCAAGTTCATGTCTGTCTAATAAGTTAGGGAAAAAGCCAACAATCTTGGATCCTTCTATTTTCCTTCCCTTTTTTTTTTTTTTTTTTGGTCCAATCTACAGCACCGTTTCTGTGGTACTATCATCAGTTCTGCTCATTTTGGATTTACAATGAATCACCAAATCATGGTTCATTTCATCACAGACCCAGCGTCAGGAGGTATCAAATAAAACTGCCACAAGGCAACACATAAGAGGAGTCCCTGCACTGCTGTCAGGTTATTTTGGTAAAGATTAGCAGTCTATGCAGCCGCTCTACTGAAGAACACCAACTGTTAAGCCGCCCTACTGATGACGTTGTGTATTTGCACAGAGAGCAGTGTGTGTCTCATATATGAGATGTCAACAATGTGCTTCAGGAAGGTTTCTGCAATATAACAAAGTTTTTGTATGTTGTCAAAATCCCACTAACTATCACTTAAACTAACTCTAAACTGCTTTACAAAGCCATAGATTCTGCAAGATATCACATTAAATCACTTAACATCAGTTTTATCGTTCTTCCAAGGAAAATAATGACACTGCAGCAGGCATAACCATGCACTTAACCCATGCCATTCTGCATGAACACAGATACAGGTAGACACACGGACTTGATGTTTCTCCTTCTCCACAGCTGCCCCAAGCACCCTTCTCCTCCTCTGCTACAACTACTTTGGAGGAAAAATGCTCAGCTTCTCATCGTAAAACTTTTACACATCCACATCTACACATATCAACATCAATGTGATGCTTACGGTCACATACTACAAGTAAATAATTGGCTATAAAAAAATCTGTCTAAATATTAGTTAATATTGCACACAGCTGAGTTGATGTAGTTATGCAGAACAGGAAAAATTAAATAAACGGTTTTGAGTTGATGTTACACATGGTAATGTTCCTGTATAAAATGACTGACACAGTAAAATTATGCAAATGATTATAATACAGTAAGGTTTCAGGAGATATGATAGACAATATCCATGTTTCTAACACAACACAGTGTGATGTTTATCTATGGCAATGAGTCTGTTACAAAATGTCTTATCAAACAGCTTACTCCAGCACTTCAACTACACAATACTTTGAGATCCAGAATACATTTATTTGATCTATTCTAGATTGTCACAAACAGATATATCTAGTCTACTTTAAAAAAAAAAAGCACACACACACGGAATAAATAATGATTAAAACTCTCAAAGTACAATTAAAAATATCAAATTCATAAGTTCAAAGAAACAATCTGACTATTCCACAAGACAGAAAACTATAATATAAATACCACGACCGCACCTGCTGCATGGTATACATGGCTTAAAAAATCATGAATTATGTACATACTGCATACAAATACCACCGCTGACAACAAGCACTACCACTTTCACATACGCCACCACAGACAACAAGCACAACCACTTTCATCAAATATACACCGCAGACAACAAGTACAACCACTTTCAACTTCATATTACCACCACAGACAACAAGCACAACCACTTTCATCACATATACCACCACAGACAACAATGCACAAACCACTTTCATCATATATACCACCAAGACAACAAGCACAACCACTTTCATCATATATACCACCACAGACAACAAGTACAACCACTTTCATACATATATATCACCACAGACAACAAATACAACCACTTTTCATCATTATACCACCACAGACAACAAGTACAACCACTTTCATCATATATATCACCACAGACAACAAGTACAACCATTTTCATCATATATACCACCACAGACAACAAGTACAACCACTTTCATCATATATATATATATATATATATATATACCATCGCAGACAACAAGCGCTACCACTTTCATATACTCGTTCTTTCAAACAATACGGCAAACTGATCTGTAGTAATCCTAGCACTACATCAGCTTTTGTCCAACACAAGTGGAAATAAACAGATATTGCTAAGCACAGCTTGACTGTTCATAACCCGTTTGGTTCAAGCCATTAAATCGTCGTAGCTGACGTTAGTAACACACCCAACCCTTGTAAACAACTTCTCTTGTATCATTAGACTGTACTCAGGCTGAATTGCCAGATATGTGTATCAATAAATGCACACATTCTACATCTCCAATCTGCAAATAGTTGGGTCTGCATTTCATTACTTTCTTTATTGTTTTATCTTTCTGTGTTGTCCATAATTCTTCCATGGTTTTCATAACAAGAAATATTGGAGTCTGAGTCTGGTCTGAATTTCTTTTATTTCAATTGGTGAATGTTCCCCCTTCAGCAGAGGTGAATGGTTTAAAGAGAAATTGTCTAAATCCATATGTAGTGAAAAGATGTGACATAAAAAACCTGGTTGATATATTCATGGTTCACAAACAACTGAAGTCATCATATACTAATACAGTGGCCGATATGATCAAGCTGTTTACATGCGAGAACTTTTTCATCTTGCCCTCCAATTCAACAATACTGTGCCATCAACAGTCACCATATTTTGGACAGGCCTGATCAGCTGTATGACTAACTAGCATTAGTCACAGATAGTCAGGGATCAGATTAAAGAAGTCATCAGTACTGCCTCCAGCTATTTTTTCCCCATTTATTTAGATGTCAGATACAGGAGAACTCTCCCACTGTTCTTTCATTTTGTTTCTTGTTTTTCTTTTTTTTCCTTTTGTTTTGTTTTGGGTTTTGATTCAGTATACATACATTTGGAAAGTTTTTGGTTCCCTGGTGTTCAGCTCTTGATTCAACACAACATCAGTTATGCATGTTAGTTATGATACCGAGGTATGGTCTGGTACCAAGCATAATATCAGAGACAGAGACTAAAGAAACAAACTGCTTTCTCTTAAAACAACATACAAATTGTGATATTTTCAGATGAGAAGTGGTACACATCTGATTAAAAAAAACGCATAACAGGAATATGACAGCAACTAACACCTAATTTATTAATTTTTTATACAATTTTAAGACTGACACCACCATATTAGAAAAGAAACATGAGCCATCCTGAAACTGCAAACTGACAAAAAACATTATTTCTGAGGGATGAGGTGGGGTGGGAACAGAGGAACTGAAATTTTGCCTATCATACATTCCCTAAACTTAAACAGTTAACACGAGAAGTCCCTAAACTTAAACAGTTAACACGAGAAGGTCCCTAAACTTAAACAGTTAACACGAGAAGGTCCCTAAACTTAAACAGTTAACACGAGAAGGTCCCTAAACTTAAACAGTTAACATGAGAAGGTCCCTAAACTTAAACAGTTAACATGAGAAGGTCCCTAAAGTGAAATAGTTAACATGAGAAGGTCCCTAAAACTTAAACAGTTAACACGAGAAGGTCCCTAAACTTAAATAGTTAACATGAGAAGGTCCCTAAACTTAAATAGTTAATATGAGAAGGTCCCTAAAGTGAAATAGTTAACATGAGAAGGTCCCTAAAGTGAAATAGTTAACATGAGAAGGTCCCTAAACTTAAACAGTTAACATGAGAAGGTCCTAAACTTAAACAGTTAACATGAGAAGGTCCCTAAACTTAAACAGTTAACACGAGAAGGTCCCTAAACTTAAATAGTTAATACGAGAAGGTCCCTAAACTTAAATAGTTAATATGAGAAGGTCCCTAAAGTGAAATAGTTAACATGAGAAGGTCCCTAAAGTGAAATAGTTAACATGAGAAGGTCCCTAAAGTGAAATAGTTAACATGAGAAGGTCCCTAAAGTGAAATAGTTAACATGAGAAGGCTGTTTGGCCAGATTCCTCGTTATTTTTTTTATGCATTCATCTGTTGATTTATTACATATGTTACAATTACACTAGAGGTGCAGAAGAAGACACCAGCTGAGATGTTTGTGAATGCTGTAATATTCTCAGACAGTATTTCAAAACATGACTCCTACAAAATAACACACTATTAAACAGCTTCCATCTTTACAAGTACACATATACTAAAAGTAAAAATGACATCTACACAAGTACACTTTCAAATAAGAAACAGTTGGTCTCAGACTAAATCCAAGCATCTCATTACAAGAAGGTTACAGTTACACAACCATGAAAACAGCACTGTGATATAAATCAAGCATATGGTTTTGGAATCCACACAACTGATCAATTTCCAAGTTTGGTGAGTGATGGCCGATGAACTTGTTAAGAAGGGAATGAGTTGGTAATTGATGGCTGATTAACTTGTTAAAAATGAATGAGTTGGTAAGTGATGGCTGATGAACTTGTTAAGAAGGAAATGAGTTGGTAAGTGATAGCTGATGAACTTGTTAAAAATGAATGCGTTGGTACATGTAAGTGATGGCTGATTAACTTGTTAAGAAGGAAATGAGTTGGTAAGTGATAGCTGATGAACTTGTTGAGAAGTGAATGAGTTGGTAAGTGATGGCTGATGAACTTGTTAAGAAGGAAATGAGTTGGTAATTGATGGCTGATGAACTTGTTAAGAAGGAATGAGTTGGTAATTGATGGCTGATGAACTTGTTAAAAATGAATGCGTTGGTAAGTGATGGCTGATTAACTTGTCAAGAAGTGAATGAGTTTGTAAGTGATGGCTGATGAACTTGTTGACAAGTGAATGAGTTGGTAAGTGATGGCTGATGAACTTGTTGAGAAGTGAATGAGTTGGTAAGTGATGGCTGATGAACTTGTTAAGAAGTGAACAAGTTGGTAAGTGATGGCTGATGAACTTGTTAAGAAGTGAACAAGCTGGTAAGTGATGGCTGATGAACTTGTTAAGAAGTGAATGAGTTGGTAAGTGATGGCTGATGAACTTGAGAAGTGAATGAGTTAAACTGGAGTTAATGCATGCCAATCAGCCAAGGACAGTTATTTGCATTTGCTCAAAAAACTTGCATAAAACTATACAGAAACAAGAGCTCCAGAAGCACCATAGTAACAGAATGCACACGAAATATAAGGTACTGAGCATCATAATCATTATGTCTTGAAGCATCACAGCCATTATACTTTAAACAATGATAAGAAAAAAGTAATTTCTACTCCCCCCACACCAAGTGCTGGTAGTAACACTAGTAATACAATGTATGTGTGTGTGTGTGTGTGTGTGTGGGGGGGGGGTGAGTGGAAGAGGAGCAGCATGCAGGTATGTAAGTGTATAGTGTGAGAGAGAGAGAATGAATGTGTGTTAATACAGCATGCAAATTAAGCATGTCATAATACTGAGTTTAAAAAAAATATTCAGTTATATTGATGACTGACTGAAATCACATGCCTCTATGATGACTAAAGGTGGACAACATATAATGTATGTGTATGCATGTGCACGTTCATACGTGTGTATGAAGGCATGCATTAATCTTAAGTATGACCGCCTAATTCCATCCTTGAAGTTTTTGTGTAGCAATACGAAATAATGATAACTCCAGAAATATCTACTGTCAAACATCTATTGTACTTCCTGTCTTCTTCTAAAAGTCCAGAAAGTATAAACTTCAGGATCAATGATTGTGTTTGGTTTTTCCATTTAAAAATTCAATAATGACTGAAAATGAATGTAGCTCTATAATAGGCAATAGAAATCAAAACCTTCACAATTTTAAACACAAATATGCAAGCACACATTCACATGCACATACACACACACAAACAACACACACACATATCACCACAGCACTGATCAGTTTTGACAAGAACAGAAATAAATGATTGAAAATAAGAGGTGTAATCACTGATTTCACGAAAACTAGCACTGATTAAGAAATGTACAATAGTAAAACCTTACAAAATTATCCAAACTGCATTTAAATAAAACATGAAGACAGACTGCATTTCATTTACCCTAAACATACACGAGAATATGACTTAAATTATAAAACCTGCATCAATGTCTCACCAAAGATATTGAGTTGCTTCCCTTGCCTTAAGGATGTCCTGTTTTACAACTAAGAAAGAACGGGGGAATAAATATGGAAATTATAATCTATTTCCCTTCTTTGCAACCCCTGCGAACAAATAAACCAAAAAATACCAAACAAACAACAATAACAGTACCAACAACAACAAAAAAACACCCTTATGAACAAAAAGAGCAATAACAAAAGAACTTTACTGAGTAACAGCACAGCATATGTTTGTGTGTGTGTGTGAATGTGTGTACTCCCACACGTGAGTATACATGTATACTTTGTTGCTTGTCTGCATATCTTCTTTCAAAATTTTTACTAAATCGAAAATACTAAACACATGACATATAGAAGACACAGACGGAAGGAACGGAACAGACAGATAATGTTGACACCATTTTTTCCTTTCTCTCAATCAACCACAGTAAATACACATTCCCAGAGTAAAATGACCATGCACGGATTACTTCAAATAAAATGCCATTTAGATAACATCTACTGTTGAAAAAGCAATATTATTACCAACAAGTACTGGCATGTGATGGAAAGAGTATCATAACAACCATATCATACCTAGCACTCTCAAATGCGTATCAAACACAAGCATGCTAAGTTAAATATCAAGCGCTCATCTCTACAAACTGAGGTAATAAAATCACTCGCAGTATAAAACTACCAGACAAAAGTTATTCTTCAGCAAGACAAGAATACCTGGCAACCAAGGCAGGTCTGTATTCACAATGATGGTCAGAAAGCAATCACCCTGATGTACCATTAATCTCCATATGTTTACACTCCTTCTTTAGACACCCAGTTTACAAATTTAATGATAACAGAAAAATCTTCAACTTATTGAAAATATTGATGAAAAAATTTGAAGACAGAAATAAACAAGTCTCATGGTGAACGAACTTAAACAATGGATGTTCACTGTAATAACAGAACAAGCGTCACATGCAATCAGTGATTTTCAGCTGCAGTGTTTTGAGAGAAATAAGGGAGAGAATAGATCCTGAGCCATTCAGGCGTGAGAGATGGAGTTTGCTTTACTGCATGCTGTGTGTGTAGCAGTCGTTGGAACTCTGAACGCCATTAATCATTTCTGGGTACTGCTAGCACAGTTGTGTGATTCACACGATCAATACAGCACTTTGTTTCAAGGATGGCTGGGACTGTCAAAAGCTGTTCATATCTTGGTTCACACAGTAGACTCCACACTTCAATTCAGGCCATGGTCAGGTGGGTCACCAATTGTCTGAGTCTTGGTTCATGCAGTGAACTCCGTATTTCATTTTAGGCTATGGTAGGACAAGTCAAATTCTCTCTCCATCACAAAGCACCTTTAGAAGAACGGGACTGTAGGCCAGGTGGATGAAGACGTTGCTCTGATTCTTCACAGAATGACAGGTGAGATGAATAAAGGCCTGGGTGTGTATGTATCCTTCTCTGCTACTAGCTGGAAGAGGTGCGTATGATGAGTGGCCTTGACCTCAGTTCTTTCACTTTAACCCTTTCACTCCCTCACCCTACTCAGTAGAAGCTGGTGAAAGCTGCTTGGTAGAGTGCGGGAGCAAAAGGGTTAACATGTGGATAAACAGCAGCAGACTTGATCCCAAGTCATCAACACAACAGTGATTATTATTTATCCAACAAGTCATTTTATCAGTCTGTGGTTCCTTTGATCAGGAGGCTTGACCAGTATGTATTTGTATAAATGATGGGGAATACTGATGGTGGAACCTGTTACAAATCATAGACAAAACACAGTAGATAACATCTATTTCGTCTCCTCCTAGCTTTTCCCTGCCTGAAAAGAGCGACCTAAAAAGGGTTAAGTTAAGAAATGATGGTGGAACACCAAGAAAGTCTTCCAGTCTAAACCTGTTTTGTAAATATGGGAACCAAAACAGTTGAAAAAATTTCGTGACTTGTCTTCATTTCAATGATGCTTATGGCTGTTTAATTTAAAGAAAACATGTGAGATGAACAGGGTTATGGTTTTTTTTGTTTTTGTTTTGTCAGGCATGGTAGTATCTATATTGAAAATTAAAGCCAAGCTCCTCCTACCAGAACAATACAATCAAGAAGCTTTTACATATTATACAAGACTGGCAGACTACCATTATATAAAAAAAAGAACTATACTGGTCAATATGAATATGAATGAAAACATAAAAGTGGTCATGAATGGACACTTTCAAACTTCAGATCAACATAGTGTTGCGTTTGTTTGCGACTGTCTCTCTCACTGTCACAGAGTTACCACCAGGTGTGCAAATCTCTCAACCAGCATGTCTGTGGAACCCGTTTGTATCAAAAGCAGCACGAAGGTCTGTAAATCTTGTTCACTGGCCAGCTGGCCTGTCAATCGGGGGTCACAAAGTGTTCACCAGCACTTTACACACACAGGTCCGTAACTGTATGACACTGCAGTTTAACAGTTGTTGTGTGCCTGCCCCCACAATCTATATGTTGGCACAGGAATGCATTCAGAAGTAAGAGTAGTAGTAGTTGATATTATTGCACACATCAATGTCATTATCCTTGGTTTGCAGCCTCAGTACCGACAGCACCACCAGGTCATTCACTGGCTCAACATGCTCACTTTTCTGTTCCTATCACTGCCGTTAGACTACAACAATACCATTGAACTATTCACTCACATTTCATTCTTCCAGCTTTCAACAAGTATAAACCAAAACCAGAAAGTTTCTGGTTTCTATTTTACTTGAATGCTGACAGTCTCTTTGATTCACATTTAAACAACTACTAAATATAATCTCTGGAACAGTAGTCACCAAAATTATGGCTCCATCAATTTTTCTCACTCATGTTTCTTCTCTCATTTTCAAACAGTCCAAAGTCACTTGGCTGGCGAGGTGTCCCTCTCATTTCAGTTGTTTGTTGAGTAAAGACGAATTGCGGTTGTTCTGAGTTGCTTTGTTGTTGTTGGTCTCTGACATATGTTGAGCAAAGCTGAAACAAAGAACACAGTATATTGTTATTTGGATGCAATATACTAAGTACCCAAGTATAAAAAAATATATGAAATGACATTCCATGAATTAAAGATATACATATATATGTATACATACAGATGCCAAGCACAGATGTATTGCTAACACAGTCTCAGCTAAGATGGTCTGAACATCTCATGTGCATGCAGGCAACAGGCTTTCAAAGCAGCTCTTATATATCTACCTACCTACCTACCTACCTACCTACCTCCCTACCTACCTACCTACCTACCTACCTACCTATCTCTCTTTCTCTCTCAATATATATATGTATATATATGTATATATATATATATATACATACATATATATATATATATATATATATATATATATATATATATATATATGTGTGTGTGTGTGTTGTGGTGTGTGTGTGTGTGTGTGTGTGTGTGTGTGTGTGTGTGTGTGTGTGTGTGTGTGTGTGTGTGTGTGTGTGTGTGTGTGTGTGTGTGTGTGTGACCTGCCAGCACGAAATCAGTCTTAACTAACATTTTGGGCATTTTGAGATATACATATCACTGGAAAGTGTACATTCTGCTGATTATTTTGGTACTTGAATAGAGCCTGTACTAAAACAAATGTAGAAGTTATGTATGTTTAAAGTCATTAAGTTGTATGACGGCCATTTTGAGAAAACGGTCTCTAAAGTTTTGTGTGCTCTCCTACACATTTTCCTTAAATTTCTTTATTTGGCGGCTTTGACCCAGTTTGTTTCTAATTTTAGCTGTCATTATCTGAAAGGTGCACCAAAGAGTATTACATGTGCGGGTACTGTACAGGTTACATTTCATATTAAGAGTCAAAAATAGGTACTTTTGGTAGGAAATTGCGTTCTTTCTGCTGCGATCAATACATTAAAATACCATTTCAAATTGAATAATAGTATTTTTTCAAGAAGAAAATTTCTGTGGGGGGTAGATTATAGTCTACATTAATCAAATTTGAGAAAAAGTCAAAACACCCCACGTAGACCCTCAGTCACCTTTTCAGCTCCTAGTGCTGTTCCACTGACTGCGAGTTAAGACTGATTTTGTGGTGGGAGGTCACACACACACACACACACACACACACACACACACACACACACACACACACACACACACACACACACACACACACACACACACACACACACACACAGAGAGAGAGAGAGAGAAATAGATACATAGATACCGACTAGTTAAACTTGTATAATGTCAAAAGTAAAAGCCTATCATATATAAAAACAGCTTGTTTACAACCATTCACAAACGTTCACATGGTCACTCACACCTAGACTTGCTGCCAAAGCCACAGCAAACCTTTTAAAAACACCGACTCAACCTGCCCAAAGATAAGACTAAATACGATGCCACAGTCAACCTTACGACATATGCAAATGCTATGCAAATATAAAACAGGCAAAGAAATTCGTTGCAAGAAACTCTGGGGACAGCTAAACAGCAGAGGATCCTCAGCAGAGAATGACATCCCTGCGTGTTGCATACATAGTGTCTCTGAATGTGGGTAGTTTGTGTTCCTGGGTGCTCTTTCCTGTCAGCAGATTTACATTGTGGACTGTTTCTTCATTCAGCCCCTTCCACTCCTCTTTTGCACTTGTGGATGGCAAGATGAGTTTCTGGCGCTTGGCATTAAGAGCCTGTACAAATCCTTTGTCTTAATCATCAGTGTGGATGCTTTTGGCATTATGGTTCGATTCCTGGCCTTGATTTTGCGATGTCTTATCCACTGGCTCCATGTGGTGTTACTCATTCATCAGGGTTTTCATACAGATCTTCTTCATCCACTGGATCTTCATGCCATGCTTGGTAAAGAATCATCTTCCACAAACACACGGGAA
>JAPXFY010000021.1:18539563-18592063 GCA_030674185.1 Monoplex corrugatus | reverse complement strand
AAAGAAAAGAAAAGAAAAAAGGAAAAAGTGCTCTTACTGTGCCTCACCTGGTGAGGTCCTCAATGTCCACCAGCATGGAGTCTGTTCCATGTGCAGGTCATCCCTCTCCATCAGCAGGTGAACCAGCTCTTCATTCAGACCTGCCACATTCATCATTGTAGCAATATGTCAAACAACAATGATGATATCACTTTATGGAATTGATTTTACATGCAAAGTCTTGTCTTGATGAACTGTAGCAATGAAAACACAAACAACAAACAAACAAACAAACAGTTCTAACAAAACAAACAAACAAACAAAAACAAAGAAACAAGAAACAAACAAAACTTCAAAACACACAAACAACCCCAAAACTTTTCTTTGAAGAGCGATCAACTAACCTAACTTTGAGACATTCAGACATAAAAGTGGATCAGAGATACTTTTCTTTCCATTCTTCTAGATTCAACTGCTTCTGTGAAACTAAATATTGTTTTCTTTTGAGCTTGCAAATGTGAGCTGCACACAAGAAATCAAAAGTTATAGATCACGATGCCACTAAATAAAAACAATATTATCACAACTTTCTGGGGAGCACAATTTCAAAGTTTTTATTTATTCAACATTATTCTGCATCAAATGTTTTTTTTTGTTTGTTTTGTACTGCTAGCCACCTTATTAGTTCCCATAACTTTCTGAGTTGCCAGCATCCTTACGCCCATGTCTTCCCGTGACTTTTTCATAAAGTCAAGTTCATTTTAATGAATTTCTCTTTTTTATGCTTTATTTTCTGAGTGTTTTGTTTTCAGCAGGTAAAAGCTTTGCTTTTAGTTAAGTTCCTTTGCAAGTACTGCACCACAACAAAGTTTTCATGATTACAGGAACTGAGCATGTTGCTCATGATACAGGTTTTTTGTGTGACATGAACCATCATCTCAATTTTACTCAACAATGATTCATGTCATACAAATACATTTTTTTCTAGAAGTTGAAAGCACCTTTGTATGCCTGTTTCCTTTTATGTGAAACGGCAACCCAAAATTCTCTTAACAATGTTTCAATGTTCATTTTGAAGGATTTTGACCATGTGGTGGTAAGGAAGAACAGTTGGGGAGAGGGACTACGGTCAGGGTCAGAGTTAGGGTTGTGGGGAGGGCTCTGAAAGTCTACAGGAATTTTTCATCAATCATGCTGACGACCATGCTTAGGCCAGAAAAAATATTTTGTTAAAATATTACTCGACAAGAAGGGATTACATAAAGTAAGTCGAGTAGGTCTCAATCTGTATGATATACACTGAAAAAAAAATTGCAGAGTCACTCACTTTCTATCTGAGAATGGAGGTCATTGACCAGGACTTGCAGTTGGGCCAGGTTCATTTCGTGTAACAGTTTACGTGATATCTTCATCCTCCGTCCATCTCCCAGTTCTGGTACCCCTACCTGATTGACACATACATCATCTTCGTACATCACTTACTGTCAGGTTAACACTCAAGTTGCACTGACTGACATGCACACACATGGAAGGCCAAGGAAGACAACAACAAATAAACAAAAATCCAGTGGAAGTGCTAAATTTCACATTGTTGTTGACCTTTTGTTGCACTAATGGATATTAACTAAAATTCTAAAAACATAAAATCAAGTACATTTTTCATCATTTACAATATCTGGTGTATATATGTGCATGCAATTTGTTTGTGTGTGTGACAGCACGCATGTGAGCGGACTTGTGAGGTTTGTTCATTGTGATGTGTGTGTGTGTTCGTTCGTTTGTTCGATTTAACGTCTTTTCAATGTAAGTCATATTAGACGTGCGCGCGCGCATGCGTGCGTGCTGTGTGTGTGTGCATGCATGTGCTGTAACAAAACTGTCCCAGTATTAATATGTATCATTATAACAAATACAGTAACACTCCTTCTGATATATACCTAAATGTATGTCTGCCTGCAGGCACTGTTTTAGATGTACACACATATACAAAATTTATGCTTCCATATAACACACTCTCATACACACAAACACTGCAACTTACACAAATACGCTATAACTGCTAAGAAATGATCTGAAGAAGGGGATTTCTAACTTAACCTACAGATTCATTCACATGGACACAGACAGACAGATGGACAGACAGACAGGCAGGAAAACAGACAGGCAGGAAAACAGACAGGGCAACTCACAATGTCAGCAATGGGGATTTTTTCTTGGTCTTTCTTTCCACTTCCAGCTGCATGCGAGCCATGTTGCTTGCCTGAAAATCAAATAATCGTGATTATTATTAAGATTAGACTTGCACACACATGTCCATGCATGTCCATGCACGCGCGTGCACACACACACACACACCACACACACACACACACACATCACAACACAGACACACACAGAGTATTAATTTCTCAGATTACTGAAAATCTTTTCCATCGGAATGGGGAGTGGGAACTCTATGGTATATAACATGCAGTCTGCAGTCCTCCAAGCATGTTAACAACTTTAGAACAAACTGAACCTCTTTAAATAAGCTGTTCTGTGAAAAAGAGGCCATTCCCTTCTATGGTTCTGATGTTTAAGTCACTGATAACCTGCAGTCGGAAGTAAAACTGTACAATTCTGAAGAAACATTAAAAGAAAAAACGTGGTCACAAAATTAAAAAAAAAACATTCCAGCTGTTGGAGGCACCTGTCAAGTAAGACAGTGTGTCACAGAAGACCTCTTCTTAATACTGGTATCTGATATTCCGATCACAATTCAGTCCTTTATTAAATCATTCTATACAACATGGGTTTATGTGTGGTTTATGTGCAGGCTTAAGGCTTGTGTCATGATCATTCTGGATCTTCTCCATCACATAGCACCTGTGACAGCAGTGCATACAGAATTCATTCTGAGTGTGGAGATGGTCATCTTGAAAAACTGAAACTGAATCACGTTGTGTGTTTATTTCTTTTCACTATATATTTTACATTCACATCATAATTTTCTATCATTATTTATCTGGTATTAATATCAATATTTAATCATTTTGTATGAAGCGTGTTTACTTCTAATCACTGTAGACTTTCCACATGAATTTTCGGCTGTTCTCCCTCCATGAAGATGGAACCATGTGTATAAAATATTACAAAGCTACTCAAGAAAGTGAATTTTTTAACAGAATCTACCCAGAGGCAACTTCTTTGCTGCTTTATGAGGGCCATCCAATACATAGCAAGAATGTCCTTACATCTTGAAAAATTAACTGTCCCAACGCTTTGACAGTTTACATTTATCTGGCTCAATTATTCTGTGATGTAACAATGAAATTATATGCAAATATTGTAACATCATTTGATATGAGGCACACAGTGTACAGTTCTTCTAAGTGTCAATGTCACAATCAGCATTGCGGAACAGCATGCAAACATTAAAACTGAATTTTACAAGTGAAGTTCTGGCAGACACAATACATAGTGTATGTGTGACATAACCTCTTTCACAGGCTTTCATATACAGACAGGTGTTATTTTTTATAACGATGGACAATTTGACATTAATGGCAAGCATAGTCCATACAGCCACCTGAAGCTATCGATGAGAAAAATATTCACAAAGTTAGAGAATTTTCTGAATGGAGAAACATGAATAACATATGAAGAGATTACTCATGACATTGGTGTAAGTCATGGATCATTACATGCGACTGAACAAGTAAATCTGTAATGAAAAGAGCTGCAGCAAGGTGGGTCTTGCACTGCCTTACGGAAGATCAAAAACAGGAGTGGTGTCACTGTGGAAGAGATCTTGTTACATGGATAAACAAATGAAGGTGACAACTTTTTAAATTGGACAGTTTCCACCAACAAAACCTGGGTTTGAAACTGTGAGCCAGAATTAGAAATAATCATCAAAATGGCACACTCTCACCTCTCCAAGACCTATCAATTCATAAGAAAGCAAGAAAATTTAAAGATGATGACAATGTCTGCTTATAATGACAAGGATGTACTGACGGGGTCGCATTTCAGTGGAAAAAATGTTAATTGAGACTACTACAGGATGTTCCTGATGAAAACACTAAAGACCTGCAATTTGAAAGAAATGTAAGATGTTCAATTTGCTATTGATATCACATGATAATGTGTCTTGCCACAAGGTTGAGATGGTAACACCGCTTAAAACGTATCGATGGGAAACTGCCACACTCCATCTATTCCCAAAATATGATCCCCCCAGACTTTGATTTAATTTGAAAGAACCCCTCCATGGGGTATGTTTCTAAGCTTTGTTGACTCTGAAATAGAGGTGCCCAAACATATACGACATATCAACTCTGGTTTCCTCACAACAGGCATTTCAGACTGTCCCATCGTATTCCAATATGTCCACATGTGCTACACCTTATGTGCCTGTAGTGATCTGGAAGACTCCTCCAGTTTATGCAGAACTCTACTCATTGACACAGTACTGAAATATCAGGGTCCCTAGGCCCTTGCACCAAATGCTCAACTGACACCATCACACGACAAATTGAAATGCAAAATCAGTAGGCTATGACAAATCAGCAGGCAATCATTTTTATTTCAAGGGCGGGTTTGACCTTCACAATCCAGATCTCAGGTCCACAACTCCATTAACAGAGCTACATTCACCTGTGCCAAAGCCATCCTGGCCTCCTGCTGCAACCGTTGTTGTCGTTCAGCAATACTTTCATCTGATGGGGGCAAGGACAGCTGGCTGGCAAGTAAACCTGGGTCAGACTTGGGCCGGCTTTTGCAACTCTGAAAAAACACAGACACACTGAGATAATATTCTGTCACTTTCCACACTTAAAGCCGGCTTCTACAACCCTGAAAAATACATAGAAAGACTAAAATGATATTCTGTAAAACTGCCAGATGTGGGATGTCTTTAGCCATTCTGAAAACTGCAGACTGAGATAGTATTTTGTAAGTTTGTCGAACTTGGGCAAGCTTTTGCAACAAAGAAAAATTCACAGAAAGATGCAGATAATATTTTGTTTGCTGGACATGGGTAGCTTTTGCAACTCTGAATAATATGAAGAAGGACTGAAAACATATTCTGTAAGATTGCCAGACATGTGCCGCTTTAGCAACACTGAAAAATACATAGAAAGACTGAGATAATATCACAAAGGAAATGAACTGTAGGAAAAATAAAGTTTGGAATATGGAGCATTTGAAATTAGAAATGAAATAAATCACTTCCTCAAAATAAACTTTTAATTGTGAAGAAAACAAACAAACAAACAAAACCAACCAACCAAACAAACACCCCCCCCCCCCCCCGAAATAAGTCTCTAAACCACCAACAAAATTACCAATGTGATAAACAGAAGAAATCAGGGCACCAGAAGTATGCAGAAGTACGCCCAAGATAAGTAAACCTTCATTTGCTGTGCACATCTTGAATGCAGCGATCTTGTTTCTGTGATGTCTTTTTTGTATACTTAACAAAAAAACATTTTGAAAAAAAATGTCCATCTTATGTCATCCATGATCATATGTTATTCTCTTTTCATGCATTCCTGCTTCTGTATGTACTTGAAAACTTGTTTTCTCTTCAAGTGGAGATGCAACAAGAAAACCCAACCAACCAACGAAACCAAACCACACAAGAAAATAAACAATGAAACCAAACAATCAGCAAACAAAAACCAAACCAAACCATTTACATAAAGAAAAAATTGGCGATAAGAATACTGCTTGGCTATTCTATTCACCAGCCTACACTTTCCAGCAAAAAGCTCAGAAAACCTGTTTTCCATAACGACCAACACACTGATAAGCCCACATCACAGCACAGACAATGAATCACGGCCTAAAAACTACAGAACCCAACAAAAAGTGCGCTTGCCCAGGATGTCCCAGTCCGTGTTAAGGCGGCTTCATCATCATTTACAATCCGCCTCCTGCCTGTCAGAGCTGATGAAACAGGATGGACAAGACACAATAACAATCTCCTTTTTAGATGTTGTCAGACTCTGCGTGAATTTAATTTCAAAAACACATCTGAACATGTGTTCTTGAATTCTTGAACAGATTACATACACATGGATCGTACTGCATTGTACAGTAAACATACCAGATAATGAATCCTTTTGGGGGTGGCTATACAATTATGATTTCATAAAGATTCATCTTTGAATGGTGGAGAAAGTCATCTTTGAGTCATGATCTGGATGCAGCCTGGCACATTTAGAATGTAGTATAGGGCTGGAATGTTTGCTTAAAGGGGGCTTTTCTTCTGCGGACCTTCTAATGTCCAGCTCTCCTGAAAGTTCTTTGCTATAAGCAGAGTGACCTTACATGATAAGATGAGTCCTTCTGGTGAAAGCTCCATGATTATAATGCAGATTATTACATTTCGGGCCATTGAGACCTAAAACATGTGCAAATACGAGTTCAAAAATTTGCTTTAGCAATGTCCAATAGCTGGACCTATGTCCCAAAATTGAAGATAATATATCCAGAAGCAATCTGAACTTTGTGCAGAAGCAACGTCACCATTACATCCTTATTTTTTATTTTTTTTTTTTTATTTTTTAATTTTATTGTTTTGTTTATTTTTTTCATTATTTATTTATTTTTTTTAATTTATTTATTTACATTTTTTTCTCTAGAGACAGGCTGACACACTAACATGCTCTTGGCAACCACAGAACAAGAGTCATGCAATCTGAACACACAGAAAGACAGACAGACAGACAGACAGACAGACAGAAAATACACACAACACCTCAAGCTTATCTGAATCTTTTTCTCTCTTCCTCCCCTTCATCCCCCCCCCCTACCAGAAAAAACAACAACAATAAGACAGACAGAGGAAGCTGGTGGTGGCCACAGATGGACGGACACTTCACAGTGTGACAAACTCCTACACAAGTCTCCCACACAAGTCTGAGTGAAGAGCTGATAAAACAGGAACCAGGCCAGCTTTGTACAACCTGATTGGCACTAATTTCTTTGTCACGCCATTATTCCATCAACAAGCTTTCAGCTATGAGGCTTCAGTGTCGTGTGGTACAACTAGTGGACTTGTGTGGGTGGTCCATTTTCTATCAGGATGGACACGGCATTGCAGTAAACGTGGTTAACACTTGTTTCTTGTGCCCCCTCCCTCCTCCCACACACACATCTTCTACGGCATCTCGACTGCACGAATGCCATACTCCATTTCCTTACGTTTATCAACTCCCTGCCCATTCTTCTGTACAACTGGGTTTCTTCTGGCCCTTTTTTTCCCATTATTAATTAATGACATTCATTGTATCTTAATGCTTATATCCTAATATTCTAACACCATTCCTTGTAATTTACATTTCAGACAGACATACAGACAGATGGGGGAGGAGAGAGAGAGAGAGAGAGAGAGAGAGGGAGAGAGAGAAGAGAGAGAGAGAGAGAGAGAGAGAGAGAGAGAGAGAGAGAGATAGAGATAGAGAGAAAGACATGAATGACACATTTTAAGCGAACCATTATCACACTTTGGTCACTTAGGCCACTGCTCATTATCATGGAGAATAATGAAGTCCACAAGTTATACAGCTTTTGTATTCTATGGCAAACATGGGCATTATTTCTCAGAGGTGATAACTATGATAACATGCAACTGCGTTGTCCACTGGATATGTGTGTGTGTGAATGCATGCATATGTGTGTGTGCGTGCGTGTGTGTGTGTATGGGGGGGGGGAGAAGGAGAGAGTGACAGTGAGTGAGAGACAAGCAGATGGAGAGAGAGTGAGAGAGAGAGAGAGAGAGAGACAGACATGGCATGGGAAATGAGACTACTTGGATAAAACATTAACCCTTTCACTATCTTAACCTAGCTTCCAGGGCAGGGTGAGGTTAGTGAAACGGTTAAATTGACACCAAAAGAGTGACATTTTCAACAGCACCCACTCACTCACCTGCAGTGAACCTTGCGACTGACCCGCGGATTTAGAAGAAACACAAGTCGATGGCGGTAACGACGACGATGACGCCGGCGAAAATGTCTCGCTCACGGTCGTGGAGGCGGCGAAGCTTAAATTATGATGACTCTGGCTGGTGTTGGAACTCGTCATCATCGACGACGACGTCATCAAGGTGGATGATGTCACAGCTTCTGATGACGTCACGGTGCCCGATGACGTCACTTCCGTCTCGTCGGCGGCGGCGGCCGCATCGTTCATGAAGCATATCTGGAGGTTCATGCCGCCCTGAAGCCTGGTGGACAGGCTGGGTTTCTTGAAGGCCCGTTCGCCGCCGTAGTAGTCTTCGTCTGTACCCATGGCTAGCTTCCGGCGAATCTCCTCCCTGTCCGTCTGCCGAGCCTGCACACAGTTCAGTTCCGTACAGGTTCAAGGCAGGTCATTTATCCATTGAAATTTGTAATATACATATTCATGTTCATTTCTTTTGTCATTGTGAATTTATCATGTGAACCTCAAGCTGCTTTCACCTCTGCGAACACATAGCCGCAGTGCACCGCCACCCAACTTCTACCCCCATCTTCTATGGCATCCCAACTGCACTAATGCCATACTTCGTTTTCTTATATTTATCAACTCCCTACCCATTCTTTTGTACATTGAGGTTTCCTCTGGCTTTTTGTTTGTTTGTTAGTTTGTTTTTGTCGCTGTTTCCCATCATTTAGCAGGCAAGAAGGCAAACTGGCCTTCAAAGGGTGGGGCCTGGGAAATCAAGCTATTTCTCCAATATTTTATACCAAGGCAGCCGGGCAAAAACCCTACTCTTCTTGATTTTCAACTGCTGTAAGATCTTAAGTGTGCGCAGGCCAGAAGGCACAGAGGTCTGACCTATTTTTGTTGTTGTCCCCTTCTGAAGCGAGACTAGACGTTCAGTTTGAGTTTCTAGTCAAACTGAGCAGAAAAGTCGAGGCATTAATGGGAAACGGACCTCAACCCTCGAGTTCAGTTATTGGCAGGCAAATGTCTGAACCATTCTGCCACTCTTCTCCTTCTCCCTCATACCAAAGCCTTTCCTCTGTGACTTTCCTTTAAAATGAGCAAATAACAACTACAGCTGAGTTTCACCTCTGGTCTATATGTGGTCAACATTCATTCCAGAAACAGCTGAGAATATCTTGCTAACACATTTGCATCACGGACGGACTGACTGACTGGCAGGCAGGCAGGCAGGCAGGCAGGCAGGCCGACAGACAGACAGACTGACAGACCTCTCGTAAGTTAAACACATTCAAGAAACATTAATGATCTAATCACCTCCTCACTCTTTTTCACACACACACATATAGAGAAGATGGAAAAAAAACAGAGGAGAGCAAGCGAGCGAGAGAGAGAGAGAGCGAGAGAGAGAGAGAGAGAGAGAGAGAGGCGGGATTAACAGTGAGATAAACAGCGACTGAATGGCACAGCGTAATATCCTGTTAGAAAGAGGATGACAGAAAGTAATTTGCTGTTAGCATGGCAAAGTATAAACTGTTGTTAGTGATAAGATAACAGGACGGCAGCATGTAATTTGTTGTTAGAAACAGGCTACTGCGCTGATAGAAACAAACTGGCAAAAAAAAAAAAAAGACAGAACTGAGGAACACACACACACACACACACACACACACACACACACACACACACACACACACACTTGTAGTGAAAAGACGTTAAATCAAAGAACGAACACACACACCACACACCCCACTCACACACACACACACACACACACACACACACACACACACACACACACACACACACACACACACACAATATCAGCATGTCAGAAAAGCAAACATCATCATCATCATCACGTCGAGCTTGCTCGGCTATCCATGACACGTTTCTTCCATCCTTCTCTGTCAGACATTGCAGTAGGTAGTTCATCATACTGACAGCCCGTATCATCCATCAGTTGGTCGATGAAGGTCTTCTTTGGACGTCCTGGTCTTTGTTTGCCATGGCTGGGTCTCCATAGTAGAACATCCCCCACCAGTTCTTCTTTGCTACGCCAGCAGTGTCCCGCGAAGCGCAGTCTTTGCTGACGTATTGATTTACTGATTGATGGGATCTTACCATATAACTCTGTTAGTTGGATGTTCTCTCCAGGATTTGTTCAGGGCTGCACGCAGCATTCTTGTATATGGGCCAATGTCAAAAGGTGCTGTTTGATCACCTTCAAAACCAAAGTATATTCTAAGCTAAATAAAATGCATTTTGATTTTTCTTTAACATTCAGTTAACTGCTTTTAAAAGGCAGAAGGAAAAAAATTCAGCCAGTTTTGAGAAATTAAGTTTTGAAATCAAGGTCTGATCCATGTCTCTTGTGACATGTGACGACATAAACACACAATTTTTTTCCAATGTTTTGGTGGAAATCACTCTGACTGAACATGTATACAAGAGCAAAACTGTAATGGACTTTGA
Organism: Monoplex corrugatus; assembly: GCA_030674185.1. Taxonomy (NCBI): domain Eukaryota; kingdom Metazoa; phylum Mollusca; class Gastropoda; order Littorinimorpha; family Ranellidae; genus Monoplex; species Monoplex corrugatus. The sequence goes on along the minus strand of JAPXFY010000021.1, from coordinate 18,581,692 downwards.
ATAAGATCAGACAGCCCCTTGAAAAGGTTTATTACAATTAAATAATACCATTTCAGTTGTCACAGTCACAAAAGACATTCACACTCTCACAGACATTCTGTCTTGGGCACAAGGCACACCAGTCATTGTGAAATAATTTTATTTCTCCAAATAGAAGCATGAAATTATTGCTATGAGAAGCAACAACAAGTTGTCAGTTTTTGTATCTGATCAAACTTTGCATAATATATGTCTTTTGTGACACAAACCCTGTGACGACATTGTGTCTCTTGTGACATAGTTATAGTAATGATTTGATAGTGACTAACATTACCCAACCTTTAAAAGCTAATTTAATACAAACAACAACTGCTCTGAAGTGGTGCTATTAAGTTCTGGGTAACTGAAAAACCAGTAACCTTGTTGTAGTGGTTAGCACCACGGACTGCCGACTGGAAGATTGCGGGTTCAAATCCCCATCGTATTCGCAGTGCGATTTTTCGGCTCCAACCGGCTCCTGCCCAGAGTGGGCGTGCTATGGTCTCATTGGGAAGACTGGGACCACACAGTCGAGTCTCATCCACTTTACGGATGCGAAAGAGGGTGTTGCTTAAATCTTCTGACCAACACCGCAGGTGTCTGTATCTCTCGGGCCAGGATATATTATGGTAGTAAGCGTAGAGTACAGCCCTGTCACGCAGTCTTTCTCTAGTCTTAGATGGAACTCCATGGCATCATAGTTATCATCCTCATCACCTGATTCATGAATAAAGAAAGCAAAACAGGGACTGAGCAGTGAGCACAAAAGGAAGGAAACTTGACTTGGTGCGATGATCTCCCCCCCCACCAAAAGTTCTGGGTAACTAATGAGGAAGATTAGATCTAGTCAACAGTGAAAAACTGCTTCCTCTGTGTGGAGTGATCCATGTTCAGTGACAGCTTCAGAGGCGGACCGGTGAAGAGTTCTGCTGGCTCCCATGATTCGTCTGGTTTGACTGGCCAAGTGAAAAACTGTCCAACTTGAACCATGAAGTGGACTTGCACCAGTCTTCAATGGCTTTTGTGATGCTAATTTCTTTCAAGTGCCCCAACAGTTGCTCCATCACAGTCTTTTCAAAGGCTGCATCGTGGCGCAGATCATCAGAAATAAACACAATGTACTCAGTGACGGCTTCATCGCACCCTTCATCCTGACATTTGTACTGAAGTACACAGGGGTGTATGCTGATCTGGTTATAGCTCCAATGTGAGCTCTGCACTTCATTTTGAAATTTACAAGTATAATTTTCCGCAAAGTCACTGGTGATAACTGCTGTTCTGTATGGCAAGCTGCTTAACAGATTTTGATACTGCTGTCTCTGCCATTTTGCTGTTTTCAAATGTTTTGCAAGATCCTTCATCTCCGCCTGGAGTTCTTTGATCAAGTCTTCAAGGCTGCCATCTTTTTCCACAAGGGTTTTCCCTGACTTTCCTGACTGCTCCCACCGTGTCCATTTGACCTGATCCTGCAGCTTTCCTTCTAACTCCAGTTTCCATCCAGTAATCACCTTCTCCACTCCACAGGCATCACATTTTCTGTCAACACAGTTTCTGTGAAATTCTTTGTATCCACAAAGAGTCTGTTCAACTAAGTGACCCACCTGTCTTATTTTCACCTTCAGATATACGTTCAGAACCTTTGTCTTCAGCATTGGGTTTTCACATTTCTCGCACAGACACTGGAGAAACGCTCTGCTATTTGAAAGCAATATGTGTGATGGCCGCCATCTGGCAAAAGTGGTCAAAGAAATCTTGAATGATGGATTTTTGTTTCGAAAGTCTACATACAGATCTTCAATCCGCCTTGTCAGCACTTTCTTTTGTTTCATGCTGTCTTCTTGCCTGGCAAATCTATTGCTTCTTTCTCACAAAAGTCTTCAATGGTCCGATCACTGACTTTCTGGCGTTTGTAGTATTGCGTTTTTGCCCATGACATCACCTGCGATTTCTTAAGAATTTCTTTGATTGCAGCTAACTTGGTAAGCGACTGCTTGTCTCTTTTCTTGGAAAGGTTCTTCAAAGACTTCTTGTTCAAGGTCATTAGATAGCCTGTGTTCCTTCTGTCACCTTTGCTCACGTCTGTAAAGGCTTTTACCCTTGACAGTTTTTCATTCTCTTTCTTTTTATAATATCTGTCCATGCGTTTCTTGTTGTCAGAAGCTTTTTTCTTGATTGACCTGTTTGCCCTGCTCTTGCTCTTTCGTTCTCTTGCTTTCCTTCTCTCCTCTTCCTTCTTTTCTGTGTCTGCTCTTGTCTTTGGCCTGCTTGCCTCTGCAGCCTTCATCTGTACGCCCGTCTTCTGTCCTTTGATGACACCTTGAAAGCAAGATTGATGTCCACTGTTCTTTTTCGCCTGCTCCTTTTGTCGTGCTCTAGAACAACAACAATAAAATCATAAAATGAATACATTGTGAAGCAAAACACACACACATGTACACACAATTTATGTCTTCCTGCACTAATTAGCTGATGTCACCCTGTTTTTTCCAAGGCTGAAATAAACCCCCTGAGTTCAAAAAGGTTCTTTGAATCTTTTACTTAATGACTTCACACCCGGATAAGGGCACAAAAGCTACAGAACACCCTAAACACAGTAGTAGCCCATAGTGAAGCAAATAGACTCTCTTTGAATGTCAACAAAACTAAATCAGTAAATGTATGACATTCTAAGAAACCACATCCCCCACCATTTGAGTTTGTATCACCACATGCAACAACACGAGAATCAAGCAAGTGAATCAATTCAAATGGCTTGGTTTCACAATAACATCAAATGGTAGATGCGAATGAGAAATAGACGAATTGCCATATCAAAAGACAGCTTCAACAAAAATGAGCCCTATTCTCAGAAATAGGAATATCTCACCCGACACTAAACTCAAGAGTCCTCAAGACATATGTATAGTCTGTCTTGCTTTATGGATGTGAATGCTGGACTTTAAACAATCAGCAATTAAGAAAATTGGAGGTAACCGAAATGTGGTTCTTAAGAAGGATATTCCACATATGGACAGAAAAGAAAACAAATGAAGTATTAGAGCTGGCAAAAACAAAAAGATCTCTAACTGCAACAATTAGAGAGAGACAGCTGAAATTCCTTGGGCATATCATCAGAAAAAAAAGCTTACAAAAACTGATGTTAATGGGAAAATTACAAGGCAAGAAAGCCCGTGGTAGACAGCGAACAACATACATCAGCAGCCTACAAAATTTTGTCGGAAAAAACATCAGCAACACAGACCCTATTCACAAAGCAGACGACAGAAGTCTGGAGAACCCTGATCATCAGTGTCTGCAAACAGACCTGATACTCCAAGAATGACTTCACAATAATGTGATATTAGAATTTATGCTTTGATGCTCAACAAGGCATGACACCCATCCTGGTGGAGTCAGCAGCTGAAGTGTAACTGAAAATCGAGAGTGAGAACCAGTCTGAACATCATACCTGCTTAACTGTTTCCTGATTCTTGCTGCTTCTCTGTCTTCCATTTTTTTCTCTTCAGTCCGCCGAGCGCGCCAAGACTGGGCCAAGGCTTTCGGCTTCTTCAGATACATGTCGTATTTATCTTGATCCTTTTTGAGTCTCTGCTTATATTCAGCACACCGCTGGGCATTGGTCCTTGTGGGTTTTGGAGCCTTTGGCTTTAGTGAGCGAAGTCCTGTGGAAACAATTGTTCAGTGTTGATTTCTCATTCTATCTCAATGTCGTCACATGCCAAACCAGTCACTAAAGACATTAAAATGACAAATCTTACCCTGTAACTTGATGGATGCTCAATATAATTTCTTTTCAGCAACAGGCCAGTAAATAAACATTGCATGATTTGTCATTTCAAATTGTTTCATGAACTAATAGAACTGTCCTAAATGGCCTTCTTGTCTATTGTGACAGTGACAACACTTCTCCTTCCGTCACAAAACTAAAAAAAAAAAAAAAATTTTTTTACAGTTTTTTTCCAATATGATTGCATGTCCCTTTGTATTCTTCGTACTGGAATACAAGCACAGCTGAACCACAGACCAAAGTATTAGATTTTCCCTAATTTCCTCCAAATGCAAAGTCTAACATGACCACTTTCTCATGTGTTGTCACAGTCACAAAAAACAGAGAGCCACACAGATTACCATCCAGTTCTGTGTCCAGTATAATTAAGAAAATTTAAGTTTATCAACAACAACAAAATATTAACTAAAGTAATATTTTGATAATACACTAGTACGTTTTGATGCTGTTAATCGGATTCAATGATGTCTTTAGTGACCTGTGACATCATATGTCTTCTGTGACCTGCGACTTGTGACTATCAGACGCTAAGTCTATTGTGACGTGTGACAACAACCCTGGTTGTGTCACAAAGTACACGATGTTTTGTATTTTCGCCTCTGTGGGTAGCAGCGACGATGTCGCAACCAAATTTGAGGTTCCGATACTTATTCAAACGTATACAAGCAAGAAAAGTAATAAACAATGAGTGAAAAGTTTGGAGAATGAACAAGTTGTTGTCTAGTGTGACTTTCGTGTCTTTTATGACAAGACACAGTACCCGTGACAGGGAAAGAAACTCACCTTCGCGCCGTCTCTCCATCTTGGTTTGTAGAAAACACACACATAGCCCATGCGCACACAGCTTCCGGTTGTTAAAAAGCGAAGAATGAACGGCGCCTGACCGAAGATTTTCCGACAAGGGTCGAGGGGATCTAACGTGACATGTGACACAAAAACTTCAGCAAGCCAGAACACAAAAATTTCTTCACACCGAGCAGTTACTTCCCGTCCTATGAGAGCTGCAACCGCTGCACTGGCGTAAACGTCAGTTTGTTCCCTTGGCGACAGTTTGTGTAAACACAACTGTCGTCGGAAAGCCGATCTTACTGTGACATCAAGAGTCACATTAGACTTGCAATTTTCGAACTTTGATTTTTCACCAACAAAACGCTTTAAAGTACAACAAACAACACAGAATAGTGTATCTATCCTTTAATAAACAATGTATGTCAAATTTACTGTTTGGAGAGGGTTTGGGGGTTGGTGTCTGTTGAGTCAATTGGGTGCACTGTTGTACCACTACAAAATACATCGCTAAAAAGCAGCATTTTTTTTTCAAAGCTGTTTATTTATTTAAATCACAGAGAACGTGTGCCTCTGATTTTTCTCAATGTTCATCTTTATTTATTCAACAGTCAAAAGAAACACAAATCTGTCCAAAATGCAATTTTTGTAACTAGTTACATAACTTGCTGCAACCCGGAAGTGACTTGGGCACCTTTTGACATCGGCCCATATGCTCCATCAATCTTCTTCTCCAATGTCGTTGTTAGAATCCAAGAGATTGAGCCATATATAAGAAAAGCAAACAATACAGCAAAAAAAGAACGATGTGCACAGTGTAGAACGAGTATTTGAAGTGTACAGTGTTAACAGTCAACAATCGAAAGAATTTTAATAAACTATGCGGTAGCGAGTGCAGAGTACCGAGGCTGTACTACCTGAGCAAGCATTAAAACCTGTCTCCATCACTTCATGTATAGAGGATACGGTAAGAACAGTATGCTGCACGTCTGTAGGATAAGGTAAGAACAGTACGCTGCACGTCTGAAGGATAAGGTAAGAACAGTATGCTGCACGTCTGTAGGATAAGGTAAGAACAGTATGCTGCACGTCTGTAGGATAAGGTAAGAACAGTATGCTGCACGTCTGTAGGATAAGGTAAGAACAGTATGCTGCACGTCTGTAGGATAAGGTAAGAACAGTATGCTGCACGTCTGTAGGATAAGGTAAGAACAGTATGCTGCACGTCTGTAGGATAAGGTAAGAACTGTATGCTGCACGTCTGTAGAGGATAAGGTTAGAACAGTGTGCTGCTAGCCTGTAGGATAAGGTAAGAACAGTATGCTGCACGTCTGTAGGATAAGGTAAGAACAGTATGCTGCACGTCTGTTGAGGATAAGGTAAGAACAGTATGCTGCACGTCTGTAGGATTAGGTAAGAACAGTATGCTGCACGTCTGTAGGATAAGGTAAGAACAGTATGCTGCACGTCTGTAGAGGATAAGGTAAGAACTGTATGCTGCACGTCTGTAGAGGATAAGGTAAGAACAGTATGCTGCACGTCTGTAGGATAAGGTAAGAACAGTATGCTGCACGTCTGTAGAGGATAAGGTTAGAACAGTATGCTGCACGACTGTAGGATAAGGTTAGAACAGTATGCTGCACGTCTGTAGGATAAGGTAAGAACAGTATGCTGCACGTCTGTAGAGGATAATGTTAGAACAGTATGCTGCACGTCTGTAGAGGATAAGGTAAGAACAGTATGCTGCACGTCTGTAGAGGATAAGGTAAGAACAGTACGCTGCACGTCTGTAGGATAAGGTTAGAACAGTATGCTGCACGTCTGTAGAGGATAATGTTAGAACAGTATGCTGCACGTCTGTAGAGGATAAGGTAAGAACAGTACGCTGCACGTCTGTAGGATAAGGTAAGAACAGTATGCTGCACGTCTGTAGGATAAGGTAAGAACAGTATGCTGCACGTCTGTAGGATAAGGTTAGAACAGTATGCTGCACGTCTGTAGGATAAGGTAAGAACAGTATGCTGCACGTCTGTAGAGGATAAGGTAAGAACAGTACGCTGCACGCCTGTAGAGGATAAGGTAAGAACAGTATGCTGCACGTCTGTAGTGGATAAGGTAAGAACAGTATGCTGCACGTCTGTAGGATAAGGTAAGAACAGTACGCTGCACGTCTGTAGGGGATAAGGTAAGAACAGTATGCTGCACGTCTGTAGGGGATAAGGTAAGAACAGTATGCTGCACGTCTGTAGGATAAGGTAAGAACAGTACGCTGCACGTCTGTAGAGGATAAGGTAAGAACAGTATGCTGCACGTCTGTAGTGGATAAGGTAAGAACAGTATGCTGCACGTCTGTAGGATAAGGTAAGAACAGTACGCTGCACGTCTGTAGGGGATAAGGTAAGAACAGTATGCTGCACGTCTGTAGGGGATAAGGTAAGAACAGTATGCTGCACGTCTGTAGTGGATAAGGTAAGAACAGTATGCTGCACGTCTGTAGGATAAGGTAAGAACAGTACGCTGCACGTCTGTAGGGGATAAGGTAAGAACAGTATGCTGCACGTCTGTAGGGGATAAGGTAAGAACAGTATGCTGCACGTCTGTAGGATAAGGTAAGAACAGTACGCTGCACGTCTGTAGAGGATAAGGTAAGAACAGTATGCTGCACGTCTGTAGTGGATAAGGTAAGAACAGTATGCTGCACGTCTGTAGGATAAGGTAAGAACAGTACGCTGCACGTCTGTAGGGGATAAGGTAAGAACAGTATGCTGCACGTCTGTAGGGGATAAGGTAAGAACAGTATGCTGCACGTCTGTAGGATAAGGTAAGAACAGTATGCTGCACGTCTGTAGGATAAGGTAAGAATAGTATGCTGCACGTCTGTAGAGGATAAGGTAAGAACAGTATGCTGCACGTCTGTAGGATAAGGTAAGAATAGTATGCTGCACGTCTGTAGAGGATAAGGTAAGAACAGTATGCTGCACGTCTGTAGGATAAGGTAAGAATAGTATGCTGCACGTCTGTAGGATAAGGTAAGAACAGTATGCTGCACGTCTGTAGAGGATAAGGTAAGAACAGTATGCTGCACGTCTGTAGAGGATAAGGTAAGAACAGTATCCTGCACGTATGTAGGATAAGGTTAGAACAGTATGCTGCACGTCTGTAGGGGTGATAGGTAAGAACAGTATGGAGGATAAGGTAAGAACAGTATGGAGGATAAGGTAAGAACAGTATGGAGGATAAGGTAAGAACAGTATGCTGCACGTCTGTAGGGGATAAGGTAAGAACAGTATGCTGCACGTCTGTAGGGGATAAGGTAAGAACAGTATGGAGGATAAGGTAAGAACAGTATGCTGCACGTCTGTAGGATAAGGTAAGAACAGTACGCTGCACGTCTGTAGGGGATAAGGTAACTGTATGCTGCACGTCTGTAGGATAAGGTAAGAACAGTATGCTGCACGTCTGTAGGGGATAAGGTAAGAACAGTATGGAGGATAAGGTAAGAACAGTATGCTGCACGTCTGTAGGGGATAAGGTAAGAACAGTATGCTGCACGTCTGTAGGGGATAAGGTAAGAACTGTATGGAGGATAAGGTAAGAACAGTATGCTGCACGTCTGTAGGATAAGGTAAGAACAGTACGCTGCACGTCTGTAGGGGATAAGGTAACTGTATGCTGCACGTCTGTAGGATAAGGTAAGAACAGTATGCTGCACGTCTGTAGGGGATAAGGTAAGAACAGTATGGAGGATAAGGTAAGAACAGTATGCTGCACGTCTGTAGTGGATATCTGTAGTGGATAAGAATAGTATGCTGCACGTCTGTAGAGGATAAGGTAAGAACAGTATGCTGCACGTCTGTAGAGGATAAGGTAAGAACAGTATGCTGCACGTCTGTAGAGGATAAGGTAAGAACAGTATGCTGCACGTCTGTAGAGGATAAGGTAAGAACAGTATGCTGCACGTCTGTAGAGGATAAGGTAAGAACAGTATGCTGCACGTCTGTACAGGATAAGGTAAGAACAGTATGCTGCACGTCTGTAGTGGATAAGGTAAGAACAGTACGCTGCACGTCTGTAGTGGATAAGGTAAGAACAGTACGCTGCACGTCTGTAGTGGATAAGGTAAGAACAGTATGCTGCACGTCTGTAGTGGATAAGGTAAGAACAGTACGCTGCACGTCTGTAGTGGATAAGGTAAGAACAGTATGCTGCACGTCTGTACAGGACAAGGTAAGAACAGTATGCTGCACGTCTGTAGTGGATAAGGTAAGAACAGTATGCTGCACGTCTGTAGTGGATAAGGTAAGAACAGTATGCTGCACGTCTGTACAGGATAAGGTAAGAACAGTATGCTGCACGTCTGTAGTGGATAAGGTAAGAACAGTACGCTGCACGTCTGTAGTGGATAAGGTAAGAACAGTATGCTGCACGTCTGTACAGGATAAGGTAAGAACAGTATGCTGCACGTCTGTAGTGGATAAGGTAAGAACAGTATGCTGCACATCTGTACAGGATAAGGTAAGAACAGTATGCTGCACGTCTGTAGTGGATAAGGTTAGAACAGTATGCTGCACGTCTGTAGTGGATAAAGTAAGAACAGTATGCTGCACGTCTGTAGGATAAGATAAGAACAGTATGCTGCAAGCCTGTCTCATGAGGCAGAAGACTTACTGGCCCAAGTTTTCCCCCCCACTTGTTCATCAGTATAGCATGTGGTTTACTGCTGATGAAAAACGCCAGAGGGAAGGTTGATTACTTTTATTTAAGTTTATTAAATGCCCTCAAAGGGAGAGAAAATTGCGTTCCCAATCCTTCCTGTACACGAGAACGGCTTTTATCCTTTAAATATCCCTTTGGGTGCTACTAGGTTTTTTTTATCTACACACATGAACACACACGCACGCACGCACGCAAGCAAGTTCGCACACACACACACACACACAAACACACACGCCCGCGCGCGCACGCCCATAGAGCACACAACACACACTCCCTATAGGTGGAAATACCTCTTTTCTTTCCATATCTACACACACACACACACACACACACACACACACACACACACACACACAGACATGATTATGTGTATATATATGTGTATGTGTATATATACACATATGTATGTACATATATATATATATATATATATATATATATATATATATATATATATGTAATATACACAGACACACATGCATACACACAGACACACCCACATACACACACACATACACAGACACATACACACACGAACACACACGTACACACACACACAGACGTACACAGAGACAGACACAAACAGACACAGACAGACAGACACACAGACAAAGACACACATACAGACACACACACTCACACGTACATACAGACACAGACACACGTACATACAGACACAGACACACAGACACTGAAACACACACACACACACACACACCGTGCACCAGGTAAAACCACTTTCACCAAATAATTACATACATCCTCGCCACAGGCACCAGACAAGATTTTGCAATTCAACACTCATCGATCGGGGGATCACAGAACTGCAGAGTGAAAAGTCAAACACTGTCCAAGGCAGTGAATGGAGGACGAGAAGAGGCAGACGGCTATTGGCCCACTTGGCCCTGACCAGTCCTCCATCACTCTAACAGTCAGCTCTTAACCCTTTGACTCTCGCACGTACCGAGGCAGACGGCTATGGGCCCACTCGGCCACATGGTCCTGACCAGTCCTCCATCACTCATACAGCCAGCTCTTAACCCTTTGACTCCTGCACCCTACCCACCAGCACCCTGCATTGCCAACATGCAAGCAAAGCAAAAACTTAACCCTTTGATTCCATCACCCTATCCACAGTTTCCTGCAGGAAGCTGGTGGATAGGGTGAGGGAATCAAAGGGTTAAGTTTTTGCAGTCGGTGGGAGAGTGTAGGAGTAAAAGGGTTAAAGACCTGCAGAACACTCCTCCTTTGCCTTGTACCATCGTTGATAATGTCTCGGGGGGGGGGGGGGGGGGGGGACTCTGTCAGTCAGTGAGGCTGTTGTCGATATGGACACTTGCTTTTTATTTATTTTTTGTCTGTTTAAATCCCAGCCGACTGCGTAGAGCCAGATCAGGGCTATAACCTTTTCAAAACATATACAATACTTCAACAGGAATAAAACGGGAAAAGAAAATTAAGTATACATACATATCAATGCATTCGCGCACATAATCTAAAGAGATGCCCCTGGCGCTGACCACTCCATCCAGTTTATCACACAGAGGAGAAAGTACGTAAAACTTTATTGAACAATACAGGTGAATGGACTAGCAAGGCAGAATATAATAGAAAGAAATGACAGAAAGCAAAGAAAAAAGGCAGAAACAGAGAGAGTGACAGAAAAGAGGACATTTCTAGCACAGAACTTTCAGAAGGTGGAAATACTATGCAGCCTGAAAGAGCCCCCGGCATCAACACAGGGGGTAGGACACTCGCTTCGTCAAGCGTTTATCATTTTCTTGGGTAGTATTTTCCTTAGGCAATTTATCGAGAGCTTATGCCTATATGCTATTTTAGTACAGCTTGCAATCGTGATCAGACGAATACAGGCCCTGACCAAATCCATGGATATTAACCTTCGCAAACCCACCCTAACCCCCTCTGTGTGTTTGTATGTGTTGTGTTGTGTGTATGTGTGCTTTTATTCAGCCAAATCAACAGAGGCAGCCCTCATCTATGTATGTATGTATGTATGTATGTATGTATGTATGTATGTATGTATGTATGTATGTATGTATGTATGTATGTATCTACCTACCTACCTATCTATACGTATGTAAGTATGTATGTATGTATGTATGTATGTACATGTATGTATGTATGTATACAAGTATGTATGTATGTATGTCTGTCTGCCTGTATGTATGTATGTATGTATGTATGTATGTATGTATGTCTGTCTGTCTGCCTGTATGTATGTATGTATGTATGTATGTATGTATGTGTGTGTGTGCGAGCGGGCGTGTGCGTGGTGTGTGTGTGCGAGCGGGCGTGTGCGTGGTGTGTTTGTGCTGAGCGCGTGTACGTTGAGTGTTTGTATGAGAGTATGTACGAGTGCCTCCGCGCAAAAGCGTGTGTTATTTCTGCTCCGAGACACAGTCAAATCAATACACAGAACTTGCAGCAGAGTACTACGCAGATGATACATCTCACAGCAATGAAACGCAATGACACAACTCAAACCACTCCATTCCCATTACGGTGACTGGGACACCCACAGTACCATCAACAACACTCGCCCTTGTTACCTTATAGACACATCAGGCCCAGGCAAACAGCACGCAAATACTCACACAAGCGCCATCTCTCGATTGGATAAGCAATCAGTAGAAGGAAAAAATTAAAGGAAGATGGTGAAGCCATTTTATCAATCTCGATTTTTACACCAAAAAATCAGCTGAAAATTCTGATTTAGCAATTTTACCAATCTCGATTTTTACACAAAAATGTACCAGAAAATCCCGATTTAGCAATCATTTTTAGGAAATTAACGGAAACTCCCGGTTTTTGTAATTCTTAGTGTCACTGCGACCATGAACAAGCACCAGATGGCATGAAACTTGACGTAAGTGAGGACAATGATAGACTGTCACAACACTGGAAATAGAATGTAAATATTGTCAAAAGTTCCTGGCGAAATTCCCTTCACACATCTTCTTTAAAACTGAGGGTGTTTGAGGCACTTTTCAGTCTGTTTGACCTTGACCTCGGCGCTATGAGCCTTGACCTCGCCGCTATGACAAATATCTAAAGTTTCGCAATCGCAACACCTCAATGATGCACACCTGTGATCTAAATATGGTAAAGATGCGTCCCGAAAAAGCTGATAACCGTTTGGGAACACATTTGCGTCACACACACACACACACACACACACACACACACACACACACACACACACACACACACACACACACACACACACACACACACACACACCGCTCTCTGGTATTAAAACACACAAACAAACAAAATCTCGCGTAAGCCTAATCGAGTAGGTGGGCAATAAGAGTGGATCAAAATGTTGGGATCGGTAGACTACAGAACGGTCCTTCCGCCACCCAACCACCCATAATACGGAGAGAGAGCGGGGAAAGGAGAGAGAGAAGAAGAGAGGAAGACACATAGAAGGGGGGAGAGGGAGAAAGAGAGAGAGAAGACGGGGAGGAGGGGGGAGAGAAAGAGAAAGAGAGACAGAGATAGGGAGAGATAAGGAGGGAGGGTAGACACAGGGAGGGCGGGAGACGGAAGAGGGAAGGAGGGAGGGAGGGAGGGAGAGAGAGAGAGAGAGAGAGAGAGAGAGGAAACGATATAGAAAGGGAGTGGGAGGGAGGGGGGAAGAGATAGAGAGAGATAGAGAGGAAGTAATATAGAAAGAGAGTGAGAGGGACACAGAGGGGAGAGAGAGAGAGAGAGGAGAGAGAGAGAGAGAGAGAGAGAGAGAGAGAGGGGAAACGATATAAAAAGGGAGTGGGAGGGAGGGAGGGGAGGGAGAGAGAGAGAGAGAGAGGAAGTGATATAGAAAGAGAGTGAGAGGAACACAGAGAGAGAGAGAGAGAGAGAGTGAGTGGGAGGGAGGGAGGGAGGGAGGGAGAAAGAGAGAAAACGAGACAGAGAGAGAGATAGACAGAGAGAGAAACAGAGAGGAAGTGATATAGAAAGGGAGTGGGAGGGAGAGAGACAGAGAGAGAGAGAGAGAGAGAGAAACAGAGAGGAAGTGATATAGAAAGAGAGTGGGAGGGAGACAGAGGGGAGGGAGAGAGAGAGAAAGAAGAGAGAGAGAGAGAGAGAGAGAGAGAGAGAGAGAGAGAGAGAGAGAGAGAGAGAGAGAGAGAGAGAGAGAGAGGTTCGTTCGCTCCATACAGTAACAAGTCCACGTACATACATACTTTGAGAAAAGAGAGAGGTTCGTTCGCTCCATACAGTAACAAGTCCACGTACATACATACTTTGTGTGTGAGGACCAGTTGTGAGACTTTTTTTTTTATTTTTACAAGAAGCCTTGAAATATTTCGTGTCCCCTTCCCCTGACGGGCTAAGCCCCAAAGATAAAAGAGTCAAGATGTGATATCCTCTTGAGAGACAGAGGCCACACAGTCTGGTTTTCCATCCTTCCCCCATCCATCCACACACACAGACAGACAAAAACATAACATACAGACAAGACACAAGTCCGTGGGAGGAAAATGATGGATGTACTGTACCACCCTTTGTTCACGACGTGTGCATTATACGGGAGTATTATCGACATGTGTGCGTCGCCGCTTCGTCTGCCGGTTTGCTGGCCTCACACACGTTTGTTCCGCGTGCAAAAATGCCACCATTTTCGTCAGTATGGCCTGTGCTAAATTTATGAGGCCAGTTTAGAAGCTAAAAGTTCATTATTGATTTCATGGAGAGAAAAATGCAACAATGTCGACACAACTTCCAGAAAATTTCTGAAGACAGTTTAGATGCCAGAAAACAACACAACAAACCATATTTTTATCCCACGTATGTGGAAAATCCTTCAATGTCAGTACAGTTTTCATGAAATTGCTAAGGGCAGTTTAAAAGTAAGAAGAAACGCGATTAGTTTGGTTGCTTTGTTTATTATGATAGAAACGAATTCCAATATATGTCCAATATATGTGATGATAACAGCTTGCAAACTATAATCTAAATACCGTTCTAAAAATATCGATATTTTCAATTTCGTAAAGACATAAAAACGTTATTGATTTTAATCCTTGGCTCCCGCACCATATCCACCAACTGCTAAAACCGAACCTTTTGACTCCCTCACCCTATCCACCAGCTTGCAGGAAGCTGGTGGATAAGGTGAGGGAGTCAAAGGGTTCAGTTTGTGCTTTGCTGGCATGGATGACAATGCAGGATGCTGGTGAACAGGGTGCGGGAGTCAAAGGGTTCATGGCCGCCTCATCTGCAGTGCCTCACTTTGTGGCATTATCCTCGAGCTCTACGTTTTTCACACCACCGAACCCAAGTTCTTTCTCCAGCAGTCCCAGTGTCAGGGAGTCCACAGGAGCCACCAACATCAAACCAGTATAAGCCTACCCACAAGAGACGACTAAGAGCCGCTGTCGGGTAACTTCAGTGTTCAAACGTGTGTTCTGATCGAATGTATTAAGGACAGTGCCTAGTAAATCCCTGGCTGTTCACAATAACCGTTACGTTTTGATCGAATGTATTAAGGACAGTGTGAAATAAGTCCGGCTGTTCACAATAACGTTACGTTGATCGAATGTATAAGGACAGTTGAAGTAAGTTCCGGTGTTCACAATAACCGTTACGTTTTGATCGAATGTATTAAGGACAGTGTGAAGTAAGTTCCCGGCTGTTCACAATAACCGTTACGTTTTGATCGAATGTATTAAGGACAGTGCCAATAAGTCCCTGGCTGGCCACAATAACCGTTACGTTTTGATCGAATGTATTAAGGACAGTGCCCAATAATCCCGGTTGGCCACAATAACCGTTACGTTTTGATCGAATGTATTAAGGGCAGTGCCTAGTAAATCCCCGGTTGGCCACAATAACCGTTACGTTTTGATCGAATGTATTAAGGGCAGTGCCTAGTAAATCCCTGGTTGGCCACAATAACCGTTACGTTTTGATCGAATGTATTAAGGGCAGTGCCTAGTAAATCCCTGGTTGGCCACAATAACCGTTACGTTTTGATCGAATGTATTAAGGGCGTCTAGTAAATCCGGTGGAAATACGTCGTTGTCGATGTATTAGATGCAATAATCACCAGCTGGCTACAACCGCCATTACGTTTTGATCGAATGTATTAAGGACAGTGCCTAGTAAATCCCCGGTTGGCCACAATAACCGTTACGTTTGATCGATGTTTAGGACATGCCATAATCACAGTGGCACAACGCCATCGTTTGATCGAATGTATTAGGACAGTGCCTAGTAAATCCCCGGCTGGCCACAATAACCGTTACATATGTGTCCTTTCTGTTGAGGGGGCCCCACCACGTACTGCAACGACAGTCCCAATGAGCTGTTAGCACTGAAGACTCGACGAAGACGGCACGGGGACTGAGACATTTAACCCTTTGACTCCCGCACCCTGTCTAATCTTGCATTGTTAACCACACTAGCAAGGCAAAAACTTAACCCTCTGAGCCCCTCACCCTATCCACCAGCTTTCCACAGGAAGCTGGAAGGTAGAGTGAGGGAGTCAAAAAGTTAAGATTTTGCAGTTGGTGGATAGGGTGAAGGAGTCAAAGAGTTAAGACAGCGGGACATGACAGGCCATAACATATTATAAATGCTGAGACGAGTTATGAAAATGATGATAGTGGAGATGATGTTACCGAATTCCATGAGACTGCATGACAAAGCTAGTACTCGACACTTCCTACCACACTATACCTCAGCGTCAACCAGACCAGAGAGACACAAACACCTGCTGCGCTGATTAGGAAATGTTGGGCAGCATCTTCAACAAGGTGCCTTTGAAACAGACGACATTCGGTTATACATATTCTCATTTAACCTACTTATTTTGTTCAGTTTTTACGTCGGCACCCACCTCAGTGATAAGGCCGACGGGGGATGACCATGCCAGGGAAGTGGGGGAAGGGAGAGATGGGACTTACCTAATCCTATACTGACACCATTAAAACAACACAATGATGCTAAGATGGGACAGTGAGAAGGCCAGTTTTAAGGCAGCGCACCCCGGGAATCGAACCCACAACCATTACCATGTGAATCCGACGCTCAAACCAACTGAGCTACTGAGCCTGCTATTTCCACTGAGGCAGGCGCGCCTTTTCATACGAATAGGAGCCAGTTCGGGCCAAATAATCCGATGGAAAAAGCTACTAATTTTTCCTTCTCGTGGAGGCGAATTCTGAGAAACGTTATACCTGTAAGCATACACTTTTACGCTAATTTTGAATACAAAAATAGCTGGGGACAAACAAATAATCTTTCATAAATGGAAGAACGTGGCTTGTATGTCTATGTATTTGTAGACAAAACCAAGGCTTATCACCTATTTGTAGATACAGCCATATCACATCACTGACTCTTTCAAAGGGCGCAGTGTAAAACGATCACTTCAACCTTTCTGTGCTCCTGCACTGAAATTCATTTTGTGGCGTGATAATTATGGCAAAACCTCAGTATCGAAACAATGCCCGCGCGACTTATAAATGTCTTAAAAGGTTACACAGCGCACGTTATCCAAAAAGAAACAGAAAGACACAATTACTTGTGAAACCTTGTTCATCATCAGGTGCAGGGGCCACTAATGTTTCTGATAATCGAAACGAGACAGTAACAGGAGAGTTCGTTAAGCATAGCCCTCTTTGGTCAAACACATGCTGCAGCAGACATTTGTACAATTAAGATGCTGGTATATACATGTGTGTGTGTGTGTGTGTGTGTGTGTGTGTGTGTGTGTGTGTGTGTGTGTGTGTGTGTGTGTGTGTGTGTGTGTGTGTGTGTGTAATATTATGTTATATTATTATAGTATTTGTATATATATTTGTATATTTGTATATATTATATTATCTGTATGTGTATGTTAGTGCATCTGTGTCTATGTAGTGTCCATATGTGTGTATATATATGTGTGTGTTTACATGTAAGTGTATATGTGTAAGTATGTGTTAAAATGTGTGGTATATATGTACGTATACACAATGTTACACATGTACCTCTGTATATATGAAACACAGGAAACGCAGGAGGAGGAGGGGGAAGAAAGAGAGAGAGAGTGAGAGATAGAGAGAAGGAGGAGGAGGAGGAGGAGAAGAAGAAGATAGAAGAAGAAAAAGAAGAAGAAGATGATGATGATGATGAAACAATCCACTCCCTTAAAAAAAAAAAAAAGAAGAAGAAGAAGAAGCAGAGGAAGAAAAACAGCCATATCGACACTAGTAATAATCGGAGGCCTGCTGAAAAACTGTACGAATGAATTTGTGACTGCACAAATAAATATTCACGGGGATTAAAATAAAGTGATACCGAACTGAACTGAATTGAAATGAATACCCAAGGAGATACTTTGTGAATTCAACTTACTGGAAAAGCCGGCATGGACAAGCGGTTATAGATCTTGCTGAGCTCCTGATTTCGCAGTAGCGATACACTCTCCTCACTGTCCGGCTCACAGCTCACTGACCTCCGGGTATACCGACGTCCGCTCATTGTAACCACAAAGTACACAAACACACTCCACAATCCCTTCGATTGACTGTCTACAGATGTTAACACTCCCTTCTATTGACTGTCTATAGAGACGGCTTTGAATCAAAACCACATATTATTGTGTAGAATTCAACCTGATGGCGATGTTTTGCGGAAGATGGAAGATCCAGGAAGAACTATGGTTCTTAAGTCATTTGTACTCCTAAACCAGACATACACAAGCTTTAATCGACTTCTGTTTTTGCGAAGAGGAGGTACTGGGTTGTCGCAGACACAGTATGAACAAGAAAGTTCTCAGTTCAAAGTGAAGTCGTCATCAGTTTTGCTGACCGACGGTGGTACTCTATTCGCGGTCTGGGGAATCTTATCAATCCCTTATCTGTCTTAGAGGCTTCAAACGGTTACAAGTCATCCCTCATCCATCCGTTATCAGTCTTGAGGCAGTACACAGGGACAATTTACCGATTTAACAAACACATCCATCACGTACTAGACCCGAGTCACTGAACAGTTACAATATTCTTCAACAGGCACGCACACTAAGGCTGCCTGCTTATGAAGTTGGATTTTACGTCATACACTGCAGTTGAGAACTTTTTGTTTTTTCGGACTTTGTTTATCTGCCTTTTTTCTCTTCGCCTAGCTTTGCCAATGAATCACAAGTTTCTGGCACGCATACTTTACAATATTTATAAAAAAAATGTTCACTGGTATAGCCGCCGGCTATGGTTCCGTCGCTGCCACGTATGTCACATATTTCCACATATGTTTTCAATACATCAGCTTGGCACTGAATTGAAACTATAAAAGTTCACATGATACGTAAAGTGTTTCCAAGGTTGATTTAAAGAAATGATTAAACTCTCATCAATTCCTCGCCTTCATCCTGTTATTTCATCATCATCAGGCGTTTTTCTTTCCAGTGTCCTCTCTTTCGTTTCTATGATTTTTGTTCGTGTGGTTTTGGTTTCAAATTTGTCACTAACCCATGTCGAAGTAACACACGTGAGGCCGTTAGCTGCTTTTTGTCTCTAACACTTCTTGACCGACTTGCACTTCATCCTCCACTGTGGGCATTCTCCCGCAGCCACAATCGATTTACCGCTTATGACTCACACACATACACAAGTTTCTGTCCGCTGAACTCATTCTGTGGAATGGCCCTTAGAACTGGCACGAAACCTTTAAATTAAACGCTCAGATCATCTTTACCTCAAAACAAGACACACATACGACAGATCTTACAAAAAAAGTCTTGTTGGTTCTTAGCAGCCCAATCAGTTGAACAGATTTGTATCTGAAGATATTCTCGCATACAATATACTTTAAAAGTCCTTTTTGATGAATGATGCAAACAGTTTTCTTCTGTTTCTTTTTCTTTACCTGAAGATACTAGCACACACGACAGAGGCAAAAAACTAGCACTGATGGCAATTTTCTCTAACGCTAGCCAAAGCGCAGTGAAGACAGAATAGGGAGAGACAGTCGCAACGCAGCGATGTTGGCGCTGCTAATGGCAAAAAGGTGCGCGGCAATATGTATTCACGAGCAATAACCGTCCCTGCTATTACTGCCTGGGCCACGCATCTTTGTCGATATACAGGCGTGAGTCAGTTTCCCCCACGTGACGTCACCAACATCAGAGCCGTACTGCTGTATGGCACTACAGACAAAAGTGACAGATCTATCGGTGTATGTGTGTGTGTCACCATGAGTCAGTAAGTACAGTGAGGTGATCTCACTCTCACTCACACATAGCATCACACTCGGCTTGAAAACCATGAAATCCCAAGTCCCTCGGGACACAGGTATTCACCAGAGTTTCTGAAGACAGTACTGATACGACCACCACAGTCTGTTCCTAAAACCAGCACGCAGACTAGAAGGCCAGAACCGTAAATCAAGACAGATGAACAACAGACACTGGCCAACTGACAGAATCTGTTACAAGAACTCTTGAGGTAACCGCTCGGTGGGCGACTGAGCGAATCATGACTAACAGAACCGTCTGAAATAACCGCCTAATGAACTATACAGTAATAATAAACACTGGCTGGTGGGTGAATCTGGTACCAAAAGAACACTGAGCATGCCGCGTGATGTACGCTAACAGACAGTGGTTACTGGCTAATCAGGTGAGCTGTCAGAGAGAGAGAGAGAGAGAGAGAGAGAGAGAGAGAGAGAGAGAGAGGGAGAGAGAGGGAGAGAGAGAGAGAGAGAGAGAGAGAGAGAGAGAGAGAGAGAGAGAGAGAGTGTGTGTGTGCGTGTGTGTGTGTGTGGTGTGCGTGTGTGCGTGTGGGCCGGTAGCGTAGCGTAGATCGCTGGCTTCAGCAGCTGACAGCATGGTGCCGTGCCTGTTGGTTGTAAAGACCAATGGTGCAATCTTTTAGTCATCAACTATAACAACACCTAACCTGAACCTGAACCCGAATCACATGTAATCTTAATTAACAACACCTAAAACCAGCCCGTAAGCTCAACAGTAGGTTTTCTTTTCAATTGTGAATGTCTGTAATGAATTCCCCACTATCAGTTCAACGTTTTGACACCGTCAAAAGACAAATGAATGAATGATGGTAGCTGTCACCGTGGTGCTTGTTCATGTCACTGAGCGGTAAGACAGTCAATGATGGGTGGCAGTGCAGCAGCAATAATTTGTTTATAGGAGAATGATGTTGGTTACTAAAGGAAAACATGGAACATTCACAGAAGACAGCCGGGAGGAACCCCACTGGAGGGGGATGGAGGTGGGATGGCTTGTTCATTAAAGAGAATAACTGGCGTAATCTCTGTATGATTCGTCAAAACTTGTGACGGTAATGAAAACTGGGGCATAGGGATGAATACTGTTACCAGAATCTAAACTAAGAACTGCCGATACAAAAAAGAAAATTACTATTACTGATGATGTAAATTAGCTGTCCCGTCGCCTCTGGTAAACAACCCACTTCAATCAACAGAAAGCATCACCACCGTCCCATACACACTCCACAAAGTCGCAAACCACTACCCTGACAATCCCTAACAGGAAGCTCTAAAGACAAATACTTATGAAATTACACTCACCAAGTCAATATAGAATTGTCGCAGAGAAATTCGATTTAGCTAGCGAAAATCTAAATAATTTCTTCCTGAGGCTAACCACTTGCCTCGAATACCCACTCTCACATAATCTATTCACTTGCCTCGAATACCCACTCTCACATACTCTATTCACTTTCCTCGAACACCCAACTCTCACATAATCTATTCACTTGCCTCGAAGACCCACTCTCACACAATCTATTGACTTGCCTCGAAGACCCACTCTCACATAATCTATTGACTTGCCTCGAATACTCAATCACACACAACCTATCCCAGTAGGGTGAAAAGAAATCGAAGTGTTTTTCCCTGTGAGCCGATCTGCATCGGGTCTGGCAGGGCCAGACGTGTCTATGATTACTGTAGCTGTTACTTGTGTCTGTTGCTGCTGATCCATTGTTTCTCTTCCTCTCGCTCTTCCCGTGTCTGTCTGTTTGCTGTTGTTCCAGTAATGTGTCTGTGCTTTAGCTATGTTCAGCGAGTTTCATGTATTACTTGGCAGCATTTAAGGTAATCGTTTTAACCTCTCTCTCTCTCTCTCTCTCTCTGTGTTGTGTGTGTGTGTGTGTGTGTGTATGTGAGAGAGAGAGAGAGAGAGAGAGAGTGAGTGAGAAGTGTGTGTGTGTGTGTGTGTGTGTGTGTGTGTGTGTGTGTGTGTTGTGTGTGTGTGTGTGTGTGTGTGTGTGTGTGCGCGCGGGCGCGCGCGCGCGAGCGAACGCACTTTCATCACGTCAAAGCCCGTTATGATTGTTGACATTTGATATAACTCTCTCCGTACCTTGCATCCCTCCGTAGGTCTGCTGCTGTCTCTCTTCTGTTTTTCTCTTTCAGGCTCACATCTTGTTTTGTTCCATGTGTGACATTCACATTCTCTTCCAACTGCAAAATTCTCTTCAAGGTTCGACGTAACTCTCCTTTCCCTCTCTTTTTCACTCAGCCTCCTTTCTCCCGCCTGTCCCCAATCGTTTCTTTTTGGTTTGTTTTTGTTTTTTATCAGTGGACAGAGGAAGCTGAAGTGTCAGAAACACATTTCAAATGCATTTTTGGCACGCTCTATTCTAATCTCAAAAGTCAGTTCGAAATCAGGACATAATTCTTTCCCTCCCTTTCTCTCCTTCTGTTCTTCTACTCTCCCTTTCCTCTCGTCTCCTTCTCTCGCTCTTCTTGCGTATCCCTCTCTTCCACTTGTCCCAGACTGACTTTTTCACGCACAGAGGCAATGTCAGTGCCTGTGTTTCAAACACACTTCAGTCACGCTCTCTTCCAGTCTCGAAATTTTGTTCAAAATCTGACACAACTTAGTCACCTTCCACTAAAGGATCGCTCATGGAGTCCATCTTTCTTGATTCCCCTCTCGGCTTCCTTCCGCCTTTTCACTCACTCTCTCTCCTTATCCTCCAACATAACTTGCCTCCGATTCTTTTTTTTAAGTACACAGAAGCAGTGTTTGTGGTTGTGCAGATAAGGTACACAGTTACACATGTCCTTTTAATGTAACCATGATTGTTCCAATGACAGACTGATACACACTTGTAAAAAAAATATAGGTTAGGTAAAACATAGGCTAGGCAGGTCATCAGGACCTGGCCAGCTCATGGGTTTACTGTACAGGCTTAAGGCTTATGCCATGATCACCATCCCTGTGACGTTAGTGCATATGGAACTCATTCTGAGCGCGGAGACGTCATCTTGAGAAACTGAAAGTGAAGTGTCTGTGGCCATATTTCAGTTTCTCAAGATAACGTCTCGCGCTAGGAATGAATTCAACATGCACTGACGCACTATTGCCACGTTTCAAACGTTCTTCAGCCACGCTTTCTTCAGGTCTCAAAAATTCTGTCCCAAGTGTGCCACGACTCTCCCTCACCAAAAGGCACTGTTGCCTGCCCTCTCACTACTTCACTCTCTTTCTTTCTTTCTCTCTCTCCCCTCTCTACTCTCTCTCTCTCTCTCCCCCTTTCTCTCTCTCTGGAGGCTCATCCCTCTAACTGGTCTCAGATTGAATTTCCAGCAGACAAAAGCAGTAGCATCAGCGCCCATGGTTCCTTCTCCTTCTTCTGCATTCGAGCATGGTCACGCATGAAATGGTCAATCCTGCGGTCAGGAAGGATGCTTTTCGTTGTTCACTGCTGTTATCCAGAGTTTTCCACTAAGCCACTGCTGGTACTTTTCGTTGTTCCTTTGTTGTTATCCCAGAGTTTTCTCACTAAGCCACTGCTGGGTACTTTTCGTTGTTCCACTGCTGGTATCCCAGAGTTTTCCCACTAAGCCACTGCTGGGTACTTTTCGTTGTTCCACTGCTGTTATCCAGAGTTTCCCACTAAGCCACTGCTGGGTACTTTCGTTGTTCCACTACTGGTATCCCGAGTTTTCCCACTAAGCCATGCTGGGTACTTTTCGTTGTTCCACTGCTGGTATCCCGAGTTTTCCCACTAAGCCACTGCTGGCTATTTCGTTGTTCCACTGCTGGTATCCCGAGTTTCCCACTAAGCCACTGCTGGGTACTTTTCGTTGTTCATGCTGGTATCCCAGAGTTTTCCACTAAGCATGCTGGGTACTTTTCGTTGTTCCACTGCTGGTATCCCAGAGTTTTCCCACTAAGCCACTGCTGGGTACTTTTCGTCGCTAGATTCTTCATTTCTTAACCCTCTGACTCCGCACTTTATCCACCAGTTGCAAAAACTTAACCCTTTGACTATCTCACCCTATCCACCAGTTTCCTGCGGGAAGTTAAGTTGGTAGATATGGTGAGGGAGTCATAGGGTTAAGGTTTTGTTTTGCTATCACTGATGACGACACAGGATGCTAGTGGATAGGGTGAGGGAGTCAAAGGGTTAAGTTTTTGCTTTGCTATCACTGATGACGACACAGGATACTAGTGGACAGGGTGAGGGAGTCAAAAGGTTAACACTATGCAAAGCTGCAGATCGTGCTACTCTGGAGACATGTTGTCTCGTCTGACATTGACAGTCATCCGGACGAGACAGTTTCAAACGCCTTTTAGTCTACCAGTGAGCGAGTGTGGACCAAAAAATCGATGAGTACCTCTTGTTGTCAGCCGCTAATGGACAGCGTCGAGCTCTGTGACCACCATATATATCATTACCCACACAAGGACACGACAGGACAGCGAGGCAATGTCCGAGATCTAGGAAATGAATGAGTGTGAGTGTGTGTGTGTATGTGCGCGCGTGCGCGTGCGTGTGTGCGCGTGCGTGCATGTGTGTGTGTGTGTGTATGTGATAAAGATAGAGAAGAGAGGGAGGGGGAATGGAGTGGCAAAATTGTGTAAGCGTGGGTGTACGCGTGCTAGCGTGCATTGAGAGAGAGAGAGAGAGAGAGAGAGAGAGAGAGAGAGAGAGAGAGCGAGAGAGCGAGGAGAGAGAGATATGCAAATAAAAGCATCAAAATGCAAATGGTCAGACAGCACGTGGGTAAACAACACCCGATAAAACACACATGCATACACACACGCAGGCGCGCGCGCACACACACACACACATACACACACGCAGGCGCACACACACACACACACACGCAGGTGCACACACACACACACGCACACCACAACGCAGACGCACACAGCGAACGCTCCAACAGTTCCATACATATCAAAGCAATCCCTCCCTCCCTCCCTCACACACACACACACACACACACACGCACGCACGCACAGAGAGAGAGAGAGAGGAGAGAGAGAGAGAGAGAGAGAGAGAGAGAGAGAAGAGAGAGAGAGACAGACAGAAGAGAGAGAGAAGAGAGAGAGAGAGAGAGAGAGAGAGAGAGAGAGAGAGAGGAGAGAGAGAGAGAGAGAGAGAGAGAGAGAGAATGCTCCAACAATTCCCTGGGTATCGAAGCAATCCAGTACCTCCTCCCACACACACACACACACACACACACGCACACACACACACACACGCACACACACACACACACACACACGCACACACACACACACACACGCACACACACACACAAACGCACCACACAGAGAATGAATGCTCCAACAATTCCCTGGGTATCGAAACAATCCATACTTCCTCCCACACACATGCACACACACGCACGCACGCAGACACACACACAGAGAACGCTCCAACAATTCAATTCCCTGGGTATCGAAGCAATCCCTCCTTCCCACACACACACACATGCACACACACACAGACAAGGGCACGCATTAAGTAAGCGGTTCGCTTGGGGAATACAAGAAATGGTTACATCAGCCCGTTCCCTATCCTCCGATCTGAAGTCCGGCAACATTTCAAACAGTTAAAAAACAAATGCACAACTCCTGTGGGTATGTCAGAGAATGTCCGAACATTCTACACCAGAAAAAAAGAAAGAAAAAACAACAAAAATATTTTTTAAAAAAGGGAGGGGGGGGGGGGGGGGGAACAAAAAATGAGATCGTTTTTTGCTTGTTTTTTTTTTCAAGTTCTTTCTTTTTCTTTCTTTTTTCCATTTTTTTTGGGGTATGTTTTGTTTTGTTTTTTTGTTTCGAGCTGTTCCGCTTTTTCTCGGATGCGCGCGCGCGCGTGTGTGTGTGTGTGTGTGTGTATGTGTGTGTGTGTGTGTGTGTGAGAGAGAGAGAGAGAGAGACGAAGGGAGAGAGAGAGCGAAGGAGAGAGAGAGAGCGAAGGAGAGAGAGAGAGCGAAGGAGAGAGAGAGAGCGAAGGGAGAGAGAGAGCGAAGGCGAGAGAGAGAGAGAGAGAGAGAGAGAAAGAAAGAAAGAAAAAAAAAAGAGAGTGAGAGAGAGAGAGAGAGAGAGAAAAATAGATGACGGAAACCAGAATCATTATCATTATGTAAATGGACCCGGCAAGCACGTGAGCAAACTACTGAAATCACAGCAGATCAGGCAGAGCACAGCAACAAAAACATGCGTGACGACCACACGAAGGAGGAATATTCTGTATGCTGCTGCATCCCTAGAGCACCCGCTTCCACCCCCACATACATGCTCACTCCAAACACCACACTTTAACCCTTTCACTCCGTAACCTTATCCATCAGATTCCGGTTGTCAGAAGAAGAAGACCATGAGCAGTCAGCTCCTGGCAAAGCTCAGCTAGCTTGTCACATCACGATTTCCTGTCTTCCCACATGCCACCAGAAGCTGACAACATATCAAGGATGGTGACCTCTAGTGGTTTATCAAGCCATCAGCCTAGAAAGTGAGAGATACAGGAAAGTCCAGTGCTCAATATCCAGTTAGACAGGGATTTGTGTCCTCCCTCCATTAGTGGTGGTCCACAGTCGGTCTTTCAGATGAGATGACAAACTGAGGCCATAATTTCAGCTCACTTCTAAAACACCGTAAAGAAAGTTCACAGCAATAAAGATGCGGTCTATGTGAAAAGAAATTCCGTAGAAAATCCATTCTGACTGGTAAACACACACACACACACACACACACACACACACACACACACACACATACACACACACACACACACACACGCGCGCGCGCGCAGCTCATTCCAGTTGATATGAAATACCCTACTTTATCTTTAAAACGAGACAAAGACAAACAAACATCCCCCCAAAAAACAAAACAAGAAAAAAACAATAACATATTTTGTTATCTGTCACAAACAATCGAAAAGGGGGGAAACACACACACCACTAACCAGGCAACCGACCAACCAAAACAAACAAAAAAACAAAACAAACAAAAAACAAAAACAACCCCCCAAAAAACAACACAACAAAAACACCCTATAACACCCATAACAATTCAAACCAAACGACGTAAGACCTCACATCGATTGCTAATGATGCTGACCACTTTTCAAAGTAAAACAGATTTACTACACATATAAACGACAGGCAGCCAGAACATGAACCCTGTTGAGTAAGCAGGGCCTAGCAAAACCCAGCCACTTGTAACACCATCATATTCTCTTTCTCTCTCTCTCTCTCTCTCTCTCTCTCTCTCAATCCCTCATGCCAGTAAAAGTTTGTCAAGCTCCGAGTTTACCACGTCGTTAAGTTGATCCCTTATATCAGAAAAAATATTATACTTGAGAGAGAGAGAAAGAAAGAGAGAGAGAGAGAGACAATGACAATGACAATGATGCTTTATTTTTCAACGGTAAAAGCTATTGGCTAGAAGCCATTTTTCAAACTTGCCGTTGCTATTCTATACACAAGAGAGAGAGAGAGAGAGAGGAGAGAGAGAGGAGAGAGAGAGAGAGAGAGAGAGAGAGACAGACAGACAGACAGACAGACAGACAAAGAGACAGAGAAAGACACAGAGAGTCTGAGATTCGCTCAAAAATCATGTACTAAATCTTCTATCGATAATTGGAATTCTTGACAGAAAAAGTGCGACTCTTGTCAAGTTCCGAGTTAACGCACTGAACGCTAACCGCGTATAAAAGGCAAGAATTCCTCCCCCTTCCGTTCAATTTCATTGATAATACGAATTCTCCAAGAAGGGAAAAATATATTATGTCTATGTCAATCACTTAATATCGGGGTACAGGAATTTCTTAAACTATTTACGACAATCACAAAGAAACAAAGAGTACAGTGAACAGTGCGAACAGAGATATTTATATGACAGCAGGAATAGCTATTGATACTTACATATTCGTGGTTATATCTAATATCATGGCTTTACATAGCATCAACGAGTGATCGCTTGAATCTGACGCTACTTCAATAAAGCTCTTCCTTGACGCACTTAGAGCCAGAAATAGCAAAAATAGAACAGGATGATAACAATTTGTCTCCCCTAAAAGCCGTTAAGGCAGCAGTAAGTGTACTCTCGCGACAGGAGAAAGCTGAACTGCCCTAAAACCTACGCATTTACATTCAGACGAGTAAATCAGCCCGTAATTCTACAAATTCCCATGTCCCTGTAGAGAGAGAGAGACAGAAATCTACAGAATTTCATACCTGCCATAATCATCACTTAACTTTACATGAAAGTCCATCCAAATCAATGTATATCTAATAAACACACAGTCCACAAAATCTTTTTTTCATAAAATCTGTAAAATGTTCAATAGATAAAATCAAGACAGTAATGTGTGTGTGCACACGCACACACATGTATATGTATGCATATATATATAAATATGTATATATATATACATAAATTATATATATATACGTTTATTTATCTATGTACCTCTCCTCATTCCCATATTTACCCAAGCATATCACAACACAGGCGTATATAGGATTACAGGAAGAAAATATGCAGTTTGACTGGCACAGCTGATACAACCAAATCAAGGTTTCGACATCTCGAGTTTAAATCTCATCACGCAACATAAAACTCGGACTGTGCGCTGCCCATCGTAATGCTCCAATCATTCTGGCGGTGTAAGGTTAGTGTTTCATAGGTCTCATTCTTCTCTCCCATTTCAAGATCTGCGCAGATCTGGGGGAATCGCATATGGAAATGCCAAAAATTCCTTCTTGAACAAATTTCAAATCTACGAAAATCTATTCCCTCTTATCCCCATAACATTTATACGGAAGCCTATACATGCATCCAATTATCAATCCTAAGAGAAAGTAGTAAGGCTCCCGAACACACACAACTGAATGGACCAGCAAGGCAGAAAATGACAGGAAGAAATGACAGAAAGCAAAGAAGAAAGAAAGAAACAAAGAGTGACAGAAAAGAGGAAATTCCTAGCACAGAATTTCCAGAAGGTGGGGATGCAATTTATACTGAAAGAGCCCCCGGCATCCCCACGAGGAGATCGTAATATGGTAAAATGTTAATTGTTTCTCACAGAGCAGCCACTGTACATCAAAGAACGTGCTCGTCCACACCTCAATTTCTCTAGGGGCAGTAGCAAAGCCTTATGAGGGTGGTGTTCATCTTCCCTACCTCGTTGCTACATTTTTCCAGTGCCAGAACAAGATTGCTGGGTGTACTGCAATGGTGTGTTCAAGCACAGGCACGAACCTGATACACGCCCACACTACAAACATAGTCGATCGAGTTTCACTTCCCTCAGGAGAACAAGTGCCCTAACCACTACACGATCCAGCCCCCCAAACTGTACTGACCTTTGTAGGAGTAAATTTCTATCTACTTTCTAAACATACCAACTTGTCTTAATGCCGATGTCCTCTTGGGAATTATTACTGTTATTGTTATTTTTGTTTAAAACTCAGCCGACTGCCATATCAGAGCTATAACCGTTCCAAAACATACACAATACTTCAACAGGAATTGGGGCGCAACATGAAACGTAATAAGAATGTCTCAAAAGATTTCACAATGTGTCAATGACCCACAGAAAACCCCAGCGTGTAGACGCCAACTGTTCTCTATAAAGACGTCACTGTTCTCCGTAAAGACGTCAACTGTTCTCTGTAAAGACGTCAACTGTTCTCTATGCTCAAGCCACAACCCGTCTTTTACCGGACCGCCCCCTACCCCTGGCTCACTCATGAGATTGCCTGTGCAAAACGTGCCCGCCGCAGAGTAGAGCGCCGCTGGCGCAAATCCAAACTCACTGTACATAGGCAACTTTTCCAAGCCTCTAAAACAAAAGTATCCACCCTCATTGCATCTGCAATAACAAGCTATTTCCAAACCAAAATCCTGAATGCCTCTTCTTCAAGAGAACTCTTTACAACCATGAATCATCTCCTTGGCACACGAAAAGATTTACCTCTCCCAACAAAACACACAAATGAAGAACTTCCATCTGTATTCTCCAAGTATTTCACCACCAAAATACAAACTCTTCGTGACAGGCTTGACAGGACACCTGTCAACCATGCCCACCTGACCTTCCTTCTCTGGCACACCTCTTACTACTTTTACCCCAGTCTCACAAGAAGAAATTCTCAACACAATCAGATCCATGTCGTTCAAAACCTGCGAACTGGATCCTCTTCCAGGTTCTCTCTACTCTGACTGTCTCCCTACTCTCCTCCCATTCATCACTGACATCATCAACACTTCTCTTCAAACTGGAACTGTCCCAGATTCTTTCAAGTCTGCTATTGTTCACCCTCTCCTCAAGAAATACAATTTAGACCCAAATGAACTGAAAAATTACCGGCCTATCTCTAATCTCTCTTTCTTGTCAAAACTCATCGAAAAAGTTGTCCTCAACCAGCTGAACTCTCACCTGTCTGCCAACAATCTCCTCAATCCTTTCCAGTCAGCCTACCGCCAGTGCCATAGCACTGAAACTGCCCTACTACACATTCTCAACAATCTCCTCCTTCCAACTGATACTGGCAAAGTCTCTCTCCTACCACTCCTTGATCTGTCTGCAGCCTTCGATACCACTGACCATGGTATTCTCCTTTCTAAACTTCATCATACTTTTGGCATCTCTGACATTGCTCTCTCATGGTTCACTTCATATCTATCAAACAGAAAAACAAACTGTTCTCATTAATGGCACTTACTCTCAACCTGCATACCTGACCTGTGGTGTTCCACAAGGATCTGTCCTTGGCCCTGTTCTTTTCACTCTTTACACCGTCCACCATCACCAACTCCCACTCTATAAAACACCACTTCTATGCTGATGACACCCAACTTCTAGACAGTGACACACCAGACAATATACAGCGCCTCTTGACTTGCACCACTGAGTGTTACTCGGACATTAAGAACTGGATGACGTTCAACAAACTTCAGCTTAATGATGACAAGACAGAAGCTATCCTCATTGGCACCCGTCAGAAACTTTCTCAGCTGCCTCCTCTTTCTCTCCCATTATGTAACACATCAGTCCCAATTTCTGATTCAGCTAAAAACCTTGGTGTCTGCATTGACTCTACCCTCTCCATGAACAACTTTGTTTCTCAAACTGCCAGATCTTGCTACTATCACCTCCATCGTATAAGCCTGATCAGGAAGTATCTCTCTGTCGAAACAACTGCAAAACTCGTTCTCTCCTTCATAATGTCTCGCATTGACTATTGCAATTCACCCTGTCTGGTCTTCCTGCCTCCACCATTCACATCCTGCAGCGCATTCAAAACAATGCTGCACGCCTTGTACTAAAAAGAAAAAAGCTGACCACATATCTCCTCTCCTGGCACAACTTCACTGGCTCCCTGTATCAAAGCGCATACAGTACAAACTAGACACCATGTGCTACAAAAGCCTCAATAACGCAGCCCCCGATTACCTGTCAAGCCTACTTGAGATCTATGTTCCCTCACGTACCCTCCGCTCTGCCTCCGATCCTCTGACTTTTCGCTTTCCACGCACTAAGCTCAATACCTATGGTCCACGAGCCTTCTCTGTTTCTGGTCCACTTTCCTGGAACAAACTTCCTCTCTCAGTCCGTCAGCAACCTACTTTTGTCTCCTTTAAGTCCGCTCTCAAAACTCACCTTTTCTCCTCTGCATAAAATCCTGACCTCACTCAATCCCCTCTGCAGCCTGTCTCCACTCGGAGGGGAATCACATTGTAATATATAATTGTATATAATATGCTCTCTATAATTTTCCATTGCTTTTATTCTTTCTCCCCATTTATAGCCGTGTGCGTGTGCGTGTGTGCGTGTGCGTGTGTGTGAGTGTGTGCGTGCGTGCGTGGTGCGTGCGTGCGTGTGTGTGCGTGCGTGCGTGTGTGTGTTTTAGCGCTTAGATTTGATTTTATCAAGATTTTGCGCTATATAAATATGTATTGTTTTATTTATCTATAAAGAATGTTCAAACTGTTCTCTGTAAAGACGTCAACTGTTCTCTGTAAAAAACGTTAACTTGTTCTCTGTAAAGACGTCAACTGTTCTCTGTAAAGACGTCAACTGTTCTCTGTAAAGACGTCAACTGTTCTCTGTAAAAACGTTAACTGTTCTCTGTAAAGACGTCAACTGTTCTCTGTAAAGATGTCAACTGTTCTCTGTAAAGACGTCAACTGTTCTCTGTAAACACGTTAACCGTTCTCTGTAAAGACATCAACTCTTCTCCGTAAAGACATCTCTTCTCTGTAAAGACATCAACTGTTCTCTGCAAAAGACATCAACTGTTCTCTGCAAAGACATCAACTCTTCTACGCAGACATCAACTCTTCTCTATAAAGACATCATTCTTCTCTGAGAAGACATCAACTGTTCTTTGTAAAGACATCAACTGTTCTCTGTAAAGACATCAACTCTTCTCTGTGAAGGCACCACCTCCTCTCTGTAAAGACGCTACCTCCTCTCTGTAAAGCATCAACTCCTCTCGTAAGACATCATTCCTCTCTGTAAAGACACCACCTCCTCTCTGTAAAGACATCAACTCTTCTCTGTAAACATGTCAATTCCTCTCTGTAAAGACATCAACTCCCCCCTCTCTCTGTGTCTCCAACACGGCACTAGGCAAATACTGCGGGCTTTTTACAGATTACCGCTTCTCCAGGCTGTC
This sequence comes from Monoplex corrugatus, assembly GCA_030674185.1. NCBI lineage: Eukaryota > Metazoa > Mollusca > Gastropoda > Littorinimorpha > Ranellidae > Monoplex > Monoplex corrugatus. The sequence continues at coordinate 18,549,450 of JAPXFY010000021.1, read as the reverse complement.
AACACAAGGTCTTCATCACGCTGATCCCTTCTTTTAGAGTCTTACTTTCCAGCCAAGCCAATGAGTGTGCGACAAAAGACGATGGGGAGACGGACAAAACACGTAAAAGAAACAGAAGGTGGCAAAGGAGAAGGAAAAGAAAGAACGAGAAATAGAGAAACGAGATTTTTTTTTGTCAAAACAAAACAAACAAACAAGCAAGAAGAAGAAAGAAAGAAACAAACACACACACACACACAGTGACATACATAACGAATGCTTCTTTTTTACATCGAACGTCGCCCGAGCAGAGTCTACAGTACATATGAATAGCGAGAGAGAGAGAGAGAGAGAGAGAGAAAGAGAGAGAGAGGCGAGGAGAGGGAGAGAGAGAGAGAGGGAGAGAGACAGACAGATAGACAGACCGACAGAGACAGAGAGACACAGAACAGAGAGACAGAGACAGAGACAGACAGACAGAAAGAGAGAGAGATGACAGAGAAAGACAGGAGAAAGAGAACGAGAGACACACACACACATACACACACACACACCACCCCACAAAAAAATAACTGATTACAGCACAGCGCATAACATAATTACCAAGAAGGATTCAAACCAGAAATCCTCTCAAGGGCAACAAAGACAACATCAGCACTATCCAGGCCGAAACTTGTATAGAAGGACCATAATATCCCCATGAAGCACAAGGTCAGGCACGTACATGTACCAGTGTATTCCATCTTCCTATATGCTCATCCATTCATCCATCCAATCGATCTGATCCAGATCGACAGAGAACCGAAAAAAGCATCGGTATCTCGCAATGCTACTAAAGTTTTTAAAGACTTCTTAAAGCAAATTTTTTTGCTATCCTCGTAGACTCAGAGAGTGTAGGACTATAAAATCTACAGAACAGAACAGAACAGAACAGAACCGAACAGAACAGAACAGAAACTTCCTGAAACGCATGCCCGATGTGGACCCTCACAGCAGATTTGGAAAGACGGGTCCAAGCAATGAAAGAAGGTATGGTGTCACTGCAAGATACGACACAACAGATACACGGATCATATCACCAACAAACAAGAGCGCAAAACCATCAAGCAGCACACTGGACCATACGAAAATCTGATTGCAGTCAAGAAAAGAAAACTATGTTGATATGACCATATAACAAGATCCACTGGGCCTTGCTAAATCAATCCTCCAGGGAACTGTTGGTACAGGAAGAGGAGGGGAAAAAAAAACCAAACAAACAAACAAACACAAACCAAAGCACAACAAAAAACAAACGATAGACTGACAACACTTTGGAAGGGACAGAGAAACCATCTGCTGAGACTCGGGGCTTTGGCACACAACCGCCAGAGCTGGGGAATCTGGTGAACACTTCTATTTCAGGCGCTCCTATGACTCTTCAACGCACAGAAAAAGACGAGGAAGCGAGAAGAAGAAGAAAAAAGAAGAAAAAAGAAGCAAGAGGAAAGAAGAAGAGAGGAGGAAGGAGAAGAGAAGGAAGGAGGAGGAGGAGGAGAAAGAGAAGAAGAAGGAGAGAAAGAAGAAGATAATAAAAAGAAGAAATTAAGAAACACGAAACAAAGGTAACAACAGGCAGATGATTTACATCTTAAACACTGTACTAGAACAATAATATTACACGAGCAAAATTCAACGGACGTGACGAAACAAAAGAAAAAGAAAAACGGCAGAGAAATGATAAAGTAAAAAGAGAAGAAATAGAAGAAGACGAAGAAAAAGAAGAGAGAAGAAGATGAAGAAGAAGAGAGAGAGAGAGAAGAAGAAAGAGAGAGAGAAGAAGAAGAGATCGAAGAGAGAGAAATGAAGAGAAGAAAGAAGAGAGAAGAGAGAGAGAGAGAGAGAGAGAGAGAGAGAGAGAGAGAGAGAGAGAGAGAGAAGAGAGAGAGAGAGAGAGAGACGACGACAAGACGACAGAGACAGTAGTAGAGATGGGTAGAGAGGAGGAGCAAAAGGAGGAGGCAGTTTTTAGCACAGTCACACGAGCATATAAATGTCGCCCACATAATTATTTTGCCTCACATTTCCAACAGTTTAGTCAGAACGTTCCTACATGTATTCATTTGCTTTAAAAAAAAAATGCTATGGAAAATGGAGAAGGGGTAGAGTGGGTCGGATGACTTGAGTAAGCAAATGTATGCATTCGTTGGCTACATAGACTATTTTCTTTCGTTTCTTCTTTTTTTTTTCATTGGAAAATCACAAATAACTCGTTTAAAGGCACCACAACGATCACCACATAAGCACGGAGGATGGGGGGGGGGGGGGGTAGTAGATAAGATAGATAGATAGAGAAAGAGAGAGACAGAGACAGAGAGAGAGAACAGAGGCAAAGAGACAGAGACAGAGAGAGGAGAGAGAGAGAGAGAGAGAGAGGGGAGAGAGAAAGGGGGGGAGAAAGGGAGGGCGGGAGAGGGGAGAGGAGAGAGAGAGAGAGAGGAGAGAGAGACAGATACAGAGAGAGAGACAGAGAGAGAGAGACAGAGACAGACAAAAACTTACCATCAAGGACATGCACAAATACCGCATGGTGGAGAAAACAGTTGGTCCAGGCCCGAACTCAATACAAAGTCACAGACAGAAGCCGAAATCAAGCTTGCCAATGCTTTAACAAGTACTACAACACATATAAACCAACTGTTATAGTTCTTCTGCTCGTACATACAGTCTAAATCTCAAACAAGTCTTTCGAAAGCATATGTATGTGTATATTCTTCTCAAATGCACACTAAATGTACTTCATACAAATAATCGAGCAAACTTATCGTTTCAGAAAACTGAAGTAGGCTTGTCAAACCGAAGATAATTGGTTGCGGTTTTTGTATTTTCTGAATGATGTTAAAATAAGGAAGATTTATTAAGACGTGATTTTAGTTGATTATGCAAAGATTACCAACTATGATTCTTCTTCCTTTTTACAATTCTTTTTATATCCTGAATCGGTTTCACTTAAGAGACAGATCTTCGCAAATTAACATTCAACTCTCGTGTTGCCACAGCGACAGAATCGTAGGCCTACTATCTGTAGAACATTTGTTCTCATCAAACTTCCGACAGTTAAAACATTCTGTCTTGTGTCGTCAAGGAAAAACTGACGAATAAACGTACAAGTGAAACAGCTCAAGTGGTGATAGCTTCACAATTTTCCTGCCAGTAGTCTTGAAAAACCATGAAGCCTGTCACAGCACGCCCTGAACTGTCACGTGACCAGCACTGATGTCCTTCGCCTGTCGTTTTGCAGCGGGAAATGTCCCGATCGAAGTTCAAGTCTCGAGATGCAGAACAACTGTAATCGAATTTCAGACGATGCAGAGAAGAGCTAAGCAGCTACTTAGGAAATGTCAGGTATCTAAAGCTCCTGTCACAATTCAGGCGAACTCAACTATAACAGCTAAGAGTACAAATTTCACGAATCGACATGTTTCTCTGTCCAAAATGCCAAGTCATGAAGTCTTAGGCTGTGAAAAAAGAAAAGAAAAGGTAAGCAGCTTGTTAACTAATGTTGCATTTGTCCAACGCTTGCCGTTCAGGGTAACAAAACAAAAAGATTAGACATGCACAAAATCATTCTACACGGATCAGTCCAGTACTATTTTTGTTTTCAAACAGCGAAAGTAACTGCACCAAAATGTGTTTACCATCCCCCCAAAAAAACCCAATACCAAAAACAAACAAACAACAAAAAACAAACAAAAACAAACAAAAAACCGAACAAACAACAACAACAACAAAGCAATAATAATAGGCACAATAAAAAAAACAAAAAACCACAACACCAACAGAAATCTTAGTCTCTGGAAAAAACAACAACAACAACAACAAAACATAACAAATAAAGTAACTAGTCACTGAAAATGTGGACACTGTAAAAAAAACTAAACAAAAAAACTAACAACCCTCCCCAAACCCTACATGTTATAAGACCACAAGTTCACTGAAAGCGAAGAGTGCTAACTGTGCAGAAAGCAGCAAGACCAGACGGTGTCAAGTATTGAGTGCTGCACACGACGACAACAGCATGCAGCGACCTGTGCAGCACTGTGGCCCTACAGTTTGCTAATGGAGGTGGAGACCTCACGACAGGCAGTGCGAGACAGCCAACAACGACAACGACGACACTGTTTCTAGGAGACCAGGCCGTCTTTCAAACCGCCCATTACCGACACTTCTGGCACACTGGAGAGACATGATGATGGCCGACAGTGGTCATTCCAGCCCTCCTAAGACCACACAAGTGTCATTATTTCACATCTGGCTCTGATTTCTTCTTTCTTCAAAGGAACTGTACGCAAACTCAGTAGAAAACCCCACTATTATAAAATAGAAAAAACGATGACGTTGCTTGTTTGCTTGGTCTGCATCTGAGCAGCCCAAATTTCACAGGGTAAATAACATAATACATATGATTATGAAGAAACAAAAAACATCAATTTATTTTTGTCACAATGGATTTACCATGTGAAACTCGCACTGTTCTCCCGTTTGAAAGCGTGTCGCCGCAGTGCAGCGCCACCCATTTTTTTTACCAAGACTTCAGAAAGGCAAGAAGTCTAATTATCATTCAAGAGGAGGGGCCTGGGAAATAGTTTCTCCAATTTTTTTTTTAACTACGGCAGCCGGACGAATGCCTTACTTTTCACGATTTTCAACTGTCGTGGGATCTTTAACAGGCGCAGGCCAGGAGACACACGGGTCCGACTCGTTTAGCGTCCCCTTCTGAACTAGACGTTCAGTTCGATTTTCCGATCCAACTGAGGAGAAAAGTCGAGGCTTCAACGGAAAACGAATCCTGGAACCTCGAGTTTAGTTACTGGCAGGCGAACGTCTGAACAATTCTGCCACTCTTCTCCCTGGTCAATTAGGCATTAGTTGGATATCTTTCATCTCAACACTGTTATCAGAAAACAAACAAACAAATAAAAATAAACAGAAACAAACAAACAATCAAACAAAAATAAACAAACAAAACAAAAACAACCAACCAACCAAAAAACAAACAAACAAACAAACAAACAAACAAAAAAACAACAACAAAAGTCTGAATCCTGTCTGAAGTCGACCCTATTATTAGGCAACTGCTAAGATTCTTTATTGCTGGAAGTAAACACTATTATCAGACGAGTGTAAATCTCATCCTAGGAGAGCTCTAAAACTTGCATTCCTCTGTCTGCCCGTTCCTCATTCATCTCGAGATCAATGAACAAATATCCAACCCTCTCTCCCAGCTTTACCCTTCGCTCCTTACACAAAAATACATACACTCCCTCTACAACTTCCCAACCAACACCCATCTCACCTCTCATCCCCCTTTAGTTTCTCTCCACTACCTTATCACTCTTTCGTCCCAGGTGAGGGAGTTTAACCCTTTGACTCCCGCACCCTTCCGCCAGCATGCTGCATCGTCATCAGTGATAGCAAAGCAAAAACTTAACCCTTTGACGTCCTCACCCTATCCAACAGGAAGCTGGTGGATAAGGTGAGGAGTCAAGGGTTAAGCAGGAAGCTGGAAGATAAGGTGAGGGATTCAAAGGGTTCAGTTTTTGCAGCTGGTGGATAGGGTGTGGGAGTCAAAGGGTTAATTAAGGATCGATAGCCTATCTCGTCATCTCCGAAAGGAGCAATCGCCTGTCTCGTCATCTCCTATCCGCTCAAAAGGTATGTGCTATGATGTCTTCCCAACTACAACACATTAACGAGGACAGGTAAATGCCACGCTTATCGACTATCACTTGACCCAGACATACGAGGGACCAGGTCACAAGGGAGGCAGGTGCTTGTGGATGCATCGTGTGAGTGTGAGTGTGAGTGTGAGTGTGTGTGTGTGTGTAGAGAGAGAGAGAGAGAGAGAGAGAGAGAGAGAGAGAGAGAGAGAGAGAGGAGAGAGAGGAGAGAGAGAGAGAGAGAGAAGGAGAAAGAGAGTCAGACAGAGAGAAAGAGAAAGAGAAGACAGAGAGAAAGCGAGAGAGACAGGGACAGAGAGAGAGAGAGAGAGAGAGACAGCAAGAGACAAAAGGAGAGAGGGAGAGAGAAGAGAAAGAGAGAGAGAGAGAGAGAGAGAGCGTGTGTGCGCATGTGTTTGTGTGTGGGCAGGTGGGTGTGGGTATGTGTGCGTGTGTGTTCACGCATCAGTAAATAAAACATTTAAACCCACACAAAAAACTATTTGATTCATTGCCAATGCACCTTTCTCACACACACACACCACACACACACACACACACACCACAACACACCCAACACACCCACACACACACACACACACTATTTGCTTCAGTGCGAACGCATCCTTTCTTCTGCCTCCAAAACATTCCAGTGTTGATCGATTCGTTCTTTCAAGTTCGCTTTGCGTTTGTTTGTTTGCTGGGGTTTTCTCTCAGTCTCACAACACGCTGGGGTTGGAAAATAGACAAATCATTTCAACAGAATGGTTTTATCTGCCGACAGAGACATTAATATTGTCGCGCGCTTGGCGACTACGCATTGTCTGTCTGATAAATAACTCGTATATCATCGAACTTCTTTGTGCAAAACCAGTTTCTATCAACAGGCTTCAGTTCTGCATTCACATAATCTACGAAGAAAGAGTTTGTGCAAATTGGATACATCATCATCATCATCATCATCATCATCAATCATCATATGTGCCCTGCCGCATGGCGTTGGCGATCATGGCTCTCCATACTAATACATCCCTTGTCCCTGCAAGTACATCTCCCACCCTGTCTTTCCTCAGCCACCCTGCAAGTCCGTCCAATATTTTCTCCCTGGGTCTACCTGGTGTTCAATTGGATACAATTATGATGTAAATATAGTTTCATTCCATTTTCGCATTCCTTTGCCAACAGACGAACAGTATCAGCAACATAATCACTATCGACAACCATCATCAAAACCATCATCACGAATAACAAGAACAACGATGCCGATGATGACGGTAACGACAGTATTTTAATGATGATGATGATGATGATTGATGATGATGATTGATGAGATAGAAGGAAGTATGAACGCATGCCCTCCTCCAAAACACACTACTCACGCAAATTACCGCCATTCATGGGGGGGACGGGGATTGGGATAAGGGAGGGATAAAGTCTGACATCACAACAAAACCCCAATCTCTGACCACATAAACACAGACCACAAAAGAAAAAGCCTGGTCATAATAAGAAGAAACAAAACAAGTGCACTCCCCAACACACACAAATCCCATAAGGAAGAAGGAAAACAAAACAAGTGCACTCCCCAATACAAAACAAATCCCAAAGGAAGAAGGAAAACAAAAGAAAGAAAAACAAAACAAAACAAAGCAAATAAAACGACACAAAAACAACAAAGAAAAATGAAAAAAAAAAAAAAACAGGAAGAAAGAAAACCGTCTTGGAAGAACGAACAGACAGATGACAGAAAGTTCAGTTTAGGCTAATATAAAAAAAAAAAGCTGACATAAAATAAAAAATTAAACAAAAATCTTGGAGTTTTAAAGAAGGAAGAGCCCAGGATTGGGGAAGAGGTCGGTAGAGGAAATATGCATAGAAAGATCAGTGGTGCTTTAGACAAACACAAGAAGAAACAGTAACGATAAAGCAAACTAAATCGTTCATTCCTTTAAGAGGTTGATAAGAAAAAGATGACAATTTCGACACTGGCGATCAATAACTAACAATCAAAAGAACAAAGAAAACATTCAAAAGGTTCTTTAATCTTCCTTTAGAAACAAAAATATTCAAGACAAAATAAATATTCGTTATAACACAAGCAATTCTCATTGCAAGTCTCCGTGGAGAAAAGAAAAGAATTACAACCGTTGTTAAAGAAATGATGAAGTCAAAAAAATAAGGAAAATTCTTTATCAAGGGCCGTCATGCCATCTGCGTGAACAGTAATATCACCACTACAGATGAAAGTAAATATAATTGCTTTCATAGCTTTGGTAATACCTCGAGTCAAACTCGCCGATGCCGAAGTATGAATGTCTTTGGTACAATTCAAATTTCATACTCGATATAAAAACGCACCTCATCGCAACTCGGAGATTTATGAGCTAAATGTAAATGTATTTAACTTGTTTGGTAAAATAATAAAACTACAAATAATATATTAACTCCTCACCGATTTCGGATTATTTTCAAAGGTATCTGTCCTTTGTTACCTTTCACGTCACACACACAGACAGACAGACAGACAGAAGACAGACAAAGACAAAAACACACACTTCTCCATCCATCCATCCATCCATCCATCCACCCACCTACCCACCCACCCACCTATCTACCTACTTATCTAGTCTAATCTATCTAATCTATCTATCCAATCTATCTATCTATCTATCTATCTACCTATCTATCAAATCTATCAATCAAATCTATCAATCAATCAATCTATCTATCTATCTATCTATCTATCTATGTCTATTTACCTCTCTATCTCTCTAGCTCCCTATCCATCCATCCATAAATGTACATACGTACATATCTTTCACGTTTTCTTTCAAAAGGAGTAAGCGGAGAGAAAAAAATGCATTTTATTCCGCAATCAAAAAGGGCGATGAATAGAATGGTTCGACCACTGTTTTTCCCAGAAGAAGCATAGGAGAACATGTCTAGAAGCATGCCACGAATGCAAACATTGAACAGACACAGGGAATGGTCTATCCGCATTACCCACAGAGATGCAGACATCTCAAAGTCTGTGACATACCGTACGCACTTTGGAGTTAAAATCAGAAGAGGGGGGAAAACCTAATGGGTAAAACAACCACTGCTGCAACCCCGGCAACGACTGGCTCTTACACCCACCATTTTTCCCCTCTTCCCCACGACCCTCCTCCCCAGCCAAAACTGGCACGGGCCACAAAACAGAAACCAGGAAGAAACTCGCCATATTTCCTCCCACAAGGCAGTTTTCTCCTCCTCTGTGTGTGTGTGTGTGTGTGTGTGTGTGTGTGTGTGTGTGTGTGTGTGTGTGTGTGTGTGTGTGTGTGTGTGTGTGTGTGTGTGTGTGGTGCGTGTGCGCGCGTTTGTGTCTGTGTGTGTGTCTCTCTCTCACTGTGTGTGTGTGTGAGAAAGAGAGAGAGAGAGAGAGAGAGAGAGAGAGAGAGAGAGAGAGAGAGAGAGAGAGAGAGAGAGAGAGAGAGAGAGAGGAGAGAGAGAGAGAGAGAGAGAGAGAATGTGCAGAACGACGACGAAAGAGACGTCTGTGCGAATCCACATATCACCTGAGAATGATACATATATTCGGAGTCACAGCGTTTCAAAACTAAAAGTACAGATTTTACCTGTGACTTGCAGACAGATCTAAACCAACTATGAAACGCTAAGCTGACACCACCAGCAAGATGGAAACACTACGACAGACCAGACCAGTGTTTAATGTTGCAGGCTGGGATTGAACTCGAGATACAGCTCCACAGCTCTATCCAAAGAACCAACCACCCGCTGTTTTAGTATCAGTTGATTAGCACTGGGGGACCCGTGACTGATGGGGAATGTCATGATTTGGGTGACTGACGCCGATGAGACGACTTTTATTCTTTAGAGTATAATTCTTTACAATTCTGACGTTCAAAGCGAAACTAGTCTGACCTGATAAGCTTAACGATCATGTATTATTTGTCTGTCTTGCCTTTTCTCCAATTATACGTTGCACAAGATGTAAATACTGTTGGATCTATAGGGATGTACAATATAGCCGTTATCCTAAGCTTTTCCGGCGCACATTTTTTCTAGAAATCTTTCAGGCTTTCAAACTGTCTGAAATATTACACTGCACTATAAGAAATAACGATGAACCACTGGGACTTACAAAATAATCATCGTCCTTAGGTTTTCTGGCACGCTTCTTCGCAAAAACTTTCAAAACTGTCTGCC
>JAPXFY010000021.1:18522063-18537063 GCA_030674185.1 Monoplex corrugatus | reverse complement strand
AACTGTCATTGCACACCACACACACACACACACACACCACAACAGACAGACAACACACACACAAGACATACACACACAAAGACCACACACACACACACACACACAACACACACACACACACAGACACACACACACACAACACACGACACACACACATACACACACAAGAGACACAGCTAAACATACCACCCAAGAAGACACGCAAACACACACACACAGACGAGACACCCACACAGAAAGCAGCAAGCAAGCAAGCGCGCGAGAGAGAGAGAGAGAGAGAGAGAGAGAGAGAGAGAGAGAAAGAGAGAAGAAAGAGAAGAGAGAGAAAGAGAGAGAGAGAGAGAGAAAGAGAGAGAGAAAGATAGAGAGACATAGAGAGAAAGAGAGAGACAGAGACAGAGAAAGAAAGAAAGAGAGAGAGAGAGAGAGAGAAAGAAAGAAAGAGACAGAGAAAGAAAGAGAGAGAGAGAGAGACAAAGAAAGAGAGAGACAGAGACAGACAGAGGAGAGAGAGAAAGAGAGAGAGACTTTCATTTTTCTTTGCCAGGCAGCTGTTAGGTCCTCTGGCAGCTTTCTGTAAGCCCCTGTCCGAGGGATTCAATGTCCGGGGCCTGTCTAAGCTGACACCATGATTTATTTCTCCCGTGAAGTATTAGCTGCTTTCGCCTTCGGCAAACAACATATCATTTGCTTCTTCGCTGAGTAAACCTCTGGAAGTTTCCAGAACTTTCTGTATGTACTCTGCACACGGATGTTTCTGCCTCTTCTGGGGCTGGAAATGACGTGTCTATCAGCCCTGGCTATACTGCTATTATTGTCTATTATTGTCGTGCTGGTTGCGATGAGGGCGATACCATGGTAGTTGTGAAGCAGAGAGACAGAGACAGAGAGAGGGAGGGAGAGGGCGAGAGAGAGGAAGACAGGGAGACAGAGAGAGAGAGAGAGGGAGGAAGAGAGAGAGAGAGAGAGAGGAGGAAGAGAGAGAGAGAGAGGAACAGAAAGGAAGAGAGAGAGAAACAGACAGACAGAGTGAGACAGATAGTGAGAGGGACAAAGAGGAATAGAGAGAGGAATAGAGATGGAAGAGAGAGAGAGAGAGAGAGAGAGAGAGAGAGAGAAGAGAGAGAGAGAGAGAGAGAAAGAAAGAGAAAGAGACAGAGACAGAGACAGACAGACAGACAGACACAGGACAGAAAAATATAAAGGGAGATATGCAGACAGTGAGAGAGACGGAGAATATACACACGCACATAATTATGTGAGCGTGCGCATACATCTGATTCCCGTCTGTTTCTCAATTCTTCTCCATGTCCATTCTCTGGTGTACTCTGTGACCTAGACAAGTGCACTCTCTGTGTGTCTCTTTTTACCAAATCTTATTTCCGCCTGCACTCTAATCCTACATAAGTTGATTGGCAAGCAAACTGTCTCGACACTTAACTAATAATCACCCCAACCCGCTTGCCATAAACACACACACACACATATACAACAGACACACAAACACCACGACACACACATGCACACGGACGTGCACACACACACATACACCCAGTGACCCTAAGCAACAAGCAATCAATGTTTGTAAAAAAAATACTGCACGTGCTTAGTCTGAGGACCTTTTCCCGTCTCTGTCGTGGTTCGGGCTGCAACATTATTACTGGTAAGAAGGTATGGCTAACTTTTTGCCTTCAGGTCTGAACATTTGAATTTTCATGAAGCAATTACTTTAAAATATAACATGTAAATGAAATTATACCGTTGACTCACCAGAACAACAGCTGCGCTTCGATAGGAGGGAAGATGTTAAGTAATAAATTGTAAAAATAATTGATGTGGAGGGCTGGATAGGGACAGTCTAAGTATGCCGGAAACGCTAGCCATAGCAATCCTGAGAAAGATGGCAGACCCTTCTGCGCTGCTTCAAGGTGATAAAAGACTTCTGTGTTCATCCAAATCACGAATTCAAAGTGAGCGTCTACTTAGCTCGCGTTACATACACTTCAGTTTCCCAACTAATTAAACACAAACACAAGTATACCGTAGTTACGCATTTAAACATCAAAAATAGAACCTACCAGTGTAGCATGGTCTACCGCATGACTCACTGCTTCAGCCGCTTTCATTGCCTGATATGTGTGGGATGGAAGATAAAAGCTTAGCAGAATTTTAAAGCCTTTTTCTTCTCACAGTTTAGCGTCAAATAGATGATTCTACAACTGAACTTTGCAAAGCTGCAGTATACGCACCTCCGCTGCCTGCCACTGTGCGCCATGACGAAGAATGGATAGAAAGGATGCCGTGGCGGGGGAGGTGACCAAACCATGCAATTTTTGTGGCTACTATCGCCAGACAAGTTTCTGTAACTGTGGACCTATCGGCATGTCCCCCCCCCCCCCCCCCTTCAAACTACTCGGTGGTTTTCTGTTCAAGGTATGGAAGGTACCATGAAAAGTACAGACATCTGGTATTGAAAGCCTTGACCCTTTTACTTGGCAGTGTAGAAAACAGCGTATGTGCAATAGTTATACTTGCTTGTAGTTTTCACAAGCCTGGCTACGGCAGCGTCTGACTAAAATGGTCCTCTTCTGACGCTTATAATCCATCAGTAGTAATTCTGTTCATGTATAAAGTAAACGACACTCAGTTTCTCTTTCTTTTCTTACAAAAGAAAAGTCTGCCATACACAGTGCCTGAGTAAAACTGCTTCCAGCTCTGCGAGTTGAGTGATCATTTTCTTCAGTTTTGTTATGGCTGTGGCTTTTTTGTTTTCTTGTTTTGTTTTAAAATGAAAAAGTAAAAACAGTTTCAAAAAGTAATCAGAAAGACTTGTTTCTTTGACTGATCATATGAAACGCGACCATGGGTGAATGCACGTGCATTCATATGTGTACGTATGCATGCGCGCGTGTGTGCTCGTTAGACATCAAACTGGATGACTCTTTCAAACTTTTGCAAGATTCAATTTTGAAGTTACTTTCACATTTTCGTAACATGTTCTGAGGCAGATTATATACAATGCTGACGCCGTATGCTCCTGGCACAAATCATCATTATACCTTTTCGACAGACGACGCCTGATAAGAGCAGCCAGTAAGCATATGACCCATTTGTACGAAAGTCTGCAAATGCCACCTTTGAAAAAAAAAAACCCAGTCGTAAACTGATCTTCTGTTGAGTAAGAAAAAGTTGGCAAATTGAATGTTTTATATGAACAAAACATTTTGTTTCGTTGTTTCAAAGTTAAACTAATACTTTAGCATCAGCTGGGTCACGACAGACACCTACATATAAATCAACAGCCACCGGAATCAACACAAAAAGATAATAGCACTTTAAAGTACAAACAAATGAAATCTTTTAATGTGAGTGTTGAGAAGTTTGGAATATAGCACACAACTTTCTTAACTTTAATTTTATTTTGTAACATTTTAGTTGACATTTTACTCCTTCACATACAAGATCACAGGCACGAAACGAAAACACGATTTTTTCTCTTCGATTAGAACTGTATTCAAGATGTTCTAAAATAAAAGAAAAGTCGTCATCTAAACTTTCTGATTTTCAAAACAAACAAACACAAACAAACAAACAAAGAAACAAATCCCGAAGAAGGTCAAGGCATTCTAATAATGTCTTTTCACAAAAATTACCGAACAAAGTTCAGATATTGTATTTATAAGATCAGTGTGACCTTCATGAAGCTTCAGTTGAAAACTTAATGTCAATCGAAGACAATGGCAGATCGTCACATCACTGACAACAGATTATTAAAGTTTCTGAGAAAAAGCTGTTTACAGATCTTCCTAAAACCAATGCTGATTTTCGGCAATTTTTAGAGTCTATGTAAATATGAATTTGTCTGTCAAAAGTTATGCTTTTGCCACTCCCCAATGACCTCCATCTTTGACCAAAATTGGTGCAGATCCACCCAGACACAGCGGTAAACACCTTGCTAGCACATTCTGGTAACAGATAGACATCTCTTTCCTGTAATGTAAAATAATCTTTATTTGAACAAAATCACCTAGTTCACTTCAGTATCAAATTCTTTGCGTCTACCACATTTGGTCTAAATACTGCTGCTGCTGCTATTACTACAGTAGTACAGTAGGCCTCCGTCGGTCATGACTGACCATGGACAAAGTACATCCGTTCTAATGTCTAGATGGGCTGTCTGCTTGGTCCAAGCAGCGTCGCCTGTGACTGTACAGACCAATGCGAGAGTGGCAGTCTCTGTCGCAGCGGTCGCATGTGTATGCTGATGCTGGTCTGTTGGCTGCGAACTCGCTTTTCTGCTGCAGCAGCTGACAGTTTGTCCTCACCAATCCGCAGCTGTTTCTTGAGAGTAGTTCTCCAGCTGTTGCGGTCGTCTGCGAGGTCCTCCCAGGACTCAGTGTTGATCTCAAGCGCCTTCATGTCACGCTTGCAAACGTCTTTGTATCTCAGCTGTGGGCGGCCAATGTTTCTCTGCTCTGTGGCAAGCTCACCATAAAGGATGTCTTTTGGGATGCGACCTTCTTCCATGCGGCGAACGTGGCCCAACCAGCGCAGCCGACGCTGTCTCAGCATGGTATGCATGGTTGGGAGGCCAGCGCAGGTTAGGACTTCGGTGTTGGTCACCTTGTCTTGCCAGGAAATGCCAAGTATGCGCCGTAGGCTTCTCAGGTGGAAGGTATTGAGCCTTTTCTCCTGATGAGCATGCGTGGTCCACGCCTCGCTGCCATACAGCAAGGTGCTGAGGACACAGGCGTTGTATACAGCTATCTTTGTCTTTGTGGTCAGCTTGGGATTTGTCCACACCCTTTGTGTGAGGCGGGCTAGTGTTGTGGCTGCCTTCCCGATCCTCTTGTCAACCTCTGTGTCAAGGGAGAGGTTATCGGTGATGGTGGACCCAAGATATGTGAATTGATGGATGGCTTCAAGCTCGTAGTCATCAATGGTGATGGCTGGTGGAGATGGCGTGTCTTGACCCAGGACGTTTGTCTTCTTAAGACTGATGGTCAGACCAAAATCTTTGCAGGCCTGGGAGAAGCGGTCCATTAGTGACTGCAAGTCCCGCTGAGTATGGGTCACAACTGCGGCATCGTCGGCAAATAGCATGTCTCTGATGAGGGCTTCACGGATCTTTGTTCTTGCTCTGAGGCGGGCGAGGTTGAAGAGCCTGCCATCTGATCTGGTCCGCAGGTGGATCCCTTCTTGCGCTGTGCTGAACGCATGCCTCAGGAGGAGAGCGAAGAAGATTCCAAAGAGGGTTGGGGCCAGGACGCAGCCTCGTTTCACACCGCTGCGTACGTCGAAGGGCTTGGAGAGGTTTCCGTTGAACTGCACCATCCCTTTCATGTTTGAGTGGAAGGACTCAATTAAGCTGTGCAGTTTGGAGGGGCAGCCGATTTTTCGGAGAGCCCTGAAAAGGCCATCTCTGCTGACTAGGTCAAAGGCCTTGGTGAGGTCAATGAATGCCACATACAGGGGCATCCGCTGCTCTCTGCACTTCTCCTGGATTTGGCGAAGGGAGAAGACCATGTCTACCGTGGATCTCTCTGCTCGAAAACCACATGTGATTCCGGGTAGACGCGTTCAGCCAGTTTCTGCAGGCGGATTAGGAGGACCCGAGCATAGACTTTGCCAACAATGCTGAGGAGCGAGATACCTCTGTAGTTGTTGCAGTCGCTCCTTTCGCCCTTGTTTTTGTACAGGGTGACGATCTTGACGTCCCTCATGTCCTGTGGTACAGCTCCCTCATTCCAACACTGACAGAGAACTGCGTGCAAAGGGTGCAGAAGAGAAGTCTTGCAGTGCTTGATGAGGTCTGGGGGAATTCCGTCGATGCCAGGGGCCTTCCCTGATGCCAGGCTATCAATGGCCTTGCTGAGTTCGTCCGCAGTTGGCTCTGCGTCAAGTTCTTCCATTACCGGCATGCACTTGATGGCATCGAGGGCTAAGGGGGACACCATGTTCTGTGTGGAGTAGAGGTCGGAGTAGTGTTCCGCCCATCTTTCCATCTGTTGGCTAGGATTGCTGATTACTTCCCCAGTGGAGGATTTGAGGGGGGCGATCTTGCTCTTGTGTTGGTCCCAGTGCCTTCTTGATGCCATCATACATTCCTCGGATGTTGCCTCTTTCAGCAGCACTCTGTATCTCTTCGCTGAGCTCTGTCCAGTACTCGTTTGCGCAGCGCCTGGCGTTAAGCTGAACCTTACTTCTGGCAGCCCTGAGGATTTGCAGGTTCGTCTCACTGGGTGACCGCTTATACTTGGTGAGTGCGGCACGCTTGGCCTCAACAGTGGGAGTCATCTCTGATGATTTGGCCTCAAACCAGTCGTGGGACTTCACAGTTTTCTTCCCAAAGGTGGCCATAGCAATGCGGTGCATGGTGTCTCGTAGCGTTTCCATCTCTCAGTGGCAGAGTCTCTGGGCTGCAATGCATCGTATTCTCTCTGAAAGGCCTCTGCGAACTGTTCTACAAGATCTGGCTGAGACATCTTGCTGACGTCAATGCGAGGGTTCCCTCGTTTCTTTGAGCAGTGGAACTTCTTTAGTTGTAGCCTGATCTTGCAACATACCAGAGAGTGGTCTGTGTCGCAGTCTGCGCTGTGATAAGAGCGAGTGTGGAGAACGTTTTTGATAGCGGCACGTCTTACTAGGATCAAATCCAGTTGGTGCCAATGTTTTGAGCGGGGATGCCTCCAGGAGACTTTGTGCTGAGGCTTCGTCTTGAAGAAGGAGTTGGCGATGCACAGTTCATGGCAGGCACAAAACTCAAGCAGTCGCTGTCCATTCTCATTCATTTTCCCCACTCCGAAGGAACCGAGGCAGAAGGGCCATGAGTCATTGTCTGCACCCACTCTGGCGTTGAAGTCGCCCAGGAGAACAAGTTGTTCTGTCCTGGGGATGTTCCTTATGGTTGATGCAAGATTTTCGTAGAACTCATCCTTGGTGTCTAGAGAGGCGGACAGAGTTGGAGCATAAACGCTGATGAGAGTGACATAGCCTTTGGTGGTGTTGAGGCGGAGAGTCAAGAGTCGTTCTGAACCGCCGCTGCCTGGTTCAATCATGTTCAGCAGGCTGTTCCTTACTGCAAAGCCTACTCCCGTGCTCTCTTGGGGCATCAGAACTCTTTCCTTGCCAGAAGAAGGTGTAGTCCCTTTCCTTTAGTGTTCCTGAGTCAGCCAGCCGTGTTTCCTGCAGCGTGGCAATGTCCACATTGAGCCTCTTTAGTTCGCTGTTTATGACGGCGGTTTTTCTGGCGTCGCTGATGTCATGCAGATCTTGGGAGAGCCCAGGCATCATTGTTCGGACATTCCAACAGCCCAGTTTCACTGCTGATCCTTTTCCTGATCCGTTTCTTGAATTTGAATTTTTCTTTTTGTTTGGTGCGGTAATTAACGACCTGCTTGTCAGATTTTCTCCTAATCTTCATGCACCCAATGAAGAAGGCAGGTCGTGGCGGGACAGCACCTAACTGGCTGGGGGCTGCCCAGCTTAGGTGGGCGGTAGCTGTCCAGTAAGACACGAAGGTCTCTCCCACCGTCAAAAGCAACCCCTGGCGTCAGCTCTACTGCTGCTATTACTACTACCACAAATACTACTACTACTACTACTAACAATAATAAAAACAACAACAACAATAATATAAGGTGTCGAATCTTGAGGCATGAATCAAACCAGGGTGTGCATTCCCATCATTCACCAAAACAATCACCAACAAGTTTCGGACGACGACAAAAAAACAAAAACAAAAACACACACATACATACACACACATACATACACACACACACAAACACACTCAGTGACACACACTCAGTGACACACACACACACACACACACACACACACACACACACACACACACACACACACACACACACACACACACACACACACACTCAAACAAACACACACACACCTGGACTTGCCATAACACAAGACAATAATATAATCTGAACAGCAGACGGGAACCTAGCTTCCCTCTTTTCTGCAACCACACGTAATTCAATATGTAACGGGACACAAACTGATTGCACAAGTCTTACCAAACAGACGACTTAGTTTCTTTATGTCGAAAATACACAGGGATAAGGCAACGAAAACAACCAGGACACGATTTATCATTATTATAGTAATTTTTATCATCATCATCATCATCATCATCATCATCATTATCATTTTTGTTATCATCATCATCATTATTATTATCATTATTGTTGTTGTTATTATTATTATCATTATTGTTGTTGTTGCTGTTTAAAGCCCAGCCAATTGCGTACAGTCATATCGGAACTACAACCATCTCGAAACACAACACCCCATTGACCTGGAGAAAAATCTCCTCAAAAAGACAATTAGTACACATATCGATATTTTCGTACACATAATCTAAAGATATCCCTTTGGCGTTGACCATTCCGCCTAAATTATCACCAGAGAGTTTAGACACAAATCTGAAAACAAATATA
This sequence comes from Monoplex corrugatus, assembly GCA_030674185.1. Taxonomy (NCBI): domain Eukaryota; kingdom Metazoa; phylum Mollusca; class Gastropoda; order Littorinimorpha; family Ranellidae; genus Monoplex; species Monoplex corrugatus. The sequence continues at coordinate 18,528,601 of JAPXFY010000021.1, read as the reverse complement.
TAAACATAACTTAATATACTGACAGCATATATAAAAACTGGCGTAAATTACCAAAAAAGCTTCTGCGCATCACGGTTCCTTTGAGATCAAGATGCAGTTTATAAATAGACCTGACTATCAATCCTACAAGACAGTATGTAAAATGTAAAGCTTTAGAGAACACATACAGGTAAACGGATGATAGGAAGAGATGAAAGAAAGCAAATGAACATAGCAGAAGCAGATTCAAGGAAAAGACGACAGAAAGCAGATAAGCAAGGCAGAGAAAAAGTGAGCCAGAAAATAAAGGAAGCTTCTAGCAGAGACTTTCCAGAAGATGGTGATAATATTTACACGGAAAAGGCCCCAGCATCCCTATGGGAGAACTATGCAATTTCACCTGATGTAAATTAATCGTGGCAATTAATAACATACACATTCACCCTTACACATAAACAACATACACACACAAGTACAAACAACAACAACAACAACAACAACAACAGCAACAAACCTTTAACAAACATACCAACAAACGAACATACATTCAGCAATCGCACGTTGAACAAATCACTGAATGGCGCAGGCGCAGTAATACACAAACATTTAAGCTAACTCCACTCCTACACAGCACGTCAAAGAACGCAGATACAAAAGTCTAGGCTTTGAAGGGAAATAAGCAGGCTCACAGAAAGGAGCATTACCCAATCGCAAAGGGCTGTAACTTTCTTGTCTGGCCAATCAAAAGACGTATAACAACCGCTACCAGTCAATCAGACGCCAATCTGCATCTTTAAGAGTTTCTGTGGGGATCTCTCTCTCTCTCTCTCTCCTCACACACACACACACACACACACACACACACACACACACACACGTGTCAAGCCTTTCTCACAATCTCCATTTGTATACAAACGAGACTACAGAAAATCCACATTCTTATCTTGAAAAAGGATAACATTTGTTTACCTGTATATCTTGCGTTCGTTTTACATACAATATTGTGGGCAGTAGTTCTGACCAAAGAGGGTAGGCACTATTCTCTTTGTTCTGACTAATCAGATATTGTTTGCGTTGTTCTTGGTGTCGGTTCCATATCAACACACTAAATAAACTCGAACAGTTATAAGAAAAAACATTACTTTGATGAATCTCACCTTGTACCTATCTACATTACTCTTTCTCCAAGATGTCATGTCATACTGAAATCAACTTAGACATTTTTTGTTGCAGATCTACTTCCCACTCAAGTCCTTCACAGACAAGTAATACTAACAATGTATGTATGTTTTCTGCAATAGATTTCTTCTTCGGCCAAATACAATTAATCCATCCACAACACACTTAATCCACTCTAAAGAAATCTGCGGATAGGAAATGTCTCTAACTGCGACCTCTCCAATCACTCCAGTGAATTTACTTGTAGGAAATATCTGTAATCCAATTCATGTATTATTCCCACACACAGACGTAACAAAAGTATAGGAATATGTTATCACGTTATGTTACCCTCTTGCAAGGGGTTCAGAGATACAAATTGCCTATAGTACAACAATCTGTCACTTTCTTTCACAAAGTTCTTGTACGGGACATGGGCACGACACCTTTGCCTCCACAGATTTTGCAAATGGAAATGCACATGATACATGTTAATGTTTTACCCTTATAAAGAGTGCTTACAAAAGAAATTTGTATCACCCCTTTACAGACAGAAAATGCATACAATAAGCTTTCACACAGCGCACAGAAAAGAAACGCATTTTCATTTTCTTTTCACTTTATGTTTCACCCCTCCACAGACGGGAAATATAAATATCACCCCTATATAGATATGAAATGCATATAATTATAACCCTTTCATAGAGTGCACGGATAAGACACACACAACAGCCCTCCACAGAGAGCACTGATGGGAATACACATCACCCTTCCATTGTAACAGAAAAGAAATGCTTTATCATTAGCCCTCCATAGACAGGAAATGCATATATTACTCCTCCAGAGTACACATAACACAACATTACTCTCACACAGAGTGTACAGATAGAGACCGCCCAGAATCCTGAACTGCAACTCGACACGAACGTGTAACGAAGTTCCTTAGCGCACGCACACCTTCATCCGGTACTTTTCCACCTATTACCACAGCCACGGACAATGTATTTCCACAGAAAAAAAAAATAAACATGGTCTGGCAATGCAGGGTACCTGATGCTGCAAGGAGAACACTCTTCTGGAGAACCGAACGAAAGGCAAAATGGCACAAAGGCAAAAACTAGATAATGATTATACGTAAGACAAAATGACACAAAGGCAAAAACTAGATAATGATTATACGTAAGACAAGATAACACAAAGGCAAAAACTAGATAATGATTATACGTAAGACAAGATAACACAAAGGCAAAAAACTAGATAATGATTATACGTAAGACAAAATGACACAAAGGCAAAAACTAGACAACGACTATACGTAAGACAAGATAACACAAAGGCAAAAACTAGATAATGATTATACGTAAGACAAGATAACACAAAGGCAAAAACTAGATAATGATTATACGTAAGACAAAATGACACAAAGGCGGAAACTAGATAATGATTATACGTAAGACAAAATGACACAAAGGCAGAAACTAGACAATGATAAATACGCAAAGGCGGAAACTTGACAATGATTATACGTAAGACAAAATGATACAAAGGCGGAAACTAGACAATGATTATACGTAAGACAAAATGATACAAAGGCGGAAACTAGACAATGATTATACGTAAGACAAAATGATACAAAGGCGGAAACTAGACAATGATTATACGTAAGACAAAATGACACAAAGGCGGAAACTAGACAATGATTATACGTAAGACAAAATGATACAAAGGCGGAAACTAGACAATGATTATACGTAAGACAAAATGATACAAAGGCGGAAACTAGACAATGATTATACGTAAGACAAAATGATACAAAGGCGGAAACTAGACAATGATTATACGTAAGACAAAATGACACAAAGGCGGAAACTAGACAATGATTATACGTAAGACAAAATGACACAAAGGCGGAAACTAGACAATGATTATACGTAAGACAAAATGATACAAAGGCGGAAACTAGACAATGATTATACGTAAGACAAAATGACACAAAGGCGGAAACTAGACAATGATTATACGTAAGACAAAATGATACAAAGGCGGAAACTAGACAATGATTATACGTAAGACAAAATGATACAAAGGAGGAAACTAGACAATGATTATACGTAAGACAAAATGATACAAAGGAGGAAACTAGACAATGATTATACGTAAGACAAAATGATACAAAGGCGGAAACTAGACAATGATTATACGTAAGACAAAATGATACAAAGGAGGAAACTAGATTATGATTACACGGATTCTTATCCCTACCCATCACAGGGTATCTGCCCTTGTCACTTTCCCTTCTTCTTGACAAGAAGAAATGAGAAACTAATGAAATGGCAGCAGCCACAACAATGCCAAGTCTAGTCGAATTTTACAATTTGTAAACTAACAAAGAAAACACACACACACACACACACACACACACACATACACACACACACACACACACACGCACACACACACACACAACAACAACAACAACAACAAAAAACCCCACACAACACACACACTCTCTCTCCGCGCGCGTGTGCGTGGTGCGTGTGTGCGCGGATGTGCGTTATCCTTCTGGTTTGGGGAGGGAGGAGGTATAGCATTGTCTCCTCTCATTTTCAATCTCTATCTGAAGACAAAACAAAAGAAACAAACAAACAACAACAAAATTTTCCAGGCACTGATATTGTTATTTGTTTTCTACTTTTCCCTTCTTTCTCCATGTCTATTGCAGTGAGAGAGAGAGAGAGAGAGAGAGAGAGAGAGAGAGAGAGAGAGAGAGAGAGAGAGAGAGACACACAGAGAGACAGAGAGAGAGAGAGAGAGAGAGTAAGAGAGTCACAGAGAGAGAGAGAGATAGAGAGAGACACAGAGAGACAGAGAGAGTGAGAGAGAGAGACAGAGAGAGAGAGAAAGACAGACACACAGAGACAGACAGACAGAGACAGAGAAACAGACAGACAGACAGAGGGAGAGAGAGAGAGAGATTGAGAGAGAACGACAAATAGAGAGAGTGTGTGTGTGTGAGACGGAGTGAGACAGAGAGTGAGTGAGAGAGAGAGAGAGAGAGAGAGAGAGAGGAGAGAGAGAGAGAGAGAGGAGAGAGAAAGAGACAGAGAAAGAAAGCGAGAGAGAGAAAGAGAGAGAGTCAGAGAGAGAGAGAGAGACTGAGATAGATAGAGATAGAGAGAGAGAGAAAGAGAGAGAGAGAGACTGAGATAGACTGAGAGAGAGAGATACACACACACACACACACACACACACACACACACACACACACACACAGAGAGAAAGACAGACAGAGAGAGAGAGAGAGACAGACAGACAGAGAAACAGAGACAGACAGAGGGAGAGAGACTGAGAGAGAACGACAAATAGAGAGAGTGTGTGTGTGTGAGACGGAGTGAGAGAGAGTGAGAGAGAGAGTGTGTGTGTGTGTGCGTGTGTGTGAGAGAGAGAAGAGAAGAGAGAAAGAGAGAGAGAGAGAGAGAGAGGGAGAGAGAGAGAGAGAGAGAGAGAGAGAGAGAGAGAGAGAGAAACCATGTCCCATTTAGCACGGCTAGAGACCCATTCAGCTGTCAAGAGGCATTGTAGGCCAGATCCATTCTGCCAGTGTAGTGAGTGACTCATACGACTGACTTGTTATACCCCCCACAACCAAAGACAACACAACTTAAGTTCAGGCTTCATGGTGTTTCAGGGACACAGACATTAGAGCCAGTGAAATAAGGTTAATACATGTTTATTGGGGTGTGGGAAAGGCGTAATGTTTCGCGGCCGAATCAGCATAGAGGCAGGGGAGGGGGTAATGGGGGAAACCGGATTTTCATTATTACTGTTTAAAGCCCAACCGACTGTACATGGCCATATCAGGGCTTTAAATAACCACCATTGTATTCCAACACCTCGATGACCCTTAAAAACAAAACCCCAACAAACCGGAAAATCAAGTATAACAATGCATTCGCGCACATACTTAAAAGATATGCTCCAGGTGTTGACCTTTCCAATTTACCATCAGGGGTTAAAAATTGAAAAGAAATATAAACATAACTAAGGATACTAAAACAAAAACTACACGAATTACCTGGGGTTAAAAACTGAACACAAATATAAACATAACTAAGGACACTAAAACAAAAACTACATGAATTACCTGGGGTTAAAAACTGAACACAAATATAAACATAACTATGGACACTAAAACAAAAACCACATGAATTACCTGGGGTTAAAAACTGAACACAAATATAAACATAACTATCCAGGACACTAAAACAAAAACCACATGAATTACCTGGGGTTAAAAACTGAACACAAATATAAACATAACTAAGGATACTAAAACAAAAACTACATGAATTACCTGGGGTTAAAAACTGAAAAGAAATATAAACATAACTATGGACACTAAAACAAAAACTACATGAATTACCTGGGGTTAAAAACTGAACACAAATATAAACATAACTAAGGATACTAAAACAAAAACTACATGAATTACCTGGGGTTAAAAACTGAACACAAATATAAACATAACCATGGACACTAAAACAAAAACTACATGAATTACCTGGGGTTAAAAACTGAACACAAATATAAACATAACTATGGACACTAAAACAAAAACCACATGAATTACCTGGGGTTAAAAACTGAACACAAATATAAACATAACTATGGACACTAAAACAAAAACCACATGAATTACCTGGGGTTAAAAACTGAAAACAAATACAAACATAACTATCCAGGACACTAAAACAAAAACTACATGAATTACCTGGGATTAAAAACTGAACACAAATATAAACATAACTAAGGATACTAAAACAAAAACTACATGAATTACCTGGGGTTAAAAACTGAACACAAATATAAAGATAACTAAGGATACTAAAACAAAAACTACATGAATTACCTGGGGTTAAAAACTGAACACAAATATAAACATAACCATGGACACTAAAACAAAAACTACATGAATTACCTGGGGTTAAAAACTGAACACAAATATAAACATAACTAAGGACACTAAAACAAAAACTACATGAATTACCTGGGGTTAAAAACTGAACACAAATATAAACATAACTAAGGACACTAAAACAAAAACTACATGAATTACCTGGGGTTAAAAACTGAACACAAATATAAACATAACTAAGGACACTAAAACAAAAACTACATAAATTACCTAAAATCTTAATTGCTTCTGCACATCACATTTCCTTAGAACCAAAACTGCAGTTAATACAAATACCTAATCATCAATCCTAAGAGAAAGTACGTAAGACTTTATCGAACACATACAGGTAAATGGACCAGCAAGATAGGACGTGACAAGAAGAGAAGACAGAAAGCAAAGGAGAAAGGCAGAAGAAACAAAGACGTAAAAGAGGAAATTTCTAGC
>JAPXFY010000021.1:18504563-18517063 GCA_030674185.1 Monoplex corrugatus | reverse complement strand
CTGAACAATTACCGCAAACGCAAATACTGCTGAATAGATATGCACCGCCAGCTCTGAAAAGTAATCGCACTGAAAATACCAGATCAAACAACTGTTTCAAAACAAGCGATAATGCTGAATATGGGAAACTGCTCTTATAAACTCCAAAGTAATTAGGCTGAACACTCAGAATACTCCTGCAGTAACTGTGCTGAATACAATCGATAAAACTGATAAACAAACACCCAGAACTTCAACAAGTAATGGCAAAGCAATATGCTGGGTATGCAATATAAATAGTGTAAAGTTATGGCACTGATTAATCGACCAAACTGTGATAAACTGCACCGAGTGATGGCACGTAATATTAGATATTTGCTGCAAAATCCAAAATAATGGCACAAATGTCACAATCTCTACTGTGTCCACTTTGCGCAGCACAACTGTTTTCACTCAAAGCCTACGACAACATGTTTGGAGGTCTGAGACAGTCAAACACACTGAGATGAGATCAAAGACGGAGGCAAGCGTCAGGTGAAGGGAACTCCACTGAGTAGATGATCACGTTGAACGCCTGAGTGCACGTCTGTGTCGTTGTGTGGTCACTATAGAACAGAAATTAGGTCGCCAAGTTCCAACACTAGACAAGAAGTTTGCCAAACACTACAGCACTTTGTAAGCCACAGATTAAAGCCCTTCCCTTACCGTTTCTTTTTAAACATGCACACAAGCGTGCGCGCACACGCAAGAACGACCACACACACAGCAGCAACGGCACTATCAACAGCATCGCACAATGGTAGCACAAGTAATACAAGACTGTATTTTCAACACGAATCGGCAAAGAAATCTAATCTTTCAAGGTTTTGTTTTTTGTTGTTTTTGTTTTTTTTTTGCGAGTTTCAGTGGGTTTTTTTTCTCTTTTTTTTTTGGGGGGGGGGGGGGTTAAACTCCTATTTAAACTTAACCGCCTTTTAAATAAATCACATCCCCAATCAGTTATGTAGAACAAACCAACGACAGCGTATCAAAAAACCCATATTTGTGTGTTTATGATAAACTGGGTGTTTCTATGGGAAACCTGACGACACCTTAATGCTAGGAACAATTCAGGAATCGAAAGCAACGGTGCAGTAATCCTACGGGCTTACAGAGAGCTATATCTGATCATGTGGACTCCTCATTTTTCTCTTCGGGACACTGCCACCGATCCCAATAAACCCTGGTCACGTCCATGACCAGATCACCCAAAACCACAACTATTTATTCACCAAGCAATCGATTGGCTTTTAGGACCTATGTGACATCGGTCAATGATCGATGTAGCCACATAGTAGCTGTACCTATAAATATACTGCTGGTAACTAGTGTATGTATGTGTGTGTGTGTGTGTGTGTGTGTACACGTAAGTGTATGTATATAATACGTGTGTGTGTGTACATGTATGTGCGTGTGTACGTGTGTGTGTGTGTGTGTGTGTGTGTGTGTGTGTGTGTGTGTGTGTGTGTGTGTGTGTGTGTGTGTGTGTGAGTACGTAAGTGTGTGTATAAATGTGTGTGTGTGTGTACATATATGTGCGTGTATATGTGTGTGTGTACGTGTGTGTGTGTGTACGTAAGTGTGTGTATTTATACGTGTGTGTGTGTACATGTATGTGCGTGTGTACGTGTGTATGTAAGTGTGTGTGTCTACTGTAAAAAAAAATGTCGCCACAGTCGGATTAATGCTTCTGGATGCTGGCCTGGAATAAAAATAAATAAATAAAAATAAATAAATAAAAATAACAACAGCCAAAGTACAACACAAAGGATTACATATCCCTAGAAATGGAAAATAACCAAAAATAATTGCACGAAACAGCCGCACAGTGGTTTTAACTGAGTACACAAAAAACAGAAAATGACTAAGGGGAGAAAGAACTCTACGATTGATTCTCAGTTTTCAGTTCAAGTAAATTTGAGAAAGTCTTCGTAGCTTGTATCTGATTCAGATTATAAATGTTTTTTGTTTGTTTTCAAATTTGTAAAATTTATCCAAAGCGATGAAAAACTCAGACAAAACCGAACATTTTAAGAATTAGAGCTTCCATATTCTTTCTTACCAACTGTTTTTTCTTTCTTTGTGCTTACACAAACCAAGGCCATTAAGCAAACGCAGGAAAACAAACAAAATCTCCAGTAAGCTCAACAGTAAAAAGACAAAGCAACGCCGAACCTTTCCTACACGTAAAGATATGATCTACTGGTACAAGTCTGAAGAACAAACTTCTGCTCTTCGACTCAACTAAATTTTGGCACAGTGGAAAAAAGAAACCACATACAACCTCTCTTCCGCCCACCTTTTTTTTTTTAAGCCAGAGCATCGTTTAGAATTGTCAAGGGACAGAGCTGGAATCTAGCAGGCACAAGAAACACTGTCTACACACAACACACAAACATACTAGGTTCATCTAAAGATGAGTCCATGGAAACCACACAACCGTGCTTTGAAGAACAAAACAATGTTTTGCTTCCCCAGCTCAGTTCCTGTCTGGTAAATCCTGTAGGTGAAGAGGTTACATCACACAGTAGACAGACAGACATCAGACGGTCAACAGACAGACACCAGACGGTCAAACAGTACATAGTAAGTTAGTCACTGGACTGTCCTTTGTCCAGCACAACGATGAGGGGTGAAGAGAGAGAGAGAGAGAGAGAGAGAGAGAGAGAGAGAGAGAGAGAGAGAGGAGAGAGAGACAGACAGACAGAAACAGAGACAGACAGAGAGACAGAGAGAGAGAGAGAAAAAAAAAAAAGAGAGAGAGAGAGAGAAGAGGAACAAATCTTACTTACGCGGGTGTGAAATAAGCAATGAGTATGCCTTTTTCACATCCAGTCCTAGCTCAAAGAAGATCTACACTTCACGTAAATAAATACAAATAAATCAACAGAAATAGTTTAGAAATGCAAACATTAAACACAAAAAATACATTTAAAACTGTTCTGCCAACTAGTTAACCACAATAAAGAAAAATAGTGTTAGTGTTTCATCTGAATTTAAAAGGGAGGGGGAGGGAGGTGAGGGGAGAGAGAGAGAGAGAGAGAGAGAGAGAGAGAGAGAGAGAGAGGAGAGAGGAGAGAGAGAGAGGCGAGAAAGTCAGAGAGAGAAAAATGTACTATTAAAACCCAGCCGAGTACTCACGAGCCATAACAGCGTTAAAAAAGAAAAAAAAAAAAAAAAATAGAGAGAGAGAGAGAGAGAGAGAGAGAGAGAGAGAGAGAGAGAGAGAGAGAGAGAGAGAGTGAGTGAGTGAGTGAGAGGGGGCAGGAGAGAGAGAGATTTCGGCCCATTGTTTTGGGGTCACAAGGGCCTTGACATGTTGTTCCAACTGTTGGTCAGTAGTGTTGTTGGTGTTGGGCAGGACACATGATTGAATACGTCCTCAACAAAGGCTGCCTTCTTCTTCTCCTCTTGTCCTTAACACAACACAGCTACAGCAGATTTTGATGGTCTGCCAAGTACTACTGGTGACAGACAGACGGACGGACTGACAGACAGACGGACGGACAGACAGACAGACAGTCAGTCAGTCAGTCAGTCAGACAGACACAGACAGACAGACAGAGTCACACACAGACAGAATCATCACAGATATTTCAATTGTTTATGGATACTGATCATTTTCTTCCTCATTCCAATTAGGAACAGTTGTGTGTGTGTGTGTGTGTGTGTGTGTGTGTGTGTGTGTGTGTGTGTGTGTGTGTGTGTGTGTGTGTTTTGTGTGTGTGTACGTATGTGTGTGTGTGTGTGTGAGAGAGAGAGAGAGAGAGAAGAAAGAGAGAGAGAGAGAGAGAGAGAGGGGAGAGAGAGAGGAGAGAGAGAGAGAGAGAGAGAGAGAGAGAGAGACAGACAGACAGAGAAATTGCTCCTGCTGAACACTTTTGTTTCTAGGTACAAGTTCGCTTTTCTAATTTTATCCAATTTCCTCTCCCTTACAGAAACCCTATTTCTTGCTGCAGGCAGGACACTCGTTATTTTTCGAACTGGGGGTGTGAGGTACAATGCAGAAAGGGATGAGAAACGAGCACATGCTGTGGTGAAATCTACTTAAAATTCTTCTAGAGCTGTGTGCATCTGCTTTAAGAGTTAAGACGCTGTCATGCATTTAGACCATATATCTGTTCGTTCACATTCATCCTTGAAAATACAGTTAAGACTACGACTTTTCTGAAAGTTGAAACTATCTTGTTGTTTCATGCTTTTGGACCATATAACTGTTTGTTCACATTCATTCCTATAAATTAAGTTAAGACTTTATTCTGAAACTTCAAACTATCTTGTTGTTCTTTGTGTGCTGATTTGAAGTTTGGGTTAATTTCGAAAGAGGCATTATCCTCAACTTCTAGTTTGTATTCTCTGCGAGAGCACTTAGAGTGGACCCCATTCTCATTCCCTTGATTCTTTCGGATACGTATCTGCCTCCCTAAGATGAGTTAATGTGCATTGATACATGTATATGAGAAAGACTAAAAATAACACCGAATTCCTGCTGTTTGCCGTGTGTTGATTTATCTGTTTTACGAACTCTAAACTTGTGAGGCAAATGGAATAGTAGGAATTCACAGTTACAGGAGAATGTCGGGGGACGTCTACCAAGCAGAAGTAAATCAACTGGACACGAAGAGGAGATACGGGAAACATTGATTCTTATCCGTGAACCTAACCGAGATTTTTCAGAGGACTCCATAACTACCCAAGTTCACAAAGAACAATGAAACTTGACCGACACATAAAACTTGTCCCATAACCACAGAACGCCCATGTAGCTGTGAAATCCAAATCCAAATCCTCAAGCATCTTCCTGCTTATCGCCATACCAGACGTCAAGCCAGTCCCGATAGCAATGAACCGTGTTCCTAGACAAACTCAGTGGAAAAGCAGCAAGACACAGATGTAAAAACGGAGATTCTACACTCAATGACTGACTTGCATTTCAAACAGACTTTGATGATTGGCTTAATCAACAGAACCGCGTACTCAATGCCTGAAATCCTTTCAGAGTTTAACTCCAGCCCGAAACATTAATGCAAGAAGCAAACAAGCTTGTCAGTTTGCTCTCTCCAGCCAGTCTTCATGAATATGGTCTTCTGAAATTATCAGCTTTAGACTTTGCGTTTCATATAAAATCAAGGCCTGTATCATCCATCTATTTTATTTGAAGGCCTTTATCTTGTATAGATTTTTTTTTTGGTAAACTAAAAATGTCCAACGAGCGATTTTGGACACAGAAGACATGGAATCGTCCAACGACGGCAGTTTTTGATATTCAAGTACATCCTGCCCTCAGACGGGCTTGTCTTCTGCGTAAACTTTGTTCTAAGTTCTGGCTATAAGTTTTTTTTATCTTCTTCCGTTGGCTGTTTATATACATCTGGCAGGCTGCCACACAGCTTGATAGTCAGTGGAGCTGCAGTCGACCACACTTCGTATCGCATAACTCTTGATAGCATCGGCATGGGTGCAATATGCGGGCAGTTGCCTAGTGCTCTTGACCACAGCGGCAGGTTGGGTAAAGTGTTTTAAGTTGGAATATAAGCGATGAATCTCATCAGAAACACTAGCTGAACACTAGCTGCTCGCTGAACAGACGTCCTTTTCTGATTACTCTCCTCTTCTCTCGCTGTCGCTTGCGCTCCGGTCTGGTTGGTCTTCCTTGGTTCCTCATTTCGTAAGCCCATCTATCTTCTGATTTCAAGGTATCCCACAGTGGGCAGGAATCCACTAGAGGACCAGTCTTTTGGTTGTTTTGACTTGACGGAAGGCCTTGATCAGTTGGGGGAGCCTGTCATTCTCCAGGAGAACAGTGCATCTGGGAGGCTGACCACTTGACAGCAAGAGTCATTTGTTGTCTAATCCACAGACAGCCTGCGTGAGTACCTCTGTTTCTGCTCGACAGCTGGAGTAGTGTTTGCCAGCTATTAGGTCTGAGTGATTTTGCCCTTAGTCCCCTAAACAATCGAACTGTATTCTGAGTACTTTGGTCATTGGCTCCGTCAACTGATCTGATTTTCAAATGGGCATTCCCTAATGCTGCGCTGGCCGAAAACATATGCAGGAACGGTATCGGCAGAAAAGATGGACGAATAAAACCAGAAAAAGAGGAGTGAAAGGGGTGGGTAGTGAGGGTGGTGGTGGGGTGGCGGGAAGAAATCTAATCCACTCGGACATCAAACTTCCAGAGAAGAGACTTAATTCCCTTCACGTCAAACTGTGAACTCGGATACAGACGTGTCGGGATACTCTGGAGTGTCATCGCGTGCAGAATTTACACTGACAAACAACGCAATCCATTCAGGCCAAAATCTGACTGGATTATTTCCAGCCTGTCATGTCTGACCCTCTGCTGCCCGAGTCAGGTTTATTACGCCCATCTCCCTTCTCATCAGCTCAGTCTATTATGTCTTATGAGCCTCCCAACCCCATTCTGTCATAGGGTCTATTCTAAGAGTCACGTCCTTTTCCAAAGCATAAGTGTAAGGTTACATTCTGTGTGTCTGGATGTCCAAATAGCAGAACGCCATGTTTATATTCCTTATAGCCCAGCCGACTACTAGAGCCATATCAGGGCTAACACTAACACCACGTCAAAAACGAAAACCAGGTTAAGATAAAAGACAACAATTAAAAACCACGCTCATCGTTAACATTGCAAGTATAAAAAATGCAATTAAAGAAAATATACTTGGACGTAAAATCATATCAGGCGAAATCTATTGATCTGTTGTAAAAACTGGAAAATTGCATCAGGAGGGACGTCTCGGAACAGGTTCTTTACGGAGTCCGCCGTGTAGTGCTTGGTGTCTCACATCGTAGAAGTCCCAGCAATCAAAGAAGAGGTGTTTGATGCTCAACGGTTCGTCACATGGTATACACCACGGTGCTTCTTCATCTTTTAAAAGGTACGAATGAGTGTAGGATGTGTGACCCGTGTGTAACCTACATAACACTGTCTCTTTCTTACGGTACCCTGAAGCAGATGGGAGAATTTTTCAGGTTAGGGCGGATTTGGAAAAGATCGTTATCTGTCTGTTCATTCCAATCCTCCTGCCACACATTTCTCACTTAACTGTGTGCTTTGGATTTTACATCTGTGTAAGGAATCAAGGACTTACACATCTTTTCCCTTGTGACATTCTTGGCCAGGCAGTCAGCCTTTTCACTGCCTCCAATACCAACATGGCCAGGAATCCAGGCAAGGACAATCCGGTAACCTTCGTTTATAAGAGTAGAAAACAGTTCGAAGAACTCAGAAGCTCAGGGTGGCTAATGTTTCGGCCAGCAATTGCCTGCAAAGCAGAAAGGAAGTCCGAAAAAATGAGAAAAATTTGATGCTTTGATTTGGACACCACAGTTAGAGCCAAAAATCAGAGCAGTCAGTCAGCAGTATAAACGGAACTGTCAGACGGAATATGTTTTGAAAACGCTTGATTGGGAATCACGGAACAGAAGGCAGCGGCAGCAACACCATCAGAGTCTGCCGATCGAACTGCACACATGTAAGCGTGCCTCTAGACACGATTAAAACAATCCATTCAAGTGGACTATTTCCAAATGTGAGTGGGTACCTAACACTGCCTTATGCTGGAGAAGATCAAGCCGCCATTGGGGAGAAAAGTTGACACCGTCCCCCTTTATACAGCTGTCCCGGAGATAGTACGGATCACGACAACTAATCTTCCAACGATTTGATGATTACGATACAACCTTTATGTTTACTATTTTTTCACTCAATGTTCTATTCCCTCAACCCTGTCTGGAACAGCGAAGAAGTAGAGAGTCCCCTCTTCCAGTCTGATTGCATGGGTTCAAGCATGGTTAGCAAAACTGCGCCTACAGCCTCAACTTAATACAATCAACAAGCTGTGGGTACCTAGCAGCTACGTTCAACTACGGTTGGGGAAGGTAAAGCGACGAGAGAAACGAATGGGAACCGCCCTCGTGAAGTTAGTCTAAGAGAGGTACACACTACCTCACAGTCACTACTGGGCAACATAACAATTATGGAAGGACTTTTACTTTTTTGCACTCAAATGGTCTTCCCCACTCCATCCCACCGCAAGATGCCCAAATTGTGAACTATTTCCACACTCTCGTTCTCCTCTTCTGAAACAAGTCGACACCGTGATTGGATTTGGGAAACTCGGCCGATCACTCAGTGGTCGGCTCGTGTTTGGCCATGAAATGCACCAGACCCTTATCTCTTCTGCTGTCCTACAACACTGAAGTCCTTCACGTCCTTCTGAGATGGGCATAATGGGGTTACGGTTCTAAATATGGAAAGCACCACGATTCTTTTCAGTGGGGGGTAGTCTGCCGTTGTCAGTTTCTCCTCGACTGCCAGTTTTGTTTGTTGTGTGCGGGTGGCGGGGAGGGTGGTGGTGAATGGGGACAGAAAAGAAGATAATGACGTCGTTTTTAGCAAAGTTTGTTAGTTTGCTATTTCTTTCGCCTTGTCTCTTTTCTCACAAACTTCCTCAATTCCCTCCATTATTTTTGTGTCCCCTCCTCCTCTCCGCAAAGCTAAATTTACAATTGCTCCCACTACGTTGTACATCTACAAAAAGAACATACTGCTTTAATCATGGACCTAAAGGAGTACCAGAGAGCACAGTGAGGTATAAACTTACAAACGAACGACGTTACGAGTGTGGGACAGGCCTTTCCTCTCACACCCAAGCGTCCTCTTCCTTCATGATGTCCAGAGGATGTGCACATATTTTAAAATAAACGCACAAGCGTCCAAGTCCAAGGCGCCGTTCAAAGTGCAGCAGTGAAATAAGGAGACAAGAGGTCTTTGCAGGTTAACCCTTTGACTCCCCCACCCTATACACCGACTGCAAAAACCTAACCCTTTGATTCCCTCACCCTATCCACCAGCTTCCTGCAGGAAGTTCGTGGCTAGGGTGGGGGAATCAAAGGGTTCGACTTTTGTTTTGCTAGCATGGTTGACAATGCAGGATGCTGGTGGACAGGGTGCGGGAGTCAAAGGGTTAAAGGAGCTCTCAGACATCGAATGAACGTTCACGAATCCGATAGAGTAGGGCCTGTCGGTACAAGTATTACTCCCCTCATTCCCCCTCTATATTCCAAGAAGCTCTCGGCATATGACTGAGACATATTTAAGTACCGTACTGAAAATTCAATATTCTTTCTTTTTTTCCATTAAGTTTTGCGCATTCATTCTTTGTCTTTTGTTTATGCTTGACAAAGGCCAGTTGGCTGAAAATTTGCACCTGCCTTGTCTTGTCTTGTCATATCAAATATGCGTTCTGATTTTTTTTTCTTTCTTGTCTTGTCTTATATCAAATATGTGTTCTAATTTTGTTGTTGTAGTTCTGGTTCCTGAGCACCTTACATTTCCTGTGACTGGAGGCAATTTTTTCAGGATTTTGTAACGCCATTCTCGTTTGTGTGTATGTGTGTGTGAGTGTTTGTGTGTTTGTGTGTGTGTGCGTGTGTGTGTTTTTTGTGTGTGTGTGCGTGTGCGTGTGTGTGTGTGTACGTGTTTGTGTTGTGTGTGTGTGTGTGTGTGTGTGTGTGTTTGTTTGTGTGTGTGCGTGTTTGTGTGTGTGTGTGCGTGCGTGTGTGTGCGTGCGTACGTGCATGCGTATGTGTGTGTGTGTGCGCGTGCGTGTGCATGTGTGCACGTCCGTGTGCGCGTGTTTTCATGTCCATACTTACATACTTCAACTTCCACAAAGAACGTAAGATTTTTTTTCTGAGATAAAACAAAGTCGTCCTTATCCTTAGTTTGAAGGTTTGTCACAATCCCTTCCCCACACTCCCACGCCATGGCACTGACCGTTAATTATTGATAATAATCTTCTGCAGTGCTTTTCTGGGAGGGAAAGGCGTGGGAAACGACAGAGCTTTCCGACCTTAAGTACTAACCTGAAATGTCTTAAAATACACTGTAGAGTGCTTCTGTATCACAGAAGTAATAACAAAGACAGGGGGTTACCGCGTGTAGTTCTGGAAGGGTTATGTACCAGAGCAATCGATCATTCTATCTCCTGATGACGACGTGCTTTTGGATATTTGTTTAAGTCTTCTCTTCTTCACTTACAATGCACGCGCGCGAGTGGTGTGTGTGTGTGTGTGTGTGTGTGTGTGTGTGTGTGTGTGTGTGTGTGTGTGTGTGTGTGTGTGTGTGTGTGTTGTATGTGTGTGTGTGTGTGTGTGTGTGTGTGTGGTGTTGTGTGGTGTGGTGTGGTATGGTGTGGTGATGGTAATGGTAATGGTGGAGGTGGTGTGTGTGTCTGTATGTCTGTGTGTGTGTCTGTGTATGTGTGTGTGCATGCGTCCGTGCCTGTGTGTGCGTTGTGTTGTGTGTGTGTGTGTGTGATGTGGTGTGGTGGTGTGTGTATGTATGTATGTGTGTGTGTGTGTGTGTGTGTGTGTGTGTGTGTGTGTGTGTGTGTGTGTGTGTGTGTGTGTGTGTGTGTGTGTGTGTGTTGTGTTCGTTCGTTCTTTGATTTAACGTCTTTTCACTATAAGTGATATTAGACGGATGTGTGTGTGTGTGTGTGTGTGTGTGTGTGTGTGTGTGTGTGTGTGTGTGTGTGTGTGTGTGTGTGGTGTGTGTGTGTGTGTGTGTGTGTGTGTGTGTGTGTGTGTGTGTGTGTGTGTGTGTGTGTGTGTGTGTGTGTGTGTGTCCCTCTGTGAACAAAATACGGAAGCCTTTACTCTCCGCCGTTTTAGGGAAGGATCATTACAAGAATATCATATATATATCTGTGCCAATGCAAAACCAAGAGTGCATTGTTTGTTTTGCCAGATGCCAATGATTACATTATAACACATCTACTGTAAATGAAAAATCAAATACGAATTCATACGTCCTTGCAGATTCACACTTTTGTTTTTATCAGAAACGTACACAGTAAACATGTGTCAGATTGTGTCCAAAACTATTCATGAATGCTAATAAATGATGCATGTTACCAAAATGCCACTGTGCAGAAAACACACACACACTGTAAGAAATGGAAAGACTCAGTACAAAGGCAATCTCACCATAAGTCCATCCAGTGACAATAGCACAACACTTCCAAAGTTCCAAAAATTATTTCTCTAGAGAGCAGAAATAAAGTCTGACTACTGCACAACCGATGAAGTTTAACAGAGGTGTGGTACTGCTTTCTGAAAACTAAACTAGATAAAAGTCTGCTGGACCGAGCGACCGCTACACATCAGTACATTCGTTTTTATAATCACACACTGACATTTCACTGAAACGAAAATTAGTACCAGAACCGGTACAGCTAAAGACATTATAACCAGCACGGCGATTCAACAAACTAAAGCGCTAAGGATGAGTCACGCTTCTTTTTTGTCGCTCCACGACAAATTGCAATGGCGATTCTTCCACCACACAAAATAAACATTCTAATGCCGTTTCCTTCACCACAAGGGCAAAGCCACCCGATTGAAAACCACAAATCATCTATACCGGGTAGCTTTAAAGAACGATGTCATTATAACCACCAACAAGACGGGGGTTGTTTAGCTTCTCCTCTACTACCGTCACCGATTCCTTTAACCACCCGAATCCAAAGACGCCCTTTTCATTCTCAGCCACGCTCTACTTGATTCGCTTTATACGTCGTCAAATATCGTATCAGCACTTTTCAACATGTTTTGACCTGGGTGGAGGAGGGGTGAGGGGTGAGAGAAGGCTTAAACGATATATGCACAAACTCACAAGCTGGCGGGTGTGCGTGCACACGCACAACCTTACTTTCCACTTTTTATTATAATTTTTTTCCCAAGAAATAAATAGACAAATAACACCAACAATTCTGCTGTTCCTGGCGTTTTTGCTAAAGACACTTGTTGCATCATCACTACTTAGGAATGGTACAAAGCCCCTGCCCACAAACGTCTGACCGAAGTTTAGTTAAACAAAATTTCTTCTCAATACCGTTTTCGCCATTCCCAAGCCCATTCCTCTCGCCCTTCACTTCAGTTTATTTTTTATTTATTTTCTAATATAAAAATGAGGGTGATATACCCGCTCAAATTCATACATCAGTGACATGCTGTATGGGGGATTTACAAAACTGGGCTCAGATCAATCACCTTAAAACGTGAAATTTTCACCCGACAAAACAACAATAGACACAAATTCTTTTTGTTGACAACCGACACACATAGCTTTGCTCCTAATCGATCTGATTAAAAATATGATCACACTAGCACGGGCATGTGTGTATGTATGTAACAGAGACAGGGAAGAAGACAGTGAGGGAGGGAGAAACAGAGAGAAGATGGGGGAGGAGAGAGGGGGCGAGGAATTAGGTGGATGGTGTAATCGGGACACCATGGTGTCTATTTAATGAACCTTTCATTAACAGATACAACGGGTAGCAAGAGCTCTGAATGATCAAAATTCACATACAAACTTTACTGAGGGCAGAGAATCACAATATCTTCGAAATGGCTTGGCACAGAAACGTCAACTCATTTGCTCCCCACCCTCA
>JAPXFY010000021.1:18489563-18492063 GCA_030674185.1 Monoplex corrugatus | reverse complement strand
GCACGCACACACACACACACACCACACGCCGCGCGCGCGCGCACACACACACACAACACACACACACACACACATACACACACGCACGCACGCACACACATGCAGCAAATCTAGAAGAAACAGATCCGTGTAATCTACAACACTGTAGCGTCCATTAACACCTGACAAAAGAACGAACCTTAAGCAGTTAGAGGTAGAGTAGTACAGTCATGTACAGTTTCACACCACTTTCCATAGACACAGACTGTACAAAAACACCCATCTCTCTCCTCTCTGTCTGTTTCATACATTTACTCTGACTTACTCTCACACATACACACACACCACGTGCACACACGCGCGCGCGCGCACCTGCACACACCATTACAACACCATAAACTATCTGACGCTGACACACACGTATATACACAGTCATACCCACACTCCACACCTGGAAAAATGACTTGTACCACACCGGTCTCCATAAACAGCGGACAGAATCACGAACTAATCACAGGTAAAGAGCGAACCCAGGTTAACACGAGAGGTACAATGGTAAAGAACGAACAAAAAAAATCTTACATGGAACGACCAAACCACACACCACACACAGAATGCACCGCTTCCAATCACAGACAGCACTGGGGGTAGAGAATGGAGGGGGGGGGGGAAGGGTAGGTGTGTGTGTGTGTGTGTGCGCGAGAAGTAAACTGCTGGAGAGGCGTTGGCTGTACGCGCTCTTCGTCTCGAAGCTGCTTACTGTTTACATCTTTTCCTATGTCTGCACTCAGTGTGTGTGTTACAAATTGGTAATACTATACAGATTGCACACAACCCGGGGGGGGGGGGGGGGAGTCAGAGAGAGACAGACGGAAAGAGAGAGAGACAGAGGCAGACAGAGAGAGAGAGACAGAGAGAGAGACAGACAGAAGAGAGAGACAGAGGCAGACAGACAGACAGAGACAGAGAAAAACAGACAGACAGAGACAGAAGACAGAGAAACAGAGAGAGACAGAGACAGAGAGGCCGAGGGGAGGGGTAGGGACAGGGAGGGAGAGAGAGAAGAAGTGTTAAAAAAAACTGTAGAAACGTCGAAAAATTCAGTTTATTACTGAAGGATTGTCGCATTACACCCCACTGGACCAGCTTTGAAACTTACCCTTGCTGTTTTGTTATTCAACATTGACAGGAAAATGTAAGAGCTACCGAGAGAGAGCATAAGCAAATTGAAACTGGTTTTTTATATGCAGAGAGAGAGAGAGGGAGAAGAAGAGAGAGGAGAGAGAGAGAAGGGAAGAAGAGAGAGAGAGAGAGAGAGAGGGAGAGAGAGAGAGAGAGAGGGAGAGAGAGAGGGAGAGAGAATACAGGACATACAGAGAGGACAGAGAGAGAGACAGAGAGAGAGAGAGAGAGAGAGAAGAGAGAGAGAGAAGAGAGAGAGAGAGAGAGAGAGAGAGAGAGAGAGAGAGAGAGGAGAGAGAGAGAGAGAGAGAGAGAGAGAGAGAGAGAAAGCCAGACAAATGCATGAAAAATCTCTTTCGTGTCTGACACATGAAATCTCGAAACTAGATCTGTCCCAGGGGGAAAAAAGTGGGAGGGGGGGGGGGAGAGAAAAAGAGGAGGAGGAGGAGGAGGAGGAATAAGAGGATTGGACTGAATTGATTTCCTTTATGTAACGACGGAATCTCCCAGTATGAACTGAAGGTTACTCTGCCCAGAGTAAGTACGTCGCCACAGTACGGCGCTACACTTTCCCCTGTATGAATACGTATGTTTACCCATGAAAGTGGAGTTTTCGACGATTTTTGCCAAGGATAATTTTGTTGTTGTTGTTCCGAGATCTTTCACGCGTGCTAGACATTAATTACTGGCCTGTTCGCCAACCATCTTGATGTTTCCATCATTCTGGTGGTGTCAACTTAATGTTTCTTAGATCCCTCTCTCTTCCCCTCCCCATTTCCAAGACCCTGCCAGCGGATAGGGTTCTGCACAGGCTCAGGAAGTCCGCCAAATAATTACTGATAGATTTGGGCAGAGCGCGTGTGGAGTTGTCCAAGTGTGAGAAAAACCCTCTTGAAGAAAATCAAAACTCAAGCGTTAAGTGCATGCTGGACAGGGAGCCTCCAGTTTACCGACTCATCCGTAAGACTAGCATCCTGGTCATCTAACCCTTTGCCTCCCGCACCCTATCCACTAGCATCCTGCATTGCCAACCATGCTTGCAAAGCAAAAACTTAACCCTTTGATTCCATCACTCTTTCCACCAGCTTCCTAGGGTGAGGTATCAAAGGGTTAAGTCTTTGCAGTTGGTAGATAGGTTGCGGAAGTCAAAGGGTTAAGGTCTAGTGGAATGGGGAGGGAAGAAAGATCAGTGTCTGATCCGTGAATCGAAACCGTATTTGTCGCGTCCTTGGCGGGTGTTTTCACTGCTGAGCTATTCCTCTAAGAAAAAGACAGAGTAAACAGGAGGGAAGGAATGAGAAAGGGGGGGGGGGGAGGGAGGGAAAGAGAGAGAAAGAGA
>JAPXFY010000021.1:18439563-18484563 GCA_030674185.1 Monoplex corrugatus | reverse complement strand
AAAACAATGCTGTACGCCTTGTAGTTGTACTCAAAAAGAAAAAAGCTGACCACATATCTCCTCTCCTGGCACAACTTCACTGGCTCCCTGTATCAAAGCGCATACAGTACAAACTAGACACCATGTGCTACAAAAGCCTCAATAACGCAGCCCCCGATTACCTGTCAAGCCTACTTGAGATCTATGTTCCCTCACGTACCCTCCGCTCTGCCTCCGATCCTCTGACTTTTCGCTTTCCACGCACTAAGCTCAATACCTATGGTCCACGAGCCTTCTCTGTTTCTGGTCCACTCTCCTGGAACAAACTTCCTCTCTCAGTCCGTCAGCAACCTACTTTTGCCTCCTTCAAGTCCGCTCTCAAAACTCACCTTTTCTCCTCTGCATAAAATCCTAACCTCACTCAACCCCCCTCTGCAGCCTGTCTCCGCTCGGAGGGGAATCACTTTGTTTTAATATATAATTGTATATGATGTGCTCTCTGTGGTTTTCCATTGGTTTTATTCTTGCTTTTATTGCTTTTATTCTTTTCTCCCCATTTGTGGCCAATGCCGCCATGCATGTGTGTGTGTGTGTGTGTGTGTGTGTGTGTGTGTGTGTGTGTGTGTGTGTGTGTGTGTGTGTGTGTGTGTGTGTGTGCGTGTGTGTGCGTGCGTGCGTGTGTGCGTGTGTGTCTTTTCGGCGCTTGGATTTTGATTTTGTCGAGATTTGCGCTATATACATATTGTAATTATTATGTATGCATGTGCGTACGTATGTATGTATGTATGTATGTATGTATGTATGTATGTATGTATGTATGTATGTATGTATGTATACGCTTAGATTTATGTATGTATGTATGTATGCATGTATACGCTCAGCTTAGATTTATGTATGTAAGTATGTAAGCATGTATGTATGCATGTATACGCTCATATGTATGTAGGTATGTATGCATGTATACGCTCAGCGCTTAGATTTGATTTATCAAGATTTTGCGCTATATAAATAAAATATATTATTATTATTATTATTAAAAAAAAAGCATGCCAAAAAGAGCTTTCAGAACCTCAAACTAAAGCTTTTTTGTTTAAAAATAATATTTATTCTTTTTTCTCTCTCTTGCACACACGTCCACGTGCGCCTGCATCCACGCGCGCACGCATACAGAGCTTTATCACATTTCACCGTTAAAACGGAAACGGGAGTAATACGCCTAAAGCGGCAAACCACGATTCTGCGGTCAAGTTTTTCTACTGCCGTGCCATATCACGCCATACTCCCCACATCCACAGGTTATAAAGATCAATACGTTTCACCGTTTTCAGGCTGGAAAACCTCGTGCATAATTCAACTGAAGGAAGTTTTACGTCCTGACTTGTCTCCCGATCCAAATGTTCGTTTCGAAGAAGACGGAAGGAGGGAGACAAAGACAAGACAGAGAGACAGAGGGACAGAAAACTAGAGAGAGAGAGAGAGAGACAGAGAGAGAGAGAGAGAGAGAGAGAGAGAGAGAGAGAGAGAGAGAGAGAGAGAGAGAGATAGACAGACAGAGAGACAGACAGAGAGGAACGATCTTTTTAGGATAAAAGATATGCATAGTTCTTTTTCTTACATTTACACTTTAGCCAAATTAATGTACATAATAACTATGGAACATATCAATACATTGTATACATACACACATGCGCACATGCGTGTAGACACACACACACACACACACACACACACACACACACACACACACACACACACACACACACACACACAGCCATACAGTTTCAAAAACTGTTTTGTGATTGTGGATTTAACATCCCACAACCCCAGAGTGATATTATCATACTATTTTAAAAGTGGTGACTCTTTTCAAAGACGTTAAAGTAAACAGCAATTCCACGTCCTACTTCCATAAACAACCTTCAAATGCAACCCTCACCCCACTTTAGCATACAATCACTGCAGCCTTGATTAAAACTAAAAGAGATGCGAATACGAAAATAGAAATCCAATTTCTCCCCATTTCCGCCTGACCAGAATAGTGAAGACAGTAAGGTGGGGAGGACAGATGCACGAATCACATCACTCTGCGGACAACCAGCAATCAAATATTCCCACAATCGGAAGCAAGCACATTAGTGTACAAAGGACCATTATTCCTACGGACAGAAAGCACCATGTCAGTGTACAAAGGACCATTATTCCTACGGACAGAAAGCACCATGTCAGTGTACAAAGGACCATTATTCCTACGGACAGAAAGCACCATGTCAGTGTACAAAGGACCATTATTCCTACGGACAGAAAGCACCATGTCAATGTACAAAGGACCATTATTCCTACGGACAGAAAGCACCATGTCAATGTACAAAGGACCATTATTCCTACGGACAGACGGAAGCATGTCAGTGTACAAAGGACCATTATTCCTACGGACAGAAAGCACCATGTCAATGTACAAAGGACCATTATTCTACGGACAGAAAGCACCATGTCAATGTACAAAGGACCATTATTCCTACGGACAGAAAGCACTATGTCAATGTACAAAGGACCATTATTCCTACGGACAGAAAGCACCATGTCAATGTACAAAGGACCATTATTCCTACGGACAGAAAGCACCATGTCAATGTACAAAGGACCATTATTCCTACGGACAGAAAGCACCATGTCAATGTACAAAGGACCATTATTCCTACGGACAGAAAGCACCATGTCAATGTACAAAGGACCATTATTCACTACGGACAGAACAAGCACCACTGTCAATGTACAAAGGACCATTATTCCTACGGACAGAAGGAAGCATGTCAGTGTACAAAGGACCATTATTCCTACGGACAGAAAGCACCAAGTCAATGTACAAAGGACCATTATTCCTACAGACAGAAGGCACCACGTCAGGGTACATAGGACCATTATTCCTAGTGACAGAAGGAACCATGTCAAGTTCAAAGGACTATTGTTCCTACAGACAGAAGACACCAAGTCATTGTATAAAGGACCATTATTCCTACAGACAGAAGGCACCATGCCATTGATCAAAGGCATATTATTCCCACGGACAGGAGAAAGCATGTCAATGTACAAAGGATCATCATTCTTACGGACAGAAAGAATTATGTCAGCTTATAAAAGGACCATTATTCCTAGGAACTGAAAAATCAAATCAGTGTACAAAGGATCATTAGTCATACAGACAGAAAGAACCATGTCAGTGTACAAAGGACCTTGATCCTACAGACAGAAAGAACCATGTCAGTGTACAAAGGACCTTGATCTACAGACAGAAAGAACCATGTCAGTGTACAAAGGACCTTGATCCTACAGACAGAAAGAACCATGTCAGTGTACAAAGGACCTTGATCCTACAGACAGAACCATGTCAGTGTACAAAGGACCTTGATCCTACAGACAGAAAGAACCATGTCAGTGTACAAAGGACCTTGATCCTACAGACAGAACCATGTCAGTGTACAAAGGACCTTGATCCTACAGACAGAAAGAACCATGTCAGTGTACAAAGGACCTTGATCCTACAGACAGAAAGAACCATGTCAGTGTACAAAGGACCTTGATCCTACAGACAGAAAGAACCATGTCAGTGTACAAAGGACCTTGATCTACAGACAGAACCATGTCAGTGTACAAAGGACCTTGATCCTACAGACAGAAAGAACCATGTCAGTGTACAAAGGACCTTGATCCTACAGACAGAAAGAACCATGTCAGTGTACAAAGGACCTTGATCCTACAGACAGAACCATGTCAGTGTACAAAGACCTTGATCCTACAGACAGAACCATGTCAGTGTACAAAGGACCTTGATCCTACAGACAGAACCATGTCAGTGTACAAAGGACCTTGATCCTACAGACAGAAAGAACCATGTCAGTGTACAAAGGACCTTGATCCTACAGACAAAGAACCATGTCAGTGTACAAAGGACCTTGATCCTACAGACAGAACCATGTCAGTGTACAAAGGACCTTGATCCTACAGACAGAAAGAACCATGTCAGTGTACAAAGGACCTTGATCCTACAGACAGAACCATGTCAGTGTACAAAAGACCTTGATCCTACAGACAGAACCATGTCAGTGTACAAAGAACCTTGATCCTACAGACAGAACCATGTCAGTGTACAAAGGACCTTGATCCTACAGACAGAAAGAACCATGTCAGTGTACAAAGGACCTTGATCCTACAGACAGAAAGAACCATGTCAGTGTACAAAGGACCTTGATCCTACAGACAGAAAGAACCATGTCAGTGTACAAAGGACCTTGATCCTACAGACAGAAAGAACCATGTCAGTGTACAAAGGACCTTGATCCTACAGACAGAAAGAACCATGTCAGTGTACAAAGGACCTTGATCCTACAGACAGAAACCATGTCAGTGTACAAAAGACCGTTCTTCCTGCGGACAGAAGGAACCAATTCAATGTACAAAGGACATTATTCCTACAGACCGAAGGACCCATGTCGACGAACTTCTTACGCGTTCGTGGGCTAACAACTATCATATGCGTTTGTATTCACCACGAGTGGGCTTTTATGTGTATGGCATTTGTTCCTATCCTGCCAAGTAAACTGTCATGCATACCCAATCGTTGGTGTATTCATGCCGAGTATTTTCCTGTTTACAGAAGCCACTGTACACCAGCAACGTGCGTATCTGATGCAATGCGTGTAATGTTCAATACAAAGGGGGCTCAGGCACTAGCAGGTCTGAACATTTGTTGACCTGGGGGATGAGGAAAATCTCCACCTTTTACCTAACAGCCGCCTCGCGGGCAGTGTCCAACTCAAAAGAATTCTAAACTAGATATCTGAAGTCTGAGCTGTTTGGCAACTGTGCCCATTTTATCAGTCTACAAAAGGATTACAATAATAAGAAAAGTGTAAGCCATTCTGCAAAACCACAGGTCGAGTTACGCTGGAGGCCCGGAAAGTTGTCAGAGGTCAGATTTATTTATTTGCTTATCTATTTCCTCTTTTTTCCCCTCGGAAGTGGACGACAGACTGGCGGGCCTACGATTAAGCAAATTTGTCTTTATCTTGTTGACAGGCAGTGGAGGCTTTGTGCACTGACTGGAGGGAGTGGGAGGAAGAGGCTTTCTGTGATGTGAGATAAGATTACACTGAGTAGCTAGTTGTGTTGTGATTCAGGCCTTTATTTATTTATTTATTTACTTATTTATTTATTTTATTTATCTATCTATTTATTTATTTATTTATCTGTTCTTTTCTTTTGAGATAAGATACACACATATATACGATGTCATTTACATGTAACCAAGATCGTTCCAATGACAGATTGATACAATACTACACTGTAGCATAAAAAAATGTAGGCTAGGTAAATGACAATGGACATGGTCCAACTCAGAATTCTAAGCTAGATATCTGAAGTCCGAGCAGTTCGGCAACTGTGCTGTAGTATCAGTGTACGAAGGATTATAATAACAAGAAAAGTGTGACCCATTCTGCAAAACAACAGGTCAAGTTATGCTAGGGGCACGGAAAGTTGTCAGGGGTCAGATGGCGAAAATTGGCATCTTTGCAGATGTCCATTCTATATTTCCCATTCACATGTTTAATTTTTTTTCAATGTTACAGAAGGTGATTTTAGTGCTGCTTCGCTGTTTTCGATCCTGCTGGCAGTTATAGTATCTTGATACTTAAAAAAGACACAAAAGACACGTGGTGATAGAACATTGCAAATCATACTGTATTTTGTCCACTTTAAAGAAGTGTACAGAACTTCGTCGAGATTTAGACCTGTTGCTAAGGGCTTGAATCAGCTGTGCGATCAATATCTCCGAAGCCTGTTTTCTCAAAATGGCCGATCCTGTGTTCACAAGCCTAACAACACCACATCTCCGTCAATTTTCACAGTGGAGAAGTAAAACTGGTATCATCATAAACTGCAGACCCTGTGCTTTTTTTTTTTTTTTTTTGATATGAAAAAAAAAAAGTGTAAAATGCAACTTATAAGTGATTTCGTGAGAACAGGTGACGTTCATTCTCATGGGCAATGGAACGACAAGATTCATGATTCCCATGGAGAAAAACGAATCAGACGGGAGTGACAAAGAAAGACCATTCGGGCACAGGTGGCGAGTTAAGTCACCACAAGGGACAAATAACCGAAGTCCGAAATACCCCGCTATGCAAGATGAGGGGGCGTCACTCCCCGACTGCTGACATTTCCGTTGTAAATCAAGTGTCATCACAACTGGGGTCTTCCAAACAAAGACTTTGGAGTTTAGTTCAAGGGAGATTCATCGCGCTCGGACAACCCCATATGCACTCCACCCACACCTGCAAGCAGTTATATGGCAAACTCCCAGAGCCACCGCCAAACCCTATGCGCTGGTAACATCAACATCACAAAGTAATGTGTAAAAACATTACACAACAAGAACAACAGCTTCGGAGCTAACAAAGTTTAAATTTTAGTCTTAAAGTGTGTGTGTGTGTGTGTGTGTGGTGTGCGTGTGCGTCGTGCGTGCGTGCGTGCGTGCGTGCGTGTGTGTGTGTGTGTGTGTGTGTGTGTGTGAGTGTGTCTTTTGTGTGCTGTGTAGTATGGCATGAGTCAGTGTGTGTGTGTGTGTGTGTGTGTGTGTGTGTGTGTGTGTGTGTGTGTGTGTGTGTGTGTGTGTGTGTGTGTGTGTGTGTTATGTTGTGGTATGGAGTGTGTGTGTGTGTGTGTGTGTGTGTGTGTGTGTGTGTGTGTGTGTGTGTGTGTGTGTGTGTGTGTGTGTGTGTGTGTGTGTTGGCTGCCGTATATTCTGTTTTCTTTTCCACAACCTGAGGGGGAAAGTCCGTTTTTGCTGCTGAAATGTGTGACGTTACCGTCCACTGTGGCGAATCTGCTTAAAAGCGGTCAGACATGATTCCGTGACAAAGGTTTTACCCTGCCATGATATGCCATGTAACACACACACACACACACACACACACCACACACACAAACCATCTGAGCTTTTCAGAAAGTATCACTGTTTTCAGGCTGGAAAATATCGTACCTGAAGCTATACTGTGACATGCTTCACGATCAAGACCTTTGTTTAAAAGGGGAGAGAGAAAGCGTTCATCCCAAACAAGACAGGAGCTGACTTCAAAATAGCAATAACATTGAAAATTAAAAAACAATCGGTTACAAACACACTAACCACACCATAACGCAAGTCACAATAATAGTGAAGCTTGTTTGGCTGATCAAATCCGTTTCTATTCAACAACGTTCAGTTCATCTACAGACAGAAGACTGACAGACAGACTATATATACATTATACATATCTATCTATCTATATATACACACACACACACATATATAAATATATATATATATATATATATATATAGAGAGAGAGAGAGAGAGAGAGAGAGAGAGAGAGAGAAGAACAGAGAAGAAAGAGAGAGAGAAAGAGAAGAGAGAGAGAGAGAGAGAGAGAGAGAGAGAGAGAGAGAGAGAGAGAGAGAGAGAGAGAGAGGAGAGAGAGAGAGAGGGGAGAGAGAGAGAAGAGAGAGAGAGAGACAGCGAAGCGATAATTTACGCAATTTCAAAAAATAGTTTGTGACTATCGATTTAACATCTTCGACATCCTTTATGACACAGTGGATTTCATACAAGTAGCTGTTGCAATCCTTTTCGTGTTTATTAAACAGAAACTGTACATCTGAGTGCCATAAAAAATCCATCAGCAGAACCCTCATTACTGCACTACTTTCAACACTTACACACACACACACACACACACGCACACACACACACACACACACACACACACACACACACCACACAGACACACACACACACACTTTCACAACACACACACATCACCACCACCACACATGCGCACGTATTCAAATTACACAGCCTTGATCCTCAATTCCAACTAAAAGCCAGACCTTCAGGCTGTGTGTACACGAAAATGGGAATCCAATTTCTGTTTCCGCATGATCAAAATACAGAGCAATGTGGGAGGACAGGCCCACAGAACACGTCACTCTGTGAAGCAAGCCTTTACTCCTACGGACGGGATGAAGCATGCTATCTGAACCGACATTTGCGTCACAACTCAGCTGACCACCAAGCTCTGTGTATGGCAGCCAGCAGGAACCCAAGAAAACGGTCACATTCCTCGCCAGATGGGGTCTATGTTGACAAGGAATGAAAGAACTAAGGATGGAAGGAACTATGTCAGTATACAAAGGATTACTGTTCCTAGGGTCGGAAGGATCTATGTCAGTGTACACAGGATTATTACTCCTGAGGACAGAAGGATCTATGCCAGTATACACAGGATTACTATTCCTAGGGTCGGAAGGATCTATGCCAGTATACACAGGATTACTATTCCTAGGGTCGGTAGGATCTATGCAAGTATACACAGGATTACTATTCCTAGGATCGGAAGGATCTATGCCAGTATACACAGGATTACTATTCCTAGGGTCGGAAGGATCTATGCAAGTATACACAGGATTACTATTCCTGAGGACGGAAGGGTCTATGTCTGTATACACAGGATTACTACTCCTGAGAACGGAAGAATCTATGTCAGTATACGCAGGATTACTACACGGGGTCAGAAGAATCTATGCCAGTGTACACAGGATTATTATTCCTACGGTTGCAAGGAACCATGTGAGTACGCACAGGATTATTATTCCTAGGATAGGAAGGAATTAAATCAGTATACACAGGATTACTATTTCTAAGGACGAAAGGAATTATGCCAGTGTCTATAGGATTATTGTTCTTAAGATTGGCCGGAACTATGTAAGTATACACAGGATCATTATTTCTAGGGTTACCAGCTGTCATGGTGTAATGGTTAGCACCAGACTGGAAGGTTGTGGGTTCAAATCTCCATCAGTCCCTTCAAAACGCACTGTGGGATTTTTCGGTTCTAACCAGCTCCTACCCAGAGTTCAGCGTGCCACAGACTCATTCGGAAGATTGAGACCACAAAGTTGAGTCTCCTCCATTTCAAGAATGCCTTGCCTCATTGAAGGTGTTGCTCAAATCTTCTGACTAACACAGCAGATGTCTGTATCTCGCCGGCCTGGTTAATGCCACGATATATTATGATAGTAAGCGTAGATTACAGACAGCTTTGTCATATTAGTCTCAGTCCTAGTTGGAACTACATAGCATCATGATTATCCTCCTCTTTTTCATCATCATCGTTCTGTAAAAACTGTGCCACTTTCTGCGGCCATTAAGGTGGTGTAGAAAATGGGACCAATAAATGAATAAATAAATAAACGAATAAACAAACAAACAAATAAATAAAATAAATAAAGGGGCCAAGAAATAAATAAATAAATAAATAAATAAATAAATAAATAAATAAATAATAATAAGTACATAAATAAACAAACAAACAATCAAACAAACAAATTGTATGAAATAGAAAAGTGAGCAATAAAGGAAATGACTATTCCCAGAGAAAAAAAATAAAGAAACCGTAGCAATGTTCGAAGGACCACTGCTATCGGAGTGTAACATCTTCGAATACATTTACGTCAAGCCAGGTCTGCGAGAGACAGTCAGACTCCATTTAGATGCAGATAGCGAGCGCGTCAAGAAACCACCAGAGGCTGATAGGTAACTGAACCACGTAATCACCCTATTGGTTAAGAACGAGAGGACTACTCCCTGAATGCTGACATTTCCGCTGTAACTCCACTGTCAGCCACAAAAGACGTCTGCCCAACCGCACACTGCCATTAGACGTATAAAACGGCACACGATAATGAGGCGCATTCAAAAACGCCTCCTTCAAATTCCCCCTATAAGGTATCCTGCTATTAGAGACTTGTTGCACAGCGTGGGGGAAAAATCTGTTTAAAAACTGTCGACCACGATTTCACGGTCAAGCTTTTAACTGCCCTGTTCTGTCATGTCATACCATGAACTGTGCCCGGAATAAAGATCTTTACGTTCAATAGTTTTCAAGCTGTATAACGTCCTGCTGAACTGAATTCGCAAGCGATTGTAGGCTGACGTGTCTCACGACCGAACCTGTTTTAAAAAAAAGAGAAGGGTGGAGAGAGAGAGAGAGAGAGAGAGAGAGAGAGAGAGAGAGAGAGAGAGGAGAGGGAGAGAGAGAGAGAGAGAGAGAGAGAGAAAGAGAAACAGAGAGAGAGAGAGAGAGAGAGAAAAGAGAAACAGAGAGAGAGAGAGAAGAAAGAGAAACAGAGAGAGAGAGAGAGAGAGAGAGAGACAGACAGACAGACAGACAGACAGACAGACAGACAGAGAGGCGGGGAACAAAAGAAAAATTTTGTTCAAGCCCTTCAAACCATCTCCCTTTCTCATAGCACGAATGGACACACACACACGCACGCATATACATGCGCGCGCGCACACACACATACGCATACACACACATACGCATACACACGCAAGCACACACACACACACACACACACACACACACACACACACACACACACACACACACACACACACACACACACACACACCTGTTACAAGATTTTCCAAGCGACAGAAATACACGAGAATGTGCGAATGTCAGCGCGTGTGCACGCGCGTAAGTACTACGTGCGTGCATGCGTTTGTGCGCTTGGATATGTATGTTCTTTATTTCCTAGGATGAAAGGAGACTACAAGTATATACGCCTTGACTGTCTTTTCACCCTTTTCTGGCAGGCTTTGACATAAAAGAAGAAACCAGTTATATTAATACACAATACTGTTACTAATTTTGTTGTTATAGCATATATGCAGTAAGTAGGTAAATACAAATGTTTTCATAGACGTCACATATGTTGTAAATTTCACAACCGTCTCCTATAACAGCCACAAGGGGAGAACTTTCATCCCACACCATCACCACTTTTAACTCCAAAAACACACGTATTCATGCTGTAATCGGATCCTTAATCCAGACAGACAGCCAGATCTTCAGGCAATTCAAACACCGAAATAGAAATCCACTGTCTCCACGTTTCTACATGATCAGAATCGAAGAAACGTGGGGGTACTGACGCACAGAATACGTCACTCTGTGCAACTGACAGATTGATAATGCATGGACAGAAGGGACACTCTGACGAACTAATACCATGGGACAGAAGGGATTTTCTAACTGACTAATATATGGAAGAAGGAAACTCTGTCAGTTATATTATGGACAGAAGGGAAACTCTGTTGGATTAATATTATGGATAGAAGGGAATTTGGATTAATATCATGGATAGAAGGGAAACTCTGTCAGATTAATATTATAGACAGAAGGGAAATTCTGTTGGATTAATATTATGGACAGAAGGGAAACTCTGTCAGATTAATATTATGGACAGAAGGGAAACTCTGTCGGATTAATGTTATGGACAGAAGGGAAACTCTGTCGGATTAATATTATAGAGAGAAGGGAAATTCTGTTGGATTAATATTATGGACAGAAGGGAAACTCTGTCAGATTAATATTATGGACAGAAGGGAAACTCTGTCGGATTAATGTTATGGACAGAAGGGAAATTCTGTCGGATTAATATTATGGACAGAAGGGAAATTCTGTCGGATTAATATTATGGACAGAAGGGAAATTCTGTCGGATTAATATTATGGACAGAAGGGAAATTCTGTCGGATTAATATTATGGACAGAAGGGAAACTCTGTCGGATTAATATTATGGACAGAAGGGAAATTCTGTTGGATTAATATTATGGACAGAAGGGAAACTCTGTCAGATTAATATTATGGACAGAAGGGAAACTCTGTCAGATTAATATTATGGACAGAAGGGAAACTCTGTCGGATTAATGTTATGGACAGAAGGGAAACTCTGACGGATTAACACTGTGGACAGAAGGGAAATTCTGACGGATTAACACTTAGGACAGAAGGGAAATTCTGACGGATTAACACTAAGGACAGAAGGGAAATTCTGAAGGACTAATATTATGGACAGAAGGGAAATTCTGACGGATTAACACTGTGGACAGAAGGGAAATTCTGACGGATTAACACTTAGGACAGAAGGGAAATTCTGACGGATTAACACTAAGGACAGAAGGGAAATTCTGACAGATTAAAACTAAGGACAGACGGGAAATTCTGACGGACTTATAATATGTATGGAAAAGAAATTCTGACAGACTAATACTTTGGATAGAAGAGAAATACGGACATAAGGGAAACTGACAGACTAATATTATGGACAGGAGGGAAAATGACGGATTAATACTGTAGACAGTAGGGAAAATGACGGATTAATACTATGGACAGTAGGGAAACTCTGAAGGACTATTACATGCACAGTGGGAAAAAAACTGACGGGCTATTACCATGGACAGAAGGGAAACTGACAGGTTAATACTATAGAGAGATAAGAGCATGTCAAAACACGAACGAGTATTTTTCCTACAGTTGGAAGGAAGCATGTCAGAATACGCAGGGCTATTATTCCTTAGGAACGGAAAGGAGCATGTCATTGTACAAGAAGCATTACTCTTTGGACAAAACAACGACAAGGCTATTGTTCCCAGGGATGGAAGCTAATCGGGTGGGGGGGGGGGGGGAGAGAGAGAGAGAGAGAGAGAGAGAGAGAGAGACGAGAGAGAGAGAGAGAGAGAGAGAGAGAGAGAGAGAGAGAGAGAGAGAGAGAGAGAGAGAGAGAGAGCAGTGTTCCCACAGCGCAACTCGCCTGACACCATTCACGTCAAGCGAGACCCGGGAGACGGGCAGGCCATTTTGGATGCAGATGGCGCGCCAAGACGCCGCTAGGGGCAGATAACTGGACCCTGTATTCGTTCGCCTTGCTGGTTAGAAACGAGGGGGGCGTCACTCCCTGATTGCAGACATTTCCGCTGCAAATCAAGTGTCAATCAAGACAGCACTCAGCCCGAAACAACTCACCAGTAAGAGAGAAAATGCTTCAAGTTAAACAACAACAACAACAACAACAACAAGAACAACGACAACAAAAACAAAAAGCTGAGCAACAGGATGAACAAACAGATAGATATTGTGTGTGTGCGGTGTGTGTGTGTGTGTGTGTGTGTGTGTGTGTGTGTGTGTGTGTGTGTGTGTGTGTGTGTGTGTGTGTGTGTGTTGTGTGTGTGTGTGTGTGTGTGTGTGTGTGTGTGTGTGTGTTGTGTGTGTGTGTGTGTGTGTGTGTGTAAATTTGTAATCTAACGCTAATCAATTATATTGTTTACTGTTTTCTACAGGAATCTCACCACCACCACCCCCCCAAACAAAAATTAGAGTAAAGAGTAAAACATCGGGAGATATGGCATTTCGGCCACTTGAAAGCCTTCTCCACAGTTCTTTGGTCAGATTTACCAAACTTCGCAATTCCTTGTTTGACAAGAGGAACAAATCAAACACTACCATCCAATATTTGGCCAGATTCAGAGATTGATATTGAAAGACAGTGATGTGAAGTGAAATCTGAGCTCCCTCACTATACTGGAGATTTCTGGAAATAGAAGCAACACTCACTTGTAAAAAAAAAAAAAAAAAAAAAAAATAAAAAATGAAATAAAGTAAAATAAAATAAACTTGCGAGAAGTGGACGTAAAGCCTAAATATTTCCAGGGTTCATTTCAGTTTTAAGAACTGCTGGGCAACTCTGGATCTATTCTCTCCAGTTCAATCCCAAATCACAAGAAGAAATTGGCTGCTCACGGCCCATATCCTAATGCCCAGTTGGTATGGGTGGTGATTGATTGACTGATTGATTTGGTTCAGTTTTTACGTCGCTACCCACCTCAGGAGATATGGCTGACGGGGATAACCATCCCAGGGAAGTGGGGGAAGGGGGACTTATCTGTTCCTATACTGAAACGACCAGAACAACAATGATGTTAAGATGGGACGGTGAGAAGGCCAGGTATGTATGTATGTATGTATGTATGTATGTATGATTATGTATGTATGTATGTATGTATGTATGTATGTATGTATGTATGTATGTATGTATGTATGATTCGAACCCACAACCACTAGCATGTGAATCCGACGCTCAACCTACTGAGGCCCGCCATATGTGGTGGCGTCATTCGGGGGGGTTTATATTACAATCATACGCCCTGTTTCTTAAGGCGTCAGCATTGTCAGTGTTTGATACGGAATCGACCCCTCCCTTATCTGTCTATTTCAAGACTTTGCCTGAAACTTCAGGCTTTTGAGAGTGGGCGTGAGAGTCTGCTACGTCATTACCGGCAGGTGCAGGTGAAGCACTGATGGAAGTGTTTGGACGCAATGACGGCCTCTTGAATTAATATCTAGCTATTCCTGGAAGAGCTATCGTATTTCTCCCAGCCCTAAAGATTTAGATATCGGAAGTTTGAGATCGCGTATCTGTTTGGAACATGATGTAAGACACAAAGAGATTGACCCGTAAAACACTAAGGAGGAATGTATACTTTACAGAAGTCAGAAAGAACAACTGGACACACACACACACACACCACAACACACACACACACACACCACACACACACACACCACACACACACACCACAATACACCATCCTCGTCCTCCCCAACCGCATCCAAAGAAAAAAGGAGAAAGAGAGAGAAGAGAGAGAGAGAGAAGAGAAGAGAAGAGGAGAAGAGAGAGAGAGAGAGAACAGAGAGAGAGAGAGAGAGACAGACAGAAACAAGGAGACAGATACAGACATAGATAGACAGACAGATAGATAGATAGATAGATAGATAGATAGATAGATAGAGAGAGAGAGAGAGAGAGAGAAAGAAGAGAGAGAGAGAGAGAGAGACAGACTCAGACAGAGAGACACAGAACTCATAACTCAGTAAGCCAGTAGCGATTGTCATGAGATCCCAGGACGCCTGAAAGACTACATATCATCGTCTTCGCCCTGGTAACCAGTCAATGCTGCTAATAAATGTAAAAAGATTGAAGAGGATTTGTAACTCGTAGGCCTAAAACCAAAGCCTTATAACGCCATGTACAGTGAAAATTCAATATATGTTCTGTTCGAAACCAAAGCTAAAGAAAGTACAATTCATGTACTCCACTGGAAAAACAAAAACAAAAACAAAAAACAACTGGAAACAAGACAACAGGCCCGTGAAATTTTTTTTGAAACTTCGTCGAGTTTTATATTCTGAGTCTCTCTCTCTCTCTCTCTCTCTCCTCTCTCTCTCTGTCTCTCTCTCTCCTTTCCTCTCATTTCATTTCTCCCTAATATACATCTGGTCTGGTTCAAAGGAACAAAAGGCATAACTGATTTTTTCAATCGAGTTTTCCCTTTCGTATTATCTACGTGATCCACTGAAAACGGGTCAGGAAAAATACTGTCCGGGTGAGACAAGATGAAGGAGGGAGACGAAGTGGAGAGCAATCAGACCCGTCTGGGAGTCTGAAGGAGAAAACCCATAAGGGAAGAACATTAACCCTTTCATTCCCTCATCCTATCAACAACCTCACAGAAGGGGGTGAGGAAGTAAAAGTGCTACTAATGGAAGCTGGTGGATTGGATGAAGAGGTGAAAGAGTTAAAGCAGGAAAGTAGGCAAAAGTTGGAGGAGAAGCGGAGGGAGTAAAACAGTCAACGAAAAGGCCATAGAGTGAAAAGGTTAATAGAACAGTTGAAAACTGGTGGATAAGGAAAGGGAGTAAAAGGCCAGAGGAAGCTGGTGAAAAAGGTGAAAAAGCGGAGGAGTTAATCAAGCAGATGAAAGCTGGCGCATAGTGTAAGGGAGAGTAAAAGGGTGCAGGACACTGGCGGATAGTGTAAAGAGTGAAAGTGATAATCAAACAGATAAAAGATGGCAGATAGGGTCAGGAGTGAAAGTGATAATCAAAGAGGTGAAAATTGACAGATAGGGTCAGGAGTGAAAGTGATAATCAAAGAGGTGAAAATTGACAGATATGGTGAGGAATGAAAGTGATAATCAAACAGATAAAAGATGACAGATATGGTGAGGAATGAAAGTGATAATCAAACAGATAAAAGATGGCAGATATAGTGAGGAATGAAAGTGATAATCAAACAGATAAAAGATGGCAGATATGGTGAGGAATGAAAGTGATAATCAAACAGATAGAAGATGGCAGATAAGGCCAGGAGTGATATAATAATAATAATAATTACAATATTTATATAGCGCAAAATCTTCAGAAAATCAAATCTAAGCGCTGAAACAGACACACACGCACGCACGCACACACACACACACACACACACACACACACACACACACACGCATGACTATAAAAGGGGAGAAAGAATAAAAGCAATGGAAAATTACAGAGAGCATATTATATACAATTATATATTACAATGTGATTCCCCTCCGAGTGGAGACAGGCTGCAGAGGGGGTTGAGTGAGGTCAGGATTTTATGCAGAGGAGAAAAGGTGAGTTTTGAGAGCGGACTTGAAGGAGACAAAAGTAGGTTGCTGACGGACTGAGAGAGGAAGTTTGTTCCAGGAGTGATAAACAGATAAAAGATGGCATATGGTCAGGACTGAAAAGCGATAATCAAACAGGTGAAAGATAGCAGAAAGGGTAACGAGTGAAAGTGTACAGGAAGCTGGAGGATACGGTAAGGGAATTTAAAAAGTTAATCAGAAGATAGACAATTTGAGCGCTTCCCATCAGAGTGAGACGAAAGCCGCCCAGCTATTGGTTTGCTAGCTAACAGCATATTCTAAGCTCTGGTCAAAGAAAATAATACGTCGTGCGCCTTGCAACTAGCAAACTATGTCTGCATGTACAGCCAAGACCGACGACCAGCCACAAAGAATGTCAAATTCCATGCCAATGTTCACATTAATTTGTACTAACATTTAGAGCACACTAAACGAAAGGAAGGAAAGATAGTTATTTTTCAGTAGAGAGAGAGAGGGGGAGAGAGAGGGGAGAGAGAGAGAGAGAGAGAGAGCGGGAGAGAGAGAGAGAGAGAGAGAGTGTGTGTGTGTGTGTGTGTGTGTGTGTGTGTGTGTAAGCAAGTGAGTGAAGTGAGTGAGAGAGAGCGAGAGAGAATAAGAGAGAGGGAGGGGTGGGGGAGAGACAGAGTGAGAGAGAGAGAGAGAGACAGACAGACATACATACAGACAGAGAAACAGACAGACAAACATACAGTGTGTGCGTGTGGTGTGCTTAAACGGTGAAATTAACGTAGGGTCAATGCTTTGTATTTATAACCGCACAGATGACAGAGGCGGAATCAGCGCCAACCTCATTGGCAGGTAAGTGAGAACCAGGCGGCCGTCTCTACGCCTTTATCAATGATTCAGATGGGTCAGCAGTCTGTACCATATGACCGACCTGGTTCATTGGTGTATGCTTCCAGAGGTTTCGCTGATTGTACTGTTATTTTGTCGGTGTGTGTGTGTGTGTGTGTGTGTGTGTGTGTGTGTGTGTGTGTGTGTGTGTGTGTGTGTTTTGGCGTGTGTGCGTGTGTGCGTGTGTGTGTGTGTGTGTGTGTGTGTGTGTGTTTGTTTACATGTGTGTATGTATTTGTATGTGAGTGTACGTGTGAATGTATGTGCGTATGTGTGTATGTGTGCATATATGTATGTATGTATGTATTGCATGTACGTATTGTGTGTATGCAAGTATGTATTGTATGTATTTATTGTTTGCATGTATGTATGTATTATGTAGGTATGTATGTGTATATGCATGCATGTATGTATGTATGTATGTATGTATATATGCACGTACATACGTACGTACGTATGTATATATGTATGTATGTATGCATGTATGTATGTGCGTATGTGTGTATGTTTTCTTCTGCGTACTGTCACAATTTCCACCAATATGTTATTACCGAACACACTTGCACAATATTATATAAGCAATTATCGATCACGGTTGAATAAGAACAACGAAATTATCATAACACAGAAGACACAATTATCATCGTAAAAAAAATTACACCCCCCTCTCTCTCCCCCCTCCTTCTTCTCCGTCTCCTTCTTGCTGTTGTTGTTATTCTAAAGAAACGCCTTGTTCCAGAGAAACGTTGGGAAACCTGAATAATGTCTGGCCCAGTAAACAAAACGAGATGGCGCCTGTCATTTGACAAACTGGACGAAAACATTTCCAACAGGTACAGGTAAACACGAACGCATTCTGGAAAGGATCAATTCTGGCAGATACAAGTAAACATGACTGCATTCTGGACGAAAGCAATTCTGTCTGATAAGGTAAACAGGATTGCATTCTGGACGAAAGCAATTTTGGTAGACACAGGTAAACAGGATTGCATTCTGGACGAAAGCAATTTTGGTAGACACAGGTAAACAGGACTGCATTCTGGACGAAAGCAATTCTGGCAGACACAGGTAAACAGGACTGCATTCTGGACGAAAGCAATTCTGTCTGATAAGGTAAACAGGACTGCATTCTGGACGAAAGCAATTCTGGCAGACACAGGTAAACAGGACTGCATTCTGGACGAAAGCAATTTTGGCAGATAAGGTAAACAGGACTGCATTCTGGACGAAAGCAATTCTGGCAGACACAGGTAAACAGGACTGCATTCTGGACGAAAGCAATTTTGGCAGATAAGGTAAACAGGACTGCATTCTGGACGAAAGCAATTCTTGCAGACACAGGTAAACAGGACTGCATTCTGGACGAAAGCAATTTTGGCAGATAAGGTAAACAGGACTGCATTCTGGACGAAAGCAATTCTGGCAGACACAGGTAAACAGGACTGCATTCTGGACGAAAGCAATTTTGGCAGATAAGGTAAACAGGACTGCATTCTGGACGAAAGCAATTCTTGCAGACACAGGTAAACAGGACTGCATTCTGGACGAAAGCAATTCTGGCAGATAAGGTAAACAGGACTGCATTCTGGACGAAAGCAATTCTGGCAGATAAGGTAAACAGGACTGCATTCTGGACGAAAGCAATTTTGGCAGATAAGGTAAACAGGACTGCATTTAGTCTTTTTCTCCTACTGGACGAAGTAGCAGGAAGGTTTTGGTCACTGCCCGCCCCCCCCCCCCCCCTAATTTTTGTATTTGTTGTTTGCTGTTTGTTCTTTTGTGGTCTTACGTTTACGCTTGACGAAGGCCAGTTGGCCGAAAATTTGCGCCTGCCCCTGTCTGGTTGTATCAAATACACATTCTTACTCTATTTCCATTTTTTTTTCTGGTTCCTCAAAACAATTTTGGTAGAGACAGGTAACCAGGAATATAATATACTGCTCCCACCACAGTTAACACCAACCACGCGAAATCAAAATACTAATAATGGTCTACGCTTAACTTCTACCAGACAGACCGACAGAACATACAGAAATTGTGTGGACGATGCATATTTTTTTCTGCAGCCCAGTAAACCACATCGGTCACAGGATAGGTAAAAGGAACAGGAATAAAAGGAATTGCTGGCAGAATTCATCAGTCAAATAAAGAGAAACGAATAAAAATCCCTGAGGTCATTTGTTAAATATATTCCTCTCTCTCTCTCTCTCTTTCTCTCTCTCTCTCTGGTGTGGTGTGGTATGGTGTGTGTATGTGTATGTGTGTGTGTGTGTGTGTGTGTGTGTGTGCACGTGTTCGTGTATGTGCGCGCATGTGTATGTGTGTGTGTGTGTGTGTGTATGTGTGTGAGTCAAAATCATGCAACACACATACATACCAGGCGGCTGCAGATGATAATGACAAAAGCACTCAGCGATAGATCACTAGTGTCAGGAGGACGTAGCGAGTGAAGTCAGGCGACACAACTGATTGATGAGTGTCTCACACACACTGGGCAGGTACTCTAGTCAGAGACATAATGAGACAGATCGGCAACTTTACTCTTCAACACGCTGTCTGCAGACATGGATAGAGAGACCGGCAATCCGCTCTGTCGCACTCGATGATATAACTGCCTCGTTATACAACAATGTTCACGAGGATACAATTACTACAATTCGACACTATCATTCAAGTAACTTCAGTCCTAATTACTGGCAAAACTTAATAGAATAACAGACGATGATCAGCAGTCAAAATGAAAGTCATTCTAAACGGAGAAGTTTACACTCCTCCTGCTACTCTTCCTCCTCCTCTTCCTCCCACTACTACTGATAATACAAAGAAAAAAATAAATAAAATGCCAAAGACTGAAACAGAAGAAAAAAAAATACTTGAGGAAAAAAAGCTGACATTTTGGTCAATAATGTACAAACATACGGAAGTTTTCGTTACAGTATCAATGCCAAAACAGCAATCCTTATCTTGTTTAAGCGTTGTTTCGAAATATAAAGGCTTAAACCGACAAAAGAAAACAACAACAACAACAACAACAACAACAACAACAACAGCAAAAAACAAGGTGGAATCCATGCTGGGAGCGTCAGAGGTCAGAGTTTTTCCAGGTTGCCCATATACATTACTATTAATGTCTATGGTCCATGACGATGAGGTGGCCCACAGCCCTCTGCATACAACGCTGCAGAAGGCAAGAGGTCGCACACACTACAGACAGTTGTAGCTCTGACCAGATGTACTCCCACCCGCCAACTGACCGTCTGCATTAATCAAGTGGGGAGTTTGATGGCCAGTGAAATAACGCAGTTACCTGTCTCTGTATTCATGTCTAAGCTCTCATGTGGTATACAATGGTATACGTGCATGTGCATGGGTGTGTGTGTGTGTGTGTGTGTGTGTGTGTGTGTGTGTGTGTGTGTGTGTGTGTGTGTGTGTTGTGCGCTCGTGTCTGTGAGTGTGCGCGTCTGTGTGTGTGTATGAGAGAGAGAGGGGGGAGAAAGAGAGAGAGGAGAGAGGGAGAGTCAGAAAGGAGAGGAGGGGAGAGAGAGAGAGTCAGAGAGAAGGGAGGGAGAAGGAGAGGAGAGAGGGAGGGGAAAAAAAGAGAGAGTCAGAGAGAAGGGAGGGAGAAGGAGAGGAGAGAGGGAGGGGAAAGAGAGAGAGAGAGAGTCAGAGAGAAGGGAGGGAGGAGAGGAGAGAGGGAGGGGAAGAGAGAGAGAGAGAGAGAGTCAGAGAGAAGGGAGGGAGGGAGGAGAGAGGGGAGGGGAAAGAGAGAGAGAGAGTCAGAGAGAAGGGAGGGAGAAGGAGAGGAGAG
The DNA here is from genome assembly GCA_030674185.1 of Monoplex corrugatus. Lineage (NCBI taxonomy): Eukaryota > Metazoa > Mollusca > Gastropoda > Littorinimorpha > Ranellidae > Monoplex > Monoplex corrugatus. The sequence continues at coordinate 18,463,525 of JAPXFY010000021.1, read as the reverse complement.
AGGGAGGGGAAAGAGAGAGAGAGAGAGAGAGTCAGAGAGAAGGGAGGGAGAAGGAGAGGAGAGAGGGAGGGGAAAGAGAGAGAGAGAGAGAGAGTCAGAGAGAAGGGAGGGAGAAGGAGAGGAGAGAGGGAGGGGAAAGAGAGAGAGAGAGAGTCAGAGAGAAGGGAGGGAGGAGAGGAGAGAGGGAGGGGAAAGAGAGAGAGAGAAAGAAAGAGAGAGAGAGAGAAACAGACAGACAGACAGACAGACAGGCAGGCAGGCAGGCAGACAGACAGACAGACAGGCAGGCAGGCAGGCAGACAGACAGACAGACAAACTCATCATCGGCAGGTGCACGCGAGGCGTTTCCGCTTTGCTTACGAACGGGTATTCCATTACATAGTGGTCTGACTCGCTGACTGGGATCAAAACAGCATTATTATTATTATCACATTACTATTCGCCTTCCATCACTCAGTCACGAGAGACTATGGGTTCTATAATTACTTCGTTTTCACGTCTGAGCTAAGTAATTGCATACACACAGTCTGAGCTAAATAACTGCCTACACACACTTAGCGGCCCATCTGCCGAGTTATTCGAGCTCCATGATCGTAACGAAGGGGTTATAGCTGGACCATAGGACAGGCAACTATTATTTTGTGAGTCTGTAGGAGGTAAAATTGTGTGTGAACAATATTTTCTCCCCTTTAAGAAGGGATCTTAACCAAAGTCTGGTGGAAGCTGTAGACTGATGAGGAGTTCCAAGAGAAAAAGTTTGGAAGATAAAACTCCAAACTCAAGAAACAAGCACAAAGACAGAAATTAATAATCTAAAATCAGATTTTTTTTCAGAAAAAAAAAAAAAAAAATTACGAACATGTAACAAAACTTTCTCAGGAACTTCTGAGAATATTAAACAAAGGTCTTTCTTTCCCTTTTGTGACAATCTACCATTGTCTTCGATGCAAGTTAAGTTCTTTATCAATCAAAGCCTTTTTAAAGGTTGTAGTGACCCTGAAAAGTTATAAAAAAATAACTGGATTTCCTGTAAACATGTCTGCATTAAAACGGATATAGACGTCCGCATGGTTAATTTCTCTGTACCGAGGAATCTGTAAACAAGTAGTATCAGCACCCACATCATGTTAAAAGTTAAAGCGAGTTTGGAATCAGGTAAGTCATCACTCGACTATTGACAATGACATTCATTATAGTTAATGTTAGGTCTCTGGGTATATTCTTGAGTCGTCAGGGGAAATAGCATTCTAGTCATCCTTAAGTCTGCTTTGTTCCAACACTGGTTATAATTTTCCGTTCACTGGCTCTCCCAGTCTCCCCACCTAAGTGTTGATCAGCCACAGGTCGCCTCAAGCCTTGTGACGAGAACTGAAGGTGTTGAGCATACTGTACCAAACACAACTTTAAGATTATACCCATTACTAACTCACTCGCTGCCTTGATAGTCATTTAACAGGACCTCAACGACTGTCTCTGTGGCCTCTGAGTACTGCGGAGGCCAAGGACTGTCCAAAGAATATGTCAGCAATGCCAGTAATAACACTTCTCACACACATCACTGCCTGGGTAGTTATTACCGTAACCTACCATGGTCTGGCCTACAGAATTATAACAAAGGCATAATACAGCAATCAGTATGAGTATAATCTTAAGGATGTGTTACGTACATACAGTATGTTCAAGATCTATAATAGTCACAATGCTTCAGCCACACACAGATGGGGAAAACGGGACAGCAAATGCACTGTAAAATTTTAACCAGTGTTGGAGCAAAGTGGAATTAAGGAAAGTGGGGATTCTGTTCATATCCCCAGACGACTCAAAATACACCTTACATAAAGCCCAGGGACATAACTTTACCAAAAAGGGTTATATTGTAGTTATTTCCTATAACATATTTTCCGTGTGATAACAGAGCTGCTCTGTTTGAGGATAGCGTGTCGCTGCACTATACCACCATCCATATTGTTTTCCTCTTAAACTGCCGTCTCTCCCGTGACAAAAGATGCTTCACCTGATCGCTTGGCTAGAAGAGAGGGACGAAGAGGGAGACTGGGTGGGAAAGGAAGAGAAAATGGCTCGTCATCAAAGATACATGCCCTGAATTAATTAAGATGACTGCTGGATGTGTCGGTGTGGGGAGCGGGAAGCCAGGCTTTGATCAAGGAGTCTGGGCCACTTCCGCAGGGATGGCTGGCTGGTCGTGCCGTGATCAGCCCTGACATGTCATCAGCTTGCTCTGGCCCCGCACTGATGAATAATTCCGCCAGGAAGATGAGACTCTGCTAATGAAACATCAGCCTCCCGGGTCCCCCCAGTATCTCCTGCTTCAGGGTCACCGACCCGTAGAGTTAAAGAGTTCAGGTATGGTTTGTTGAAGTCTGGGATCATACTGTTATCTGCTTTGTTTTTTTTCACCAAACGGATACACGATACAAATATAATCTGTTATCTCCTTCGATAAATTACATTATTTTATCATCGTAACAAGTCTCCCAACGGACGTCCCAGATTAAATGGCGGGTATCATTTCAGCTCGTAAGTAAGCGTTTACTCTGGACATAGCAATTCAGCGATGCAACGAATGTGCGGTATTCATTTATGGTAAGAATATGTTGTTTCGCGTCTGATTTTAACTAGAAATACAATAAAATTAACATTCATAACATACATTTGAAACAAGTTCACCATCAAATGGTTATCTGTCAAAATGTTCTCAATTCCTAGATATCTGTATCACATGTCACATGTTCCTGATCTTGAACTCTCCATGCAGAAGTTCATCACCCAAATTTGTCAGTCGTTTTACTATCAACTGCGACATTTCAGTTCTGTGTACCGTTATCTTTCAACTTCAACAGCAATTAACTCGCGACTTCTCTTATCTTGTTTCATATCGATTATTGCAACTTTTTGTTCTTTGGTTTGCCTGCCTCTCTCGCATTGCTCCAGCGTATTCAGAATTCTGAGGCCCGTCTTGCCCTTCGTAAAAAGAGGCATGATCACATCACCCCCTTGCTTCACCTTCTCCACTGGTTGCCTGTTTCTCAAAGAATTTCATACAAAATCAATACATTATGCTACAAGTGTATCAATGGCACCGCACCTGTTTATCTTTGTGACCATTTCTGAATGTACATCCCTGCCCGACCTATTCGTTCTGCTTCTGATATTACTTGTTTACAAATTCCTCGACACAGATGTTTCACAGTCGGTCGCTGCTCTTTTTTCTGTGTCGTAGTCCATACAACTGGAACAAGCTTCCCCTATTTTTTCAACAGTCACATATTCTGTCTTTCTTAAAGTCTAACTTGAAGACACCTTTTTGTCCAGCAGTGATTTCTTTCTCTACATGCCCACTCTACCTCCCCCTCCCTCCTCCACTTCCCGATTTGTGTGTGTTTCGCACCCTCGAGTTTTTGTCATTGCGAGAAAACATTTTGGTGAACGCTGAAAATGCGCGCTTCGATCTGATTTATATATCAAGGCTTTGATCTGATTTTATATCAAGATTTGGCGCCGTTCATTATCATATTTACGTCTGTAGGACATGCAGCTGACCACAGCCCACTACACAGCTCTTTGATTGGCTGTTGAACGATCACTACAGCCATCTTGACTCTAGATTTCGCTTCCTCTCACAACGTTAATGCTAACTTATTCCTAACTGTAACAACAGCACAACCCTTAATCGACACACTCGGGAATGGCAATCCATTCACAGAGAAAACCCACCACAATCGTGAGGGTTTAGGGGTAGGACTAGGGTCAGGATGCACCAGTTCACTATGAAGGACGCACACAACAGCAGCAACAACAACAACAGCAACAACAACGCCGACAACAATAAACCAACCACCGTCTAAAAGCACATATGTGAATAGACGTTAAAGGAAATAACGAACGAACAAAAAACCAAGATAGTAGAAACCATTCCATCTCCCTTTTTTTCTCGCACGACAGGACTTTATCTTGAGTTAGGAAAAATTCATCAAAATGCCAGGAAGCGGTTTTTAATACAGATATAAGAACAAAACCGGCTTGAGGCAGCACTGTCCAGTTTTTCCCTTCATTGTGCGTGTATTCATGTCTTAAATTCAACTTCTGTAGGAAACAGAAGACGTCCAAACGTCCCATTTTTTATATATATATTTTTTTTTATTATACTTCCTCAATCGCTGAGATCTACATCTGTGGACAAACAAATACAGAATGGGAAAATCAGATACAATCATTGTTAAAATCTTTGGTTAACATAAGGACAAAGGACGTTCAAGCCGTGCCGATATTCCTTTTTCATCCTGTTGATGTAAAAAAAAAACCAAGTTAACAAGCAAGCAAGCAAGCAAGCAAGCGAACAAAAAAGAATCCCAGGTCAACTAAATTTTGACATAAGAATTCAACATTCAAGTGCACAAACCATAAATGATCACATTCGGTTCACAATTTGAGTTAAATATGGATATGTATATTTTGACAATACATTTCTGGGTTACATCAGGATACGTACTTTTCAACAATTTTACAATTGTGAGCTTGGAATTATACCAAGGTCATACAGATGTCGGAATTCGTATGACTCAGATTATTACAAAAGTTACAAAAGAGAATATGCTTACTTTCATTTGTAATGATGATACTGTTTATACAAAAGACGTAATAATCCCTATAATAAAAGTATGCTTACTTCTGTGCTATGACCGTTTCTGAACAATGGCAGAGATTGCTTTTATGTGCACAAAAACTTCACACACACACACACACACACACACACACACACACACACACACACACACACACACACACACACACACACACACACACCACACACACCACACACACACCACCTCCCCAAAACAAACAGAACAAAACCCCCAACCAACATACAAACCACAACAACAACAACAACAACAACAACCCTACATAATAAAGGGTTGCGAAAATTCAAAGTGAAATTTCAACTGTTTAAAGGGCAATCCTGACTTGGTACTTTTAAATGTCACTGTGACCTTGAAGAAGAATCAGATAACCTAAAATCACACGAAAAGCGAGAACATACGTAGACCCTCATAACAGTTCAAACAGAAGGTCAATAGTGTCAGAACTTTCCGAGAAAGGACTGTTCAGACATCTTCCTCAAAATATGCACATCTACGGCACTGTTTTGGTCATGTCACCTTACCCACAGCGTCACGACGTCAAAAACTGTTGGTATTCACGGCTCCTGAAAGGCCTACAACTTTGTACCAAATTTGGTAAAGATCTACCCACAAAGAGCTGAGAAAATGTTGCCCACACATTTTTGTATAAAAGAAATATATAAAATATAAATATCTCTCGTTTCTTGTTTGTTTCTTTTTTAAGACAAAGATCTGACAAAAAGTCACCCCCACGAGTCAGTTACAGTCACCCAGGAGTCAGTTACAGTCATGCAAGCGTATGAAAAGCTCTCCCTTTAGCTAAGTCTGTATGCACAGACGTAGCAACAAGCCATATGTCCATCCGCTAATGTACGTTGCCAACTATTCTTCCTGAGTCCATCCGAGTCACACAATGACTATGCACTCTTAAATCATGAAATATGAAGTTATAATGATACAAACAACACCATGCATGAAAGGGGAGTTCATTATGATCCGACTGTACCACATCTGTAACTGAACGAAACAACCATTTCATATTTCCTTCTTTTCTTCTTAGCAATATCTGGAACAACCGTGGCTGTATATATATCTTCAAACTCACAAAGATACAATCGCATGTGGCCTCTCTCTTGTATATGCAGCTTAGCTGTCAGTAAGTACCTAGCCCTGTTCACAGTTGAGGAGATACAGCAGAGCGAAGAAAACGTGGACACCACCATAATAAAATACGCAGTGCAGTTAAGAAGTCTATCATTGGCAAATGGCACTGTCAACAGCTTCACTATAAGACATCTTTCACCGAGAACAGTCTCTCCACAAAAGTCTGGCAATTGTTTTTAAAGGATTGCTTAGAGTCAAACAGTCCTACACAAAACTGACAACAGAGCTATTCAAATCTGAAGTAAAGATACCGAAGACAAATCGACCTTCCGCAAAATCAAACACGCTGGATAAGATGCTGTCATAAAATCGGAGAATTTTTGGAGCGCTAAGCTAACAGCATCACCACACCAAGATCAACAGAAAACAGGCCAATACTGACTTATGTAAGTACTTTTCTATAACGTTGGCGAGAACTGAAGAGAAGAAAACCTGATGCATCCATCAATGTAGCCATCCAGCCCACCAGTCCCACCTGCCGCATTTTACGACATAACGCTTTGAACAGAGAAACTTAATCAGCCTTCAGAGGGGACCGATCTATATCAGACAAGTAGGATGAGCCCACTCGACAGCCATTCCAGAAATGTCAAATGGCTGATGCAGACTGTGCAGGCGGTTTGCCGTGGCTAATACAGACGCTGTTGAACACTTCACACATATCCCACACCAGTCAGAACGGAGACCTGACCTTCGCCGCCATTGTAAACAACGGGCGATGTAAGATGGGGGTTTTTTTCAGCGAGACAGAACTAAAACTGCGATGTTGCCATGTCAAATACGCGATGTCTCCGTGATACTGTTTGTTTGCTGCTGCTCCCAGTTTCCACAATGCTTCACTGGCATGGCACCCACGCTGTTCATATGGTTCTCCAACTCAGACCCAGCTTCAGGTTCTGTCGTGTAGATACTTCCTTTTCTACATTTTTCAAATTAAATGGCAAGTCAAGGACAACAGTAACTTCTTAGCTTATCGCTGCTTAGGGCTTGAGTGATACGATCATCAAAAGTCATGGAATGTACCATAAACCAACTTCGCTGTTACCAGCTCGGTCAAAAGTAAAACTCATTTGTCAGGCAGTTTGAACGCTGAAAACAAGTAACAAATTGCTGTTGTTCTCTACAGAAAGTTCCACAGTGTAAAATTACTTTCATGCGATCAGTGGGGGTGGGGGTGGGGAAATAACAGCAAGAACAATTGTCTTCATCGTCCAAGTAATCTGAGCTTTTCCCACTATCTCCTCCAAAAAGTCAGAAAACGCAGATACAAGTACACAAAAAAGCAGGACTAACAACGGGAGAATAGAAAAGAGAGCGAGAAAGTAGAAGAGTCGTTGCCTTTAAATTACGAATTTCTGAATGGTTGGTTGATCAATAAATTGACTAATTTATTTCAAACAAAAGATGCAGACTTCCACAAACTTTCAGCAACCTAAATTAGCGACGTCTGATCTTTCAGGTATGATCAGAACAGTTAAGATGAACTCAGTTCCCAGGAGGGACAGGGACAGGTGAAGCAATCTTTCAATGTCGGTTATTTCACCCTTGAAGCCTCTGACACCTACACTTCTACCTGAGATACTGACAAGCCAGCGGCTAATGGATGCCCAGTCAGTTCCCCTCTGCGCCCAATAGACTCTTGCCGCTTGCTAATAACAAAACATTTGTATCTTAAAGAGAAGATATAGTTTTGGAATTTCTACTTTCAGGCTGATGGTCAACGCAAAGATATGGTGAGTGTGTGAGTGGTGAGTGTGTGTGTGTGTGTGTGTGTGTGTGTGTGTGTGTGTGTGTGTGTGTGTGTGTGTGTGTGTGTGTGTGTGTGTGTATGTGTGTATGTGTCTGTGTGTGTCTGTGTTTGTGAGTGTCTGTGTGTCAGTGTGTGCGTGCGTGTGCGCGTGTGCGTGTGTGTGTGTGTGTGAGAGAGAGAGACAGAGACAGAGACAAAGAGACAGAGAGAGACAGAGACAGAGAGAGAGAGAGACAGAGAGAGACACACACACACACACAAGAGAGAGAGAGAGAGAGAGAGAGAGAGAGAGAGAGAGAGAGAGACAGAGAGAGAGCATCAATATCACATACGTGCTGATAAGCTTTGTCAGAACAACTTTTATGTCAGCACGACAATAAAGGTTGCTGTTGACGGTAAAGCTGAAAACACAACACATTTTCGAAAAACGCTGATAAAGTTATATTTATTACTGTGTTTTTAATTTGCAATCAGGAATGTGGTGGTAGCTGTCAGAGAGGAAGGTATCAAGACAATTCATCACAAAAGCCTAATCAGTACCTACGGATACTGTCTGCTTTTTTTTTTCTTGCCGACGTTGCACAGATTCAGGTACATGAACTATTATAGTACTCAGACACCGGGGGAAACTAAATCAGTGTAATCCCAGACAGTCTGCTATTTTGTTGTCTACGTTGTACTGACTCAAATCCTGAAGCATTCAGACATGGAGAAACTAAATCAGCGTAAACCCGAGCAAAGACTATAATATATGTCTTTGACCCTGAGCTAGAGACGACGTTAACCAGTCAATCATGTTGTTTCAAGCCTAGCCGACCACGGAGACTATGTCAGAGCTGAAGAGACAATGTAAGTGAATCAGAATACCACCAGACAAAACATATGATCCAATGTAAACCCAGCCACAAAACGCGCAATCCAATGGAAATCTAGACATGAGCAAAGGAAACCAATGTAAATACAGATAGGACACGAGTAAACCCGTATAAACCCACCCACAGAATAAATGAACCGATGTACAAGGACAGGCAAGGAAATGAGTGGAGCAATATAAACGCAGACACGAAATAACTGAACCAACATAAACACAGATTTACAACATAAACGAACTGACGTAAACCCACACGTAAAGCAATCAGACAAATATCAAGCCAGACAGGAACTAAGTAAACAAACGTAAACCAAGAACAAAATAAGACCGCACGCCTACTCCCAGACTCTGTACAACCGAATCATGGTAAACAGACGGAGGTTAATGCCATCCCATGTTGGAAGCAGCAACAGTTATCTTAAAGGCGATCTTCACTTTCAAACACCTGCAAGCCGTATTCAATAAACCTACGACTCAGAACAACACTCTGAAGACTGACAAAAACCAACATATTAATACACACACACATACAGAGAGAGAGAGAGAGAGAGAGAGAGAGAGAGAGAGAGAGAGAAGAGAGAGACAGACAGACAGACAGACAGAGCAGAGAGAAGAGAGAGAGAGAGAAAGAGAGAGAGAGAGACAAGAGAGAGAGAGAGAGAGAGAAGAGAGAGAGAGAGAGAGAGAGAGAGAGAGAGAGAGAGAGAAGGTAGTAGAAGAAGAAAGGTAGAAGAAGAAGAAGAGAGAAGAAGAAGAAGAAGAAGAAGAAGAAGAAGAAGAAGAAGAAGAAGAAGAAGAAGAAGAAGAAGAAGAAGAAGAAGAAGAGATGATGATGATGAAGAAGAAGAAATCAATTTCACAGCGTCTTTCCCTCATATCCTGGCACACCTTCTCCCTTCAGTTTAAGAGAAAAGCGAATGAAACATAAATGTATCTACACTGGTTCACAAAACTAAAGCATGAAACACTTGGTTTTTTTTATTGTTTTTTTTATTAAAGAACAAACAAAACAAACAAAACAAACAAACAAACAAACAAACAAACAAACAAACCAAAACCCAAAGTGCAAAACACTCCACTCCAATTATTTTTGGACTCGTTTTGAATGATTTTCCGTCAACTTTATGTACCCATACACAAAACAGCTCCACCAAGACAGAAAAGAAAGAACAAAAAAGGTATATGTGACTAACTGCTTGTTAGCGTACTTCTCTACGTATCGTAGCCAGTCGTTAGCTTCGGATTAGCCCACTCTGTCAACAAAGAGCCAGCCAGGCACTTAACGAGCAGCAAGCAGAGGTTGTCTGGGTACATACAAATGGATTTGATAAAATAACTAACAACAAACTGATGCATGCTTTTTCTGTCTGTATGGATATTTGGGTACTACAAATGGATCTAATAAGATAACGAACTGGAACCAGGAAAAAAAAACAGGAACCAGAAGAAAAAAAAACGAAAAATAATGAACTGGTCAGGAAAGCAAGCGAACGCACAGACACACGCATACACACACAACACACACACACACACACGCACGCACGCACGCACCACACACACACACACACACACACATCTCCAAGTAATAAGTTACAAGCAACCTGATCTCTCTCTCTGTATTTCCCTCTCTCTCTTCATGCTGGAATGCAAGTATGTGTTGAATGACCACAGAATAATTCTGTATTGATTTTAATTGCTTTTTCAACTGTGTGGTGTGTGTGTGTGTGTGGTGTGGTGTGTGTGTGTGTGTGTGTGGTGTGTGCTGTGTGTTGTGTGTGTGTGTTGTGTGTGTGTGTGTAATGTGTTATAAACAAGCTGGTTTTCAATGATTTGATTTTTCAGCAATGATTATGGAATTTTGATAGAGGAACGATCTGTTTGAGTCTATTTACATGGCAGAAAACATTTTGGTGGGGAAGGGAAGGAGGGCGAAAAATAAAAAAAAACGAGAGAGAGAGAGAGAGAGAGAGATTTCAGAGAGAGATAGAGACAGAGACAGAGAACAGACAGACATAAGCACATAATGCGTTTTTTTTTTACATTTAGCATTCGCTCATGATGGGTTACACTGATTACGAGCAACATCAGGGGACCTGAGAGAGAATCAAGTATCACCAGAGAAGGCAGAGAAACAGACAAAGAGAGGGGAAGAGAGAGCAGATGGGCAGACAGAACAGACAAAACAGACAGAGGGGGAGACAGAGACAGGAGAGAGAGAGAGCGAGACAGACAGACAAACAGACAGAGACAGAGAGACATATAGAGACAGAGAGAATGAAAGTAAGACAAATAGAGTGGGATGGAGGAAGACTGGGAAAGAAAGATGTTCAGAACGAACCAAAAAAAAGTGTTCGTGAGATACTAGAGGCATTAAGCAAAGATACCCATCCCCCTTATTTCTGTAAATCAACACTGAATAGAAACTTTTCTTTCTTTCTTTCTTTTTTTTCTTTTCCTTTTTCTTTTGCTCCATCTCTCTCAACGTACAGAGTGAAAAATCAGAGTCGAAAGGGAGGAAAGGATTCAGGGAAGAACAGATGTAAAAAAAATTATGAAAAAACACAAAAAGAGTGCTGATACGATGCCACAGGCATTTCATCAGAATCAATTTGAAGAGTGGCATCATCTTCTCTCTAGGTCAACACTGACAGAAAAACTTGTTTCTCTCTTTTATTTTCTTTCCATCTTTCTCTTTAACCCTTTGACTCCCGCACCCTGTCCACCAACATCTTGCACAGCTAACCATGTTAGCCAAAAACAAACAACAACAAACAAAAAAACCCTAACCCTTTGATTCCCTCACCCTATCCTTCAGCTTCCTGGAGGATGGTGGATAGGGTGAGGGAATCAAAGGGTTAAGTTTTTGCAGTTGATGGATAGGGTGCGGAAGCCAAAGGGTTAAAACATTACAACTCCATCTAAAGCCGTGGTGCAGAAGTCAAAGGATGATGATTAAAAACGAAGGGGCAGACACGGGACTGGAAGGGTGGAGGTGGTATAGGAGAGAAAACAGGAAATAGGAAAGAGGAGGGATGTGAGCGAGATAAGCTTGAACAGGGATGACCTATATTTTGCTGAGAAAAAGGACAAGATCACAGACTCCCACAAGGACACACACACACACACACACACACACACACACACAACAACACACACACACACGCGCGCGCCGTACACAAAGACACACACACCGTACACAAAGACACACACGTACACAAAGACACACACACACACGTACACAAAGACACCTCATACAGACACACACGCGCATATACACACACATATTCACTCCCTCTTTCTCCCTCCCTCTCTCTCTCTTTCACACATCTCTCTCTACATAATCACCTAATCCTATACTTTTGTTATCTTGTACTCTGTTCACAAACTCAATCCCACTTGCATCAATCAAATGTTACATTTTAAACTTCAATTGCCACATTGTAAGGAAAAAGTGTCTTCTTAATTCTGTAATCCTCATTTGTAGTCGGTATGTCTTCTGAGAGAGAGAGAGAGAGAAAGAGAGAGGAGAGAGAGAGAGAGAGAGAGAGAAGAAGAGAGAGAGAAAGAAACAGACGACAGACGACAGACAACAGAGAGAGGAGAGAGAGAGGAGGAGAGAGAAAGAGAGAGAGAAACGAGACAAGAAGACAGCGAAGAGAACAGAGCAGAGAAACAGAGAGAGAAGAGAGACAGCAGAGAAGAGAGAGAAGAGAGAGAGAGAAAGAGAGAGAGAGAGAGAGAGAGAGAGAAACAGACGAGAAGAAGAGACAGAGACAGACAGACAGACAGGAGAGAGAGAGAGAGGAGAGAGAGAGAGAGAGAGAAGACAGAGACAGAGACAGAAGACAGACAGAAGACAGACAGACAGACAGACAGACAGAGAGAAGACAGACAGAGAAGACAGAGACAGACAGACAGAAGAGAAGAGAGACAGACAGACAGACAGACAGACAGACAGACAGAGACAGAGAGACAGAAGAGAGAAGACAGAAGACAGACGACAGACAGAGACAGACAGACAGACAGACAGACACAGACAGACAGACAAGACAGAGAGCCTGTAGAGGAAAGTTAGGAGGGGAAAGGACTGGGGGAAGACAAGATACCCCAGGAAGAGTTAAGGCCTTGTCAAGATGGCGGCGGGCCACGCCATATAGGTTATATTAATGATTTCCAACTCCTTATTGATCCACATTGCCGAGCGCTGCCTCCAGTCCGCTTCCTCTGCTGGATTTGCTCAACTCTGCTCAATCCTTTGGGATAAAAAGTTAACCCTTTAGATGTTGGAAACATTTGGAGAAAAGATGTTTTCAGTCGAACAATATATAACAGATGGGAAACATCCATTTTCTTTTTTATTTGGGGGGGGGGGGGGGCTGGGGTAAGGGAAGGGGGATAATGAGTTAACTCTCTACACACTCGATATATCTGGAGCTAACATTTCTATTCTGCAACGAGTAAATCATATAATGTGAACGATTCAGCAGTAACTTAAGTTTTTAGAGTAAAAAACAGTCACACGTATATTCTTTGCGATACATTAAACCTCTCTGGAACAATGAGTTCATCCGTTAAATACTGGACACGTTTGGAGACAGTTTCCTTCCTAAGGACATGTAAAACACGCTAAACGTGTGATAACAGCATTCCAGAAAAGAAAAGAGTCACATATAAATCCCTTTTGATACAGAGGTAGCGTAGCCCCTTAAAAATTGGAAAAGTTGGACCTAACAAGTTAACACATAAAACGTGTAATAACGTTTCCAGAAAAGGAAAAACAGCCACACATAAATCCCTTTTCATAAAGAGGTGACCTCCTGAAAACTGAAAACGTTTGAAGATATATTTTCTTTCTAGAACAAGTAACATAAACAATGTGAATGATTCTGCAAAACCAAAAGCTTGAGAGCTGGAAAAGTATCATACAATGTGTATGATTCAAGGTAACATGTCAACCCCTTTAATGTTTTCAGTATTGCACATAACGACGTTTTCTTTCTTTGATAAAGTCAAATGTGAATGATTTTACGAAAATTAACGACTTCTGGTAGATAACGCTAACACTCACACATCTATTCTTTGGAATCCTTTCTTCTGAGTAGATCATTCTAACAATGACACATACAGTTTTGGGGATACAAAGTTAGCACCTTAAACACCAGGAAAGGGTTGAAAATAATGCTATCTTTGTCAATCATAAAACACACAATAAAAACGACATTGCACTACCAAGAGTCTTGACAGATTAAAATTGCGATACGTAAGGCATCTGGTATAAAGTTTTAATCCTTCAAAACAGTGGAAACGTTTGAAGCTAAAGTTTTCGTCCTCAAGCAAGGAAAATACACAATGTGACTGATTTTTCACCAACAAGAGTGTTGAAATCCAAAGAAAAGTCACAAGGAAATACTTTGGTATACTGAGTTGCTGGATCGTAACTTTGGTATACAGTTATTGGCTTGTAATTCTCAGACACTGAAAACGCTTGTGATAACATTTTCCTTCTGGAGTAAGTAAAAATTAACGTGAACTGATTTCAATTTGCACGTCTCTCTCTTGAACATAAGAAAAGTTGAAGACAACATTTTCTTTTTTGGGTTAAGTAAATCAAAAGCAAGCAACAACAACAACAAAACAACACAAATAAACAAACAAACAAAAAACAAAATAAAAACAAAAAAACAAACAACAAAACGGGAGCAGTCTAACGCTAACAACAATTCTGATAGCTGAAAAGGGCATATATTGTTTGGAACAACGGGTTTATCCCTAAAACGTTGGAAGAATTGGAGAAAACATGGTTTTCGTTTCTTATAGTTAATCATTTTTTTCTCATGGAATAACTAGAACACACAATGCGACACAAAGCAAAGGAGAAAGGCAGAAACAACACAGTGACAGAAAAGTGGGAATTGCTAGTACAGAATTTCCAGAACGTGGGGATATACTACTTAGTATATACTACTTACATTAAAAGAGCCCCCGGCATCCCACGGGAGGGGGAGGGGGTCAGGCATAGTAGACTCAGTGTCAATTTCAGATTTAATTCATTGTCGTTTCAAAGCCTTTCAGAGCCAGATCAACTAACAATTATTTCATATGAACGTCTCACGAATTTGGAATTTGTTCAAGAGTATTTATCACATTTTGGACATTTCCATATCACTCACCCTCTTACGTCTCAGAAATGCACCACTCAAAGTGGGAAGCAACTACTGCTTTATAATTACATTCAGTCATTGCTTTCCTGTAACAATTTTTTGCTGTTAGGTGGTGGAAGTTTTAAAAAGTAATGTTCATTTATTTTTGCAATCAAATTTTCGATGGGAAATACTGAAAAGATAAAATTAAAAATGTCTGACACGTAAACGAAATTTTGGCGATAATGAAAGAAATTAAACAGGAGTAGAAAGAACCCACACCTTGAAAAAGGGGGGTTATGTAAATTGCTGAACGTATCCCTCCAATACAATATAAAACCGTTGCTACTGTCTGCCTGCTTGTTTATCCGCATGTCTGCTGATCTGCTTATCTGCATAACAATGTTCATCAAGCAGAAACAACAACCACTAATGAAAAGAGAGGACCTCTCCCCTCCCCATCGACAGAAGCGTCGAGGAGGATACTGATACGTGTGCACACACACACACACACACACACACACACACACACACACACACACACACACACACACACACACACACACACACACACATATATATATATACATTCCCCCCTCCCCCCACACACAAAGAATGTCAAAGGCACGCAGACCGCTGGATGGATCCAGGTAGCATTCATGAATGAGGAAGTAGTGCCCGTCGTTCCGCTCTCGCCTTGCATAACACTCAATTCCATGTGTGTGTGTGTGTGTGTGTGTGTGTGTGTGTCTGTGTGTGTGTGTGTGTGTGTGTGTGTGTGTGTGTGTGTGTGTCTGTGTGTGTGTGTGTGTCTGTTGTGTGTGTGTGTGTGTGTGTGTGTGTGTGTGTGTGTGTGTGATGTGGTGTGATGTGGTGTGATGTGGTGTGATGTGTGATGTGATGTGATGTGATGTGGTGTGGTGTGGTGTGTGTGTGTGTGTGTGTGTGTGTGTGTGTGTGTGTTGTGGTGTGGTGTGGTGTGGTGTGGTGTGTGTGATGTGATGTGATGTGATGTGATGTGATGTGTGTGTGTTTGTGTGTGTGTGTTGTGATATGATGAGTTGTAATGTGATGTGATATATATATGTGTGTGTGAGTGAGTGTGTGTGTGTGTGTATGTGTGTATGTATGTGATGTGATGTGTGCGTACGTGCGTGCGTGCGTGCGTGTGCGTGTTTGTGTGCGCGCGCGCGCGTGTGTGTGTGAGTGTGTGTGGACGTGATGTGATGTGATGTGCATGCGTGTGTACGTGATGTGATGTGTCTATACGGCATGCCCACGGTGAGACCATACAGACAACAGACAAAACTTCACGCACAATTTACCTCTTATCATGTCAAACAATACAGCCAGTTGGCACACTCTCTACGTGTAATATGTACGGGCCACACGACATACTCTCAATGATCTCTACCCTCACTTTATAACCACCATCCACACCATACTAGTACTACACCGTAGTAGTAACACACTGTACTTACACTATACTACAGTAGTACTAACTACCACTCGTCTGTACGTGCACCGGGTCTAGCCAGCCACACCAATGACAATGTTCAAACCATGCGTGCTGTCCAGTCTATCGGTCATAAGGTCCATTTGAAGGATGTCAAACACAACACGTAAAAAAAGCCGAGTTTTAAAGTCAAATACCATCTTGTTGCTTCCTGAGCTTCTAATCCACCGTCCTCATCTCAAAGGGAAATTGTACAAAAACAACTAGGTGTCTAAAAGACTCAAACGATGCCCACTGGCAACGCACATTCAATGGAGTGTGTTGTAATGGGAATATGAAAGAAGACAATGCGACACGTAAGCACACGTAGACAAATATATCTATATATATATCTATATCTATATATATATCTATATCTATATATATATATATATATATATATATATATATATATATATATAAGGTCCATGAACATCTATCTAAGCTGTGATAATACACGTACGAAATGCCTTCAATTCTTACTTCCTGCACGAGGGGAAGAAGACAAACAAAACGTGTCAGACACGGACAGTATGAAAAACTGCCGGGGAAAAAAAGTGATTTTGCCCTGCCCGCCCCCCCCCCCCCCCCCTCTAAAACACAGACACACCAAATAACCTCCCTCTCCCATCAATACAAAACAAAACAAACAAACAAACAAAAACACACATAAACAAACAAGACAAAAAACAACCAACACAACAGAACCAAAACAAACAGCAACCAAGAACAAATCTAAACAAACAAACAAAAAGAGAAGACATCGTGGTGAAAAATTGGGAGAAGATGCCAGAATAAGCCAGCAGGCTGGAATGCAGGTTAAGCTTGAAAAACAGCACCTACAAAAAAACCCCACTCAAAACAAAATAATAACAAAACCAAACAACAACAAACAAACAAAAGGGAACACACAAACACACACACACACACACACACACACACACACACACACACACACACACACACACACACACACACACAAACACACACACTCACACACACACATATGCCAAAGACGAAACTGAATAATATAAGCACATAAACAAATAAAACACGAAAGCGGACAGAGCAGTGGAATCGAAAGCTTTAGTGGAGGTTGCAAGGACAGGAGGTGGTTTACGATTTCAATCCATAATACCGCACTGCCGATCCAAAATAATAAAAAACAACGCTTTGAAAAACAATGTAGCACAGTTTCATCCAAATCGCACTGACAAACATTACCTGAGAAAACAGGATTCCGTGTTGACAGATAATAACGGGTTTTATCCGAATTTACATTTACTGCCGTGTGCATCAGTTGTATGAATCCCAAGAAGACAAGTTTTACACTGTCTACCAAAACGTCACTACCTGCAAACACCACGAATCTTGTCGGTCACAGTAAATTGAAACTTTAAGGTCCGGAGGACACAGTCCCCCGTACTGATATAATTACACTACTACTACCTATAGAATAGATACAGATAGTCTTGTCATTGTAACAGATACAGTCTTGTCACTGTCATAAGTGAATATGGCTCATACGACACAGTGTCGTGCGTTGCCGTAGTTTTACCGTCACTCGACACCATCGCTACCTGCAAACACCACGGATTTGGTCTCTCACTGTCATATATAATACGGTTCATACGACAGTCTCGTGCCCTGACGTAGTTTTGCCCACCCACCTTACTGCTACCTGCAAACAGCGCAGTCCCTAGCCGTAGAGAACTGAATGATTCCCCAGGATCAATCTCCTTTCTGCACGCAAGCAAAAAATGTCCACATCCAGAATATCAATAGGCATTTGGATGACCAGATCTGCGGATAACGCATCTGCACGCAAACTGAGGTTCTTACGTTTAGATCATATCACTAGACAAGGCATATAAATGCCAGCCTAAATTACATATGCTGCGCTTTTGATGACAAGATAGCACTTTTAAAGGCAACTACAAATATTTACATAGAAGTTCAAACGGCTGTACATCTATCATATTTTATCGGCCAGCAATTATTGTACTTTATGGGCGAGCAATATTAACCAACACTTCAAACAAACAGATAACGCATTCATGATTGCATTCCAGAATACTGCACGTGGCACGACAGACATTTATGTAATAACAGTTGCAACTACACACACTGCCAATTTATTAGCAATCAGCACTAACATTGAAGTTTAGGTAATTTGATTATAACAATTTTCAGCATATCAAGAGCAATCAGCACTAATACTGAAGTTTAGATAGTTTGAAGATAAAATTTTTCAGCATATCAAGATTATATATGGAAATTCAAACGTAAACACAATGCATTCAGGAACAAACTATCTAACAGAAAAAGCAGCAGAACAACGTTCACAAACTGATACGGAATTTATGCAAGAAACTGAATACTTTCACACGCCCTCCGCTCAAATATGCTAGCGATGGTCTAGTGAGCTTCTTCAGTGTGTTTGTTGTGCGTAGGAAAGCCACATAGAGATGGGAGATGAGGGCCTAGTTTTTAATTCATCAAATAAACAGCCATTCAAACTACTACAGACTGATGATACATACCTTCAGACAAAGCATCATTTGCACAAACAGCAATACTGTTTACACTGCACATCAGCAGGTTTCAGTTCCGATGAGTGTTATGTAGTAGATACGTCCCACTTGCACTGGTCTGAAAAAGCAGCACACGCAAGCCTGCCTACATGATTTGCCCCACATATTGATTGGAAGGGGACACCAGTCTGGAAAGAAGAAAATCTATAGTCTTTACTTTCCAATTACTGCGTTCCGGAACGATTTTCGGGCAAGGCCGAAACTATTTGTGAAAAACCCCTGTGATATACAGGACAGTGCAAAATAAACCTTCACGGTGTAATAAATCGAAAACAGGAAGAAAAGTCAATAATGTGTATACCTATTCGTTCTGGGGAAATTCCCGGTCGAATTCAAGACCTCTGCTAACAAACAGTCGATAAAATTTGTTTCAAAGGATCCAGCTATTTTCTACAATATTGTTTCTAAGATCATGTAAAAAAAATCATAACGGTAATTCACGCCGCTCTTCTCGTGTATTTCCTAACAGTCCTGTCATGCATTCAAAAAAAAAAAAAAAAAAAAAAAAAAAAAATCTAAAGTATCATGCGCCATAACATCAACTGCTAACGATCCAGTTATGTGTTACACTGTTAGTAAAAAAAAAAAAGAAGAAGAAAAAAAAAAAAGCTGGCCTTGTATCATTCCTAACGATCGTACCGTCGGTTTAAGTCATTTCCCAATGGTATTACAGTTTGCTGTAACGACAATCCCTATACCAGTAAGCCAAGTGTGATAATGTCAATCCCTAACAATTCTGTCAACTATTGTAACATCAAATCTGAACGGCTTTTAATGATTCCTGCTTGAACCCTCCGATTCCCCCCACCCTGACCGCCAGCATCCTGCATTCTCAACCATACTAGCAAAGCAAAAAGTTAACCCTTTGACTCCCGCACCCTGTTCACCAGCTTCCTGCAGGAAGCTGGTGAACAGGGTGCGGGAGTCAAAGGGTTACCTTTTTGCAGTTGGTGGATAGGATACGAGTGTCCAAGGGTTAATTTCTAACTTCACTGCCATATATCAAAACGTCAGCTCGTAATCATGTCTGAAGTCTTCAACAAACTAATCACAGGGCAGCTTAGAGAGTCCCTCAACCGGCTTGTCAGATCAGCTCGTGCAATCCCATGACCGAGTAGAGGAGATGAGGAGATGGTGAGGATGGTCATGATTGCTGGTGTAGAAGCGACGCGGTTAGAGAGACGTGGTGTTGCGTAATTGAAAGAAAATAGCATCAAAAGAAATAAATTCAATTGCCAGAACTATCATTATCGTCAGGGAAGGCGGGAGAGAGAGAGAGGAGAGAGAGAGGAGAGAGAGAGAGAGAGAGAGAGAGAGAGAGAGAGAGAGAGAGAGAGAGAGAGAGAGAGAGAGAGAGAGAGAAGAGAAGAGAGACAGAGGCAGAAAGACAACCAAAGACAGAGTAGATGGGAGGAGAAGAGAAGAAGAAGAGGAAAAAGAAAAAAGACACACAAAAAAAGACGAGAACAGGAGGAACAGGAGGAGGAGGAGGAAGAAGAAGAAGTATGACTTTTTTCCCCTTTCTTTTTTTTTTTTTTTCTTTTTTTTTTGAGAGGGGTACTTTTCAAATATTAGATTAAGCAAACAGCTCATGCCTTAACAAGGCCTACATTACGTGCACACACACGCGCGCGCGCCCCTCACACACACACACCCTCCACCCCCAACATCCCCCACCCACCATACACACATACACAGAAATGCCCGTAAATCATACACAAGTGCACTCAGATCGGTGATAAATGTTGACAACGTTAATCTAATCAATCGGCATCCTTCTGAGCTTGAACTCCGCGCGATCCCAATACCCTGTCAACAACCTCCATTAATCTGCCATCGTGCCTCCCATTCTTTCATTACTACAACAGTACAAGACAAATTTCGCACGATAGCTAAAGGCCAGCACGCATACATACAGATATATTATTCATCTCAGCAACACAAACAACGGTCGTTTGATTTTGCAGAAAACGTGCAGTATTGATAACAATTATGACAAGAACAACACAAAGAGAATACGTAAATTTTATCGTATATACTTAGATTAAATATGAAATAATAACCACCACATGTGACATAACCACATATATGCATGTAAATATTTGGAGCACACATGCATGCATAGAGACAGAGACAGAGAGAGACAGAGAAGAGGAGAAAGAGAGAGAGAAAGAGGGAGGAGGGAGGGAGGGAGAGAGAGAGAGAGAGAAAGAGGGAGGGAGGGAGACAGACAGACAAGACAGGCGCTATGATACATTGGAACCAACAGCACCACCACTACTATTACTTTTCTGAGAGGGACAGGGAGAGAGGGAGGATGTGTGTGAGAGAGAGGTAGAGAGAGAGAGGGGACAGAGAGAGAGAGAGAGAGAGAGAGAGAGAGAGAGAGAGAGAGAGAGAGAGAGAGAGAGAGATTGAGAGAGACACAGACACATAGACACTCACAGAGACTGAAACAGAGAGGAGAGAACGCTGATCTATTATTTATACAAGAATTACTCTTTAAGCCAACCTCTGTCACTCCCTTGGTCTCTCTTCTGTCAAACTCTCTCAGTTTCTCCACCTCTGCTACACGCACATACAAACACAGACACAGACAGACAGACAGACAGACAGACAGACACACACACACACACACACACACACACACACACACAGCACACACACACACGTAAGAAAAGATATAGTTCAGTTGTTCCTTCACATAGTCCTACAGTCCTTGGAGAATCAAAGACAAAATTGACAGAAGGGTTACTGTTCATTCAGTCTCTCTCTCTCTCTCTCTCTCTCTCTCTCTACCCCACCACACACACACACACACACACACACACACACACACACACGAAAACTTAGTGAGACTGATGGATGAAAAGCCCTTCCTGACAAACCGTCTAGTACTGTCTCAAATTGACCCGACAGAACACTGAGGTACCATCACTGTTCATTCAGTCTCTCCCCCCCTCCACTTTTCCCTCCCTCCCCTTACTATATGATTCTCACCGCAACTTCCCTCCCCAAACTCCCGTGTTTCCTTCCTCCTACTTCCATTTCTCCCAGTCCTCACGTCTGGTGGCCATGATCAATGTACGATGCGCATAGCCAGAGTTGGTGCAAAAAAGAGAAGGAAAGAAAGATCAATGCACGATACGTAGAGTGGATCTGGTAAAAAAAAAAAAAATCAATGCACGATGCATATATCAGATCAGGTACAACAACAACAACAACAACAACAAAAATCTAAACACAACACATATAGCAGATCTAGTGCAAAAAAATCAATGCATGATGTGTAAAGCAGATATTTGGTGCAAAAAAAGATCAATGCATGATATGTATAGCAGATATTTGGTGCCAAAAAGATCAATGTACGAAGTGTATAGCGATATTTGGTGCCAAAAAGATCAATGCACGATGTGTATAGCAGATCTGGTGCCAAAAAGATCAATGCACAATGTGTAAAGCAGATATTTGGTGCCAAAAAGATCAATGCACGATGTGTATAGCAATATTTGGTGCAAAAGATCAATGCAGATGTGTATAGCAATTTGGTGCCAAAAAGATCAATGCACGATGTGTATAGCAGATATTGGTGCCAAAAAGATCAATGCATGATGTGTATAGCAATATTTGGTGCCAAAAAGATCAATGCACGATGTGTAAAGCAGATTTGGTGCCAAAAAGATCAATGCATTGTGCTAAAGCAGAATTTAGTGCCAAAAAGATCAATGCATGATGGTAAGCAGATATTTGTGCCAAATATCAATGCACGATGTAAAGCAGATATTTGGTGCCAAAAAGATCAATGCACGATGTCGTATAGCAGATATTTGGTGCCAAAAAAAATCGATGTTATAGCAGATTTAGTGCCAAAAAGATCAATGGCACGATGCCGTATAGCAGACATTTAGTGCCAAAAAACAATCATGTATGTAGATAAAATATTAGTGCAACAAAAAAAGATCAATGACGATGCGTATAGCAGACATTTAGTGCCAAAAAAAATCGATGTATAGTAGATATTTAGTGCCAAACAAGATCAATGGACGATGCGTATAGCAGACATTTAGTGCCAAAAAAAATCGATGTATAGTAGATATTTAGTGCAAAAAAGATCAATGGACGATGCGTGTAGCGGATTTGGGGCCAACTATGAACTACTCAATGCTGAAGTGTCAGCTCACGTTCTCGGCCCCACCCCTAAACTAGTTATTGTCTGACTCCACTCCTCTCCCAATCGTTTCATACAATACAACCGTTTCATTGCAAGCACACACACACACACACACACACACACACACACACACACACACACACACACACACACACACACACACACCACACACACACACACACACACACACACACATCTTTCTCTCAAATACAGACATTCTGTAAGATAACACACTGTACCCCATACGATCAACCCAGTCGTCCCTGTACGATCAAAGTCCAGAACTAACCTGAGGCAATCAGAAAACTTGATGTACGGTCAATGTTCATTCAGTCTCGTGGACAGGCAAATTGACACACACCCTGGACAGATATAGTCGGATGAAATAGTCTTCCTTTCCCTTTGCAGACAGTCCAATACTGTCCCAAGAAGACGAAATAAACCTGAAGAAGGATTCATCAAGTCGCACAGATAGAGAGACATACCACTGGTATGTGTAGTCTTCCTCTCACACTGGTAGCAGAGTCTAGTACTGCCCTGAGGACCAACCAGACTTAGATTCTATGTTCATTCACTATTTAAAAGCCCCCTACCTCTCCTCACTGATTGTCCCCACACCCCCTCTCCTCCAACCCACACTCTCCCAGCAGACTACCATGATGACCACAGAACTCCCCAACACCTCGACCTCCCTCCAAATCCTCCATTAGCTTTCTACCTCCTCCCCCTCCACCACAACACCCTTACTTTTATCACTTCCCTGTCCTCTGGTCTGGTAGTAACGAAGATCAATGTTTGATGTGCACAAGGGACTTGGGGTCAACCTGTGGACAGTTGGCAGGGTCAGTGTCTGCACTCTCTCACACCCATCCGGTACTTTCTCACCCTCCTTTCCTTCTCACCCTCCTTTCCAACTGTTTCATGCACATACCAGCCCGTGCACATACACATACACATCATATCCTCTTGCTCGAGTGCACACACACAACACACACACACCACACACACACACACAACACACACACACACACACACAGAGACACACACACAGACACACACACACACAGACACACACACAGACACACCCACTTCCCTATGAGTAATACATTCCTTTACACTGTTTTTAAAGGGCCAGAC
>JAPXFY010000021.1:18422063-18434563 GCA_030674185.1 Monoplex corrugatus | reverse complement strand
GAAGAAATATTTTTTAAAAAAAGAAGAAAAGAAAGAGGAAGAAGAAGCCGACGAGAAGAAGATGATAGCCTACGAACACTGCTATGGCTTGCAGGATCTTTAACGTACACTTTTGATGTTCTACATGTACGTGTGTACGCACGAAATGATTTCAGGTACAAGCAGGTCTGCATAAAGTTTTGACCAGGAAGATGACAGGAAGATGAGGAAAATTTCCAACTTTAACCCACCAGGTGCTATCCTGACAGGATCGAACTCAAGACTTTTCTACTGCAAATCCCACGTCCTAACCAACTGGCTTTAGACAGTATACTTCTACGTGTTGCCAGCAGTTGGAGTTTCCAAAAGGCAGATTCATGTTACTGCAGCTCGAATGAAGGACTGTAGACCACAGATTTATTAAGTGTACACCATGCAGATTTAGACCCAGGACTTACAAGTCTTTACAAAGTACGTCCCTGCTGCTCATAGCTGTCTCTAAAGAAACTCGACAGCTGATGTCAGTGACGTGAAAGGAAAGAGAGCGGACGAAAGTGCAGACACGGCAAGATTCATTTCAATATTGGCCATGCAAACAGAAATGTCGTTTTCAGACTGTCTCCTTATCATAGTCGACACTCGGCGATTTCTATGGAAGCTACGGCCAAGGAACTATCCTCTACTCTCAGCACGCTCCTCTGTTACTTTTCAAGAAACGGATAGAAGGTGCAGATCAAGCAATCTAGCGCAGAGAGAGACACAGAGAGAGAGAGAGAGAGAGAGAGAGAGAGAGAGAGAGAGAGAGAAAGAGAGAGAGAGAGAGAGAGAAAGAGAGAGAGAGGGAGAGAGAGAGAGAGAACAGAGACAGAGACAGAGACAGACAGAGACTGAGACAACACACACACACACAACACACACACACACACACACACACACACACACACACACACACACACACACACACTAAAATCACTTTAGTGAATAGACATTAAATCAAAGACCACCACCACAGAGAGAAAGAGAGAGAGAGAGAGAGAGAGAGAGAGAGAGAGAGAGAGAGAGAGAGCAGACAGACAGACACAGAGAGAGGCACTCCCCCCCCCCCCCCACCACACACAACCTTTCCGCTCACCTTTCTGTATACGCCGAACAGAGCACATTATCTCTTGGAGTAATAACAGGCTTTACACAGACCACAACAAGACAGAAGGCATTGTCTTGAAGAGAGATACCACGATTCAGTCTTTGCAAAAGGGCTCGTATTTCAATGAAAAAATGGCTACAACCCAATTCTCACTGACATCTTTGACCTACGCCCCCTCTCCTTAAACACAGAAAAACAAAGAAAGAAAGTAACAAAAACTCCTTCGGTACACAAGCCAAAAATATGAAGCTATTTTCGTAGCGTTCGTGTCTGTTTTCCCACACGCAATTCAAAACTCAATCGCCGTCTCAGGAGCCTTTTCCCTTCATAATGCCGTGAGCGATACGTTATATATAAACAAATAAATGTATACTCCAGGGTCCATACTTCCAGCCCTCTCCAAATGCTGTAATTGCTATTTTTGTTTAAAGCCCAGCCGACTGCATAGAGCCATATCAGGGCTTTAACCGTTTCAAAACAAAAAACATTGTAACAGGCAAAAAAAAAAAAAAAAAAAAAAAAAAGGGAAAAGAAAATTAAGCACATCAATGCATTTGCGCACATAATCTAAGGAGATGTCACTGTCGTTAACCACTCCGTTCAATTTATTACACATGGGATTTAAAAAACATTCATGACAACAAATTTAAACCAAACATAACTAAGGACACTACAACATACAGAAGTAAATGCCTAAATTATCTAAAACTGATTCCGCATATGTTATTTCGTTACAGCCAATAATGCACTTAATACATGTACTTAATTATCAATCCTAAGAGAAAGTATGTAAGACTTTATCGAACACATACAGGTGAATGGACCAGCAAGGCAGAAAACGATAGGAAGAAATGACAAAAAGCAAAGAAGAAAGAAAGAAACAAAGAGAGTGACAGAAAAGAGGAAATTTCTAGCACAGAATTTCCTGAAGGTGGGAATACTATTTATACTGAGTCCCCGGCATCCCCACGGAGGTTTCCAAATGCTGAAATAACATTGTAAATATTAGGTTTATTTCACAGCACGTAATTTCAAAGCATCCATTCATTTACATATTACGATCTCTCTTATGTTTCATGTACAATTTTGATTTTTCCTATAGTCTTCATAACTGAAGGGCTTTTTTTTGTTCGTTTGCTTGCATTTTTTTTTTATACCAATGATGTTTGATTATAATATATGCTTATTTGTAGACATATGATTAAGTAAAAAGAGAGGAAAACAAAACAACAACAAAAGCTAAAGCCATATTAACAACCCCTGTATCGTGAGTAAGTCTGGTGTGACTATGGCAAGGGAAAAAAGGGCATTACATATTAAAGGCAGCCCAGCCGTGATATATTACTGGTCTGATCCTATCACCTAAATTTGTACAGACGGAGATGATTAGCGGGTTGACTGTTTTTGACAGCATTCCAATTCAATGTAGACAAAACGGAGGTGGACACTTGGGGAACAATTATGCGCTGGCACGGAATACTACCGCCTCCCGCATTTCTCACTCCAGTACCCCCTACCTCCGCGCGCCCCCCCCCCCCTCCACTCTTCTTACTGTATTGCTATTACTCCAGCCAACACAGACATTAGCGGCGAGAGAAAATCGCTGTCCGGAGATGAGAGATACCAGTCTTACCACACAATTAGATCTTCACACGGAATCACAACAGGTTCCTCCCTTCTTCAACCAGCTGGCAAACACTTCGTTCACAGCAAACACCACTAGCACTGTGCCGTTTCTTTTGGAAGCAAGCATCTCACTACTGTTTTGTATTTTCTCAACCATTTGATATACTTTTTGTGACCCATCAGGGAAAAAACTGCTTACTTCATTTTGGGGTGTCTTGAGATATATACACTCTGAAATCTATTTTCATGTGAATCACATAGCACGGGAAAGCCAAGACAAAAGACTCTTCCAGCGATAAGCAACATGTGGGGCTGTGCAAGGGCTACACCGCGTAATTATTCAGTCAAACGTACGCAGTCTGATAGAAAGAAAGACCAAACTGTTTAAAATCACTTAAGTAAACAGACACTAAAATCAATCACCAAATTGTCTAAAATCACTTAAGTAAACAGACACTAACATCAATGACCAACACCACCAACTAAAATCACTTAAGTTAACAGACACATCAATGACTACCGCCATCAACCATGACAAAATGTGCCATGTAAATCGAAAAGAAGCTTTATTTTGAGCAATCTAAGGGCACTTTAAATAAGCTAAATTTGTATGCTTACAAAAATATCGGTGTCTAATGAATGCAATTCCGCTAAAAACTGAAAAGTCACCCTTATGACATATTTATGCCTCTATAGATTTTCGCCTCTACAACTTACCACTGGTTTTGTAAATGAGTCAAACTTTTTTTCTTATAGCAGTTTATCCTATCACGATGCTACCAAACAATATTCCAGTAATCGTCGATGAAAAAAACAATTATCAAAACTTCATTATACAATTTCATCCACAACTCCACTCACCCAACCAATCATTCTACCCACGAATCGATTGTGAGTACGACCCACTGTTCCAATTCTTGTCAACCATTTGCAATTAACAGAATTTTTTCTCAAAA
This sequence comes from Monoplex corrugatus, assembly GCA_030674185.1. Lineage (NCBI taxonomy): Eukaryota > Metazoa > Mollusca > Gastropoda > Littorinimorpha > Ranellidae > Monoplex > Monoplex corrugatus. The sequence goes on along the minus strand of JAPXFY010000021.1, from coordinate 18,430,858 downwards.
AAGCAGGTGTGCTCACACAAGAAAACAAACAAATTACAATCCGTCTATGGAGACTCACCACCCACAACAGCCAAAACAGACAAAGCAGACAAACAGAAACGCATGGCAGACTGGCATGGAGTGTTTGCCCAGGACAGAAAAATCAATGGGAAGGAGATAGGGCAACATGAACAACTATTGATTTGTTCAGTTTTTGATATTGCCAACGACCCTTGAATTGCTCTTGTTTTGTTTGCCCATTTCTAAAACTAATTATAGATAAATGTAGATTCTTACGTTGTAACGTTTTTTTTTTTCTTATTTCTGAAACTAAGTAATGAAAAATGTTGATTTTTACGTTGTTCTAATTTTGTTTGTTTTTTTCTGAAAATAAGTATCGAAAAATGTAGATTTTTTTGTGTTGTTCTAGTTTTGTTTGCTCATTTCTAAAACTAATTACTGAAAAATGTCGAATCGTGCGTTGTTCTAGTTTTACTTGCTTATTTCTAAAACTAATTATTGAAAAATGTAGATTTTTACGTTGTTCTAATTTTGTTTGCTCATTTCTAAAACGAAGTATTGAAAATGTAGATTCTTGTGTTGTTTTAGTTTTTATTTCTAAAACCAATCATTGAAAAATGTAGATTTTTTTCTGCGTTGTTCTAGTTTTGTTTGGTCGTTTCTAAAACTAATTATTGAAAAATGCAGATTCTTACGTTGTTCTTGTTTTATTTGCTCATTTCTAAAACTAATTACTAAAGAATGTGGTATACGCTGAGCTTTATAGACATTAAGACAACAGCACGAAATTTGCCAACTTCTGTTTCCTTTACCCTGTGCGTATAAAACTAGACGGTGAAACTATGCAAACCTCTCCCTTTCCTGCCAAATGAAAGCACAGTCTACAAAGCTGTAAGATTAGAAGACATTTGTAGATTAGACTTGCAGATTTGTGAGTTCCTGCAGAGATGAACAAATAACCTTAAAACGTACTCTAACTACAAAACGAGTGGGACTAAAATCGTTCGTCAAGACTTGAAAATTCTTCAGCTAAAGATATTTTTAAGGGGAATAGGAAGGAAGACATGGGTATCATGCATGCGCGTCCAAGTCAATTAATGACAGTCTTACATGATATAAATCAGTCTTGTCTGGTTATATTAAATACGCGTTCTGATTCTATTTTTGTCTTTTTCTGGTTCCTGTATGCTTGAACATGGGCAGTCGCACTTGTTTTGGATTTTGTGTATTGTACTGACGGACTTAAATGATACAAATTAATTGTACATTGTAATGACGGACTTCGATGATACAGACTAGTTGTACGTTGTAATGACGGACTTAGATGATACAGACTAGTTGTACGTTGTAATGACGGACTTAGATGATACAAACTAGTTGTACATTGTAATGACGGACTTAGATGATACAGACTGGTTGTACGTTGTAATGACGGACTTAGATGATACAGACCAGTTGTACGTTGTAATGACGGATTTAGATGATACAGACTGGTTGTACGTTGTAATGACGGATTTAGATGATACAGACTGGTTGTACGTTGTAATGACGGACTTAGATGATACAGACCAGTTGTACGTTGTAATGACGGATTTAGATGATACAGACTGGTTGTACGTTGTAATGACGGATTTAGATGATACAGACCAGTTGTACATTGTAATGACGGATTTAGATGATACAGACTGGTTGTACGTTGTAATGACGGATTTAGATGATACAGACCAGTTGTACATTGTAATGACGGACTTAGATGATACAGACCAGTTGTACATTGTAATGACGGATTTAGATGATACAGACCAGTTGTACATTGTAATGACGGACTTAGATGATACAGACCAGTTGTACATTGTAATGACGGATTTAGATGATACAGACTGGTTGTACATAGTAATGATGGACTTAGATGATACACACTAGTTGTACGTTGTAATGACGGACTTAGATGATACACACTAGTTGTACATTGTAATGACGGACTTAGATGATACAGACTAGTTGTACATTGTAATGACGGACTTAGATGATACAGACCAGTTGTACATTATAATGACGGACTTAGATGATACAGACTACTTGTACATTATAATGACGGACTTAGATGATACAGATTAGTTGTACATTGTAATGACGGACTTAGATGATACAGACTAGTTGTACATTGTAATGACGGATTTAGATGATACAATTAGTTGTACATTGTAATGACGGACTTAGATGATACAACTAGTTGTACATTGTAATGACGGATTTAGATGATACAGACCAGTTGTACATTGTAATGACGGACTTAGATGATACAGACTGGTTGTACATTGTAATGACGGATTTAGATGATACAGACCAGTTGTACGTTGTAATGACGGACTTAGATGATACAAACTAGTTGTACATTGTAATGACGGACTTAGATGATACAGACTAGTTGTACGTTGTAATGACGGATTTAGATGATACAGACCAGTTGTACATTGTAATGACGGATTTAGATGATACAGACTAGTTGTACGTTGTAATGACGGATTTAGATGATACAGACCAGTTGTACATTGTAATGACGGACTTAGATGATACAGACTGGTTGTACGTTGTAATGACGGACTTAGATGATACACACTAGTTGTACATTGTAATGACGGACTTAGATGATACAGACTAGTTGTACGTTGTAATGACGGACTTAGATGATACAGACTAGCTGTACATTGTAATGACGGATTTAGATGATACAGACCAGTTGTACATTATAATGACGGATTTAGATGATACAGACTACTTGTACATTGTAATAACGGATTTCAATGATACAGACCAGTTGTACATTGTAATAACGGATTTCAAAGACACACACTGGTCGTACATTGTAATGACAGTCAATTTGTTCGTTCTGTTACAAGGCCCCAACAATGACTGTACAGATTCCAGTGTCCGGTGCCACTGCCCCAAGTTATTCCAGCACTTCCATGCTGCTTCAAAATCCTTTCGCCTGATTTTGTTTAGTATCTCTTTCTGCCTTTTCTCCTGCCGATTCCATGTCACGACTTGCCTTATAATACCTGTGACAGCTTGCAGTTGTGAAAAAAAAAGTGAAAATAACAGCACATCTATAGCTTAAAAATTACACGCTTGAGCCGACAGATCTTATGCATATCGTACACAGTGTGGCATTCTGCCTTCACTGTAAAAGTTTCATACCATCCTGTTGAATCCATTGATCCAGCCCTTATGAATGATTTATACGAAGTTTGCACACACACACACACACACACACACACACACACACACACAACACACGCACACACGCACACACACACACACACACGCACACACGCACACACGCACCACACGCACGCACACATAAGCAAACACACACACCCACACGCACACACACACACACACACACACACACACGCACACACACACACACACACACAGACAGAACTAACGAAACAGCCGACAATGACTATGTTTCACAGTCAATAAGCAGAGGGTCCTGAGCACGGTGGAGTGATGTAGGGTAGGGTAGGGAAGGCAAGGAGGGCTGCAGTAGGCAGCAGGTAGCCAGCCGCAGCCTGGACACAGCCAACAATGTGCCATTCCAGTCCACTGCCGGCCTCCACACCCCCAATCAATACTCATCGCCCCGACACAGTTAATATGGTATACTAGCGGCTTTTAATGTGGAAAACTCGAACTTTTTTTTCTTTTACTATTATTTATCTTTTTTTTTAAGATCATCGCACTCAGGGAGGTTACCTTTGCGCTAACTTTTTTTTTCGCCCCATTTTCTGCGCCATCTTAATGGCCACAGAAGCTGGCACTCCTTTTTACAATGCAATGATGATGATGTTGATGAGGATGATAATCATGATGCTATGGAGTCCCATCTGTGACTGAGACTGCGTGACAGGACTGTACTCTACGCTTACTATCATAATGTATCCTGGCGTCAACCAGGCCCGAGAGATATTGACAACTGCGGTGCTGGTCAGAAGATTTGAGCAACACCTCAATGACGCATCCGTGAAGTGGATGAGACTCGACTGTGTGGTCCCAGTCTTCCCAATGAGCCCATAGCACGCCCAACTCTCGTTAGAAGCCAGTTCGAGCCGAAAAATCCCACAATGATTTTTGAAGGTACTGATGGGGATTTGAACCCACAACCTTCCAGTCTGTAGTCCGTTGCGTTAACCATTACACCACAGCGATTGGTGAAAACTCGGAACATTTGTCGTAGAAGAATCAAACCTGCCTGGTGAAAATCTAGACACTTCGTTGTGGAAAGCTCGAAGTTTGCTAGAAAGACAGTATTTTCAGCGACACACATGTTTATGGGACAAATATGAAAGCTTATTATTAGTATCACCAAACTTTACAGATACACTAGAATTAGTTCAGTTCAATTCAACTGATTCCAAACCCAACCGATCGTATTGTGAAATTCGGACACAAAAGTCAACAGTTATGACTAGCAGTCATAAACAGACTATTATGAATAGCAGCCTCATACAAACGAGTAGATAAATATGTACATGCATTTGCATACACTAACATTTGTTGCAATCATATTTGCAAAACTGAGAAGACAAGCACATTCTCTCAACCTGTACTTTTCAAAGGGAATAATGGATGAAGTGGTACGCACGAGTGACGCGTGTGACTGTAGATCATGCATATACATTACATATTATCTGGAATCATCACATTTGATATTATGACGTTCTTTTGCGCCAAATAGACTTTCTTGAATCTGGCACTGTTTAATAAAGATGGGGTTTTTGAGGTAGTATTACGAGGCTGAAAGTGTCTTAGCATTGTGGTTTGTAGTCTGTATTGAACTTTTCACACCAATGATTTTTTGTGTCCTATCCATAATTCTGCGTCATTTACATTCTGAACATTGGCTAAAAACAATAAGGGTGATAACATAACAAATAAAAAAAATCAAGAAATCAAGTAACAAATCAGAAGTGATTCTCAAGAAATTAAATTATACGTAAGAAATAGCGATAATTAAATCGAATATGAATCACAACTAACGAGGAATCCAATTATGATTCCAAAGTCATTGGAAAAAGAGTCATGAATCGAAAGTAGCAAGAAATCATATCATAAATCAAAAATACCGAAAATAATGATTCGAAAGCAGTGGGAAATCGAATTCAGAAGATAACAAATTGCCACTCATCACGTTACTGTACCTCATAAGCGCGTGCTTACAATATACAAACAAAAATTACCAACATCTTTGGATTTCTTTCTTTTGATGAAAAAAAGGTACCATAGGTAGCAAGCCTCCCACTATCAGCCCAGCTAGGAAATCCCCCATGACAAAACAGATCCGTACCGGTAAGGGGGGTACCAGAGTTCAATACTCTTCCAGAGATCTATATCTATCTCACCGTTCGTCGACCTTGCTATGACATCTGAAAAGACACTCAGTCTGTCTGTCTATCCGTTAGTACTGTTGTGTTTCAACGCAATTTTGTAATGCCGTCTGTTGGTCCGTGTCTGTCTTGTTGCTCACATCACACATTTTTTGCACAAGTACATTCCGATATATTTGTTGATGAAAGTGCACTGCAGAGAAATGTCTTTCCAAGAGATGAAACCCAGCCATATTAACAATCTGTCGCTCCTAGGGGGCCGTTGACTTGTAGTCCATGTTACTGTTTCCTTGCGTATTGGTGATAAACGTTTACAAAAGCAAATAAAACACTCAAGACTGTTGCTCTGTATACAGCAATCTCTGTGGCAAGCCTGATACCACGGTCTTGCCGCAATGCCTAGGTCAGCCTTCCAAAGCAGTACAACCCCATCGTCAAAGAGATCCACTGTTGCTCACTGTACAGTGTACTGCTAAAGTAACAGAACTTGTCGACAGTCTTGATCTCCTGGCTGCTGATGATAATCAAAGATGCTGAAGCGCCACGAACCTGAGATAATGTTGGCTGAAAACACTGCCTCTGTCTCTTTGAAGCTGATTGCAAGGCTGCAGAAAATTGGTCAGTGATGTGCATGATGTCCTCGTGTGAGTATGCAGCCTGTGCTTAATCATCTGTGAAAAGACATTCCCACAAAACGATCAGAGCACTTTGGTTTTTTAAAGAATCTCCGCATGTTTAAGAATTTACCATCTGAGTAGAATCTGATCTGCATACCTCTCTCACAATCAGGGGATGTATCAATCAGTACTGCTTTAAACAAAGAGGAGAAGAAGGTAGATGCTATAACGCATCCCTGTTTCACTCCATTCTGCACTGGGAACTGTTTGATTGCCTGATCATTCTCTTGCAACTTGGGCAGTATACTACTGTGAGAGGAAACAATCAGTAATACAAGCTTTTGAGAGCAAACAAAATTCTGCCGTATCTCACACAAACCCTTCCGGTTACTAAAGTCAAATACTTTGGTCAGATCTACACACACTAAGTAATGCTCTTGTTTTGTTTACGGCAGTTTCCTTGCTGCTGGCGAATAGCAAACACCATGTCACTGGTACCTCTTTTACCACAAAAGCCATACTACTACACGGAGACTCAGGAATGATAGGCTTGGCTACATGGGTGATGTCTGTTAAGAAAGATTCTGGCAAGGATCTATCCTGCAATACACAGGAGGGATATCCCCTCACAAATTCTGCATAGGTCTGATCGCCTTTCTTCATGTAGGTCTTAATGTGGATAATCATAGCATCTACAATACCAAACAGAACAACGCTATTCCTCTGTCATCAATGGTCCAAACATTATTCAGAAGATAACAAGACTTAACGAGAGAAACACCAACCTAATAATACCTTCACAGATGATAATTGCCAGTAATGGTGGGGAAGAATCAAACATCAGCTTTCCTACTGTGAACCACAAAAGATATTTTTTGTCATGATGGGACATATATCACAATGAAATTTGCGGCGAAAATAACGACTTGCAACCAATTATTTTTCTCTCCTTCCATTCAGAACCGGCCAAGGACGAAATAGATACATAATACATTTGCATTAATCAGCAGGCAGGCACAGAGAGAGAGAGAGAGAGAGAGAAGAGAGAGAGAGAAGACAGAGAGACAGGAAGAGAGAGAGAGAGAGAGAGAGAGAGAGAGAGAGAGAGAGAGAGAGAAACAGACAGACAGACAGAGACGGACGGACAGAGACAGACAGACCGACCAACCGACAGACAGACAGACAGACAGACAGACAAACAGAGGCAGAGAGAGACATAAGACGTTCCCCTATAAAAGAAGCATGTATAGGAAAACGATGAACAGAACAAGGAAAACAGTGATGAAAAAGGAGAAAGAAGAGAATAAAGAAGTAGGGGATCTTAATTCTCTGGAGAGAAAATCTATGATTTCCAATCGCTAAACCAAACCTTACAATACTCATCATAATTCGCATCCTTTGAACATACATTACAATCAATTGAACAATCACACATTATAAATAAAATCTCTCTCTCCCTCTCTCTCTCTCTCTCTCTCTCACTCACTCACTCACTCACTACTTCCACCACCATCACCACTGCAACCGACCTTCGTAAAATTTCCGAACATGTTTTCAGTCAATACCGAACTCACAAACGTTGTCGGGCACAGACCAGTCAAGGACACACACAGACACAGACACACACACACAGACACACACACACACAGACAGACACACACACACACACACACACACACACACACACACACAAAACACACACACACACACACACACACACACACACACACACACACACACACACACACACACACACACACACACACACCCACCCACCACCACCACCACCACCACCACCACCTCAACTGATCTTCGTAAAATTTCCAGAGATGTTTCCAACACATAAGCATTGTTTCTCCTCAAGCACTAATCAGTAACCACCTAACATTAGATAACAATACTTAAAACGAGAGTAACACCAACCCACCTTCTTCAGTAGGTACCAGCCAACAGCACTATGAGCAAGGCAATCGGGCGGTCTCAGCCATCCAATTATGAACGGAACGCACATCACATCACACCACGATAAAATAATTAGCCAGGATGACGGTCTGCATGAATGGCTGGCAGGCACAAGCATGCTAGCAATATTCCTTTTTCTTCTGCGTTTCAACACCAGCCAGATTAACCCTTTGACTCTCTTACCTAACACCAGCCAGATTAACCCTTTGACTCTCTTACCCTATTAACCCTCTGACTCTTACCCTATCCATCAGTTTCTCGCATTATCAGCCATAATGGCAAGACAAAAAACTAACCCTTTAACTCCCTCACCCTATCTACCACGCAGCTTCCTGCATCAGCAGTCATGATAGTAAAGCAAAAACTTAACCTTAACCCCTTACCCTATCCACTGAAGGCGTAAAAGGGTTAAGTTTTATCATCTAATGGACAGGATATTCACTAGCGAATATCAAAGCTGTTGAGTTTAAAAAACTCGTTGGTGGATCTCAGGAATGCGTTATCAACCACAATGGCAAGGCAAAAAATTAACCCTTTAACTCCCTCACCCTATCTACCACGCAGCTTCCTGCATCAGCAGTCATGATAGTAAAACAAAAACTTAACCTTAACCCCTTACCCTATCCACTGAAGGCGTAAAAGGGTTAAGTTTTATCATCTAATGGACAGGATATTCACTAGCGAATATCAAAGCTGTTGAGTTTAAAAAACTCGTTGGTGGATCTCAGGAATGCGTTATCAACCACAATGGCAAGGCAAAAAATTAACCCTTTAACTCCCTCACCCTATCTACCATGCAGCTTCCTGCATCAGCAGTCATGATAGT
>JAPXFY010000021.1:18404563-18412063 GCA_030674185.1 Monoplex corrugatus | reverse complement strand
TGATGGGATCTAACGTCTCCCAGGACGCTCTGCCTGACCTCAAATCCTCTTCAAAGCCATCCCCACCCTCCAAACACACACACACACACACACACACACACACACACACACACACACACACACACACACACACACACACCGTCCTATCTTCTCAACGTCATTCCCCCAATGGGAAGAGATAATTGTTAACATGAGCGGAAAGCCTCGAAATTTCGCTTGCTATTTCGATTAAAACGCTACAATGATTTCGGTTTTACAGCAATTTCATCGATGACTTTTCTTACATCTTTTCTTTAAAAGTTCACTATAATATTGTGGGTTTCCCTGTAAAACCTTCAATTCTCATGTGATAAGTTTACACCTGTATTTTTCCTTCAAGTTTTCTTCGGTGGTTAAAGGGATTTATAGAAAATGTTATTTACGTTCACGTGCAGCGTGTGCTGTATGCCCTGTGACAAGACTGAGAAGATGGTGCTGGCTAGTGAGGCGCGTTATTTGACAGAACAGATGGAACTAATAACTGAAACCATCATCAAAAACTACATTTAACACTTCACGAAATCTCGTACGGGCGATAACAAATGCAAAAACAGTGTCTGCAAGCTTTTCGTGTTTTCAGACCTTTTAATAGGAGGTTCAAAATCGAACGGTCTTATGCCAGACTAAATATTTGTTTGTCAAGTTTCAGTGATGATTGGAACAACTGATATGAAAAGTTTTCTCAACAGGGAATAGTTACTTTTCTCTGTTAAACTTCATGTTTAAAATGATACGATCACTGGTCACAACACTGTTAACACATGTTTCTGTATGCTGAATAATGTCTGTAAGTCGATACTACAGTTTTCTAGTGTATGACTTACGGTATGGTATGTGATTAAATTCTTCGTTGAACACTGTAAAACAAAGGACAAGAATAACATTTCAAAAAAATCCCCCCATCCCCAAAAAGAAAACAACTACAACCACTCACCCAACAAACAACTTAATCACTCAATCAGTAGTTATAATTACGGATTGCTTGCACCAAAAACTGACCATTATAATAATCAGCTAATGTAATAACACCTCGTGATTCCCTGGGTTAATCAGAGCCAGACGTAGCTTGGAATCGAAATCATATCAAAACAATACAAATACAAACATCATTTTCAACAGGTGCCAGATAACGACGGCATTGGTGCACCAGAAGGAAACATCGTGCTTATAACTAGATAGAAAAAAAAAAAAAAAAAAAAAAAAGAAAATTCGACCTATATCATCTTGACGCTAGTAATTCACCATAATCATCCCTCCTTTTTAAACCATTTCCTTGTCCACCCAGAGACGTCCCCAAGGTTTCCAAGAGACAGACGCAAGACAAGGACACAAACAAACGGAACTCAGTGTATGATGATCTCAGTAGTTCAGTTCGTCCGCTCCATGTCTGAGGAAGACGGAAGGAAGACTGAAGGAAGAATGTTGAAGGGTGGGAGGAAGAGACAGGGCAGGAGTATAAGCCTAGAGCACGCAAGAAATGTCGACTATCGTAAGGATCATGACAGATCTGGTCTTTGCATTCATCTCTTCCATCTTATCTCCCTTCACCTTTTTCTTTTAAGGATGTCCATTGAGATCGATCCGTGTGTGTGCGTGCGTGTGTGTGCGTGCGTGCGTGCGTGTGTGTGTGTGTGTGTGTGTGTGTGTGTGTGAGTGTGTGTGTATGTGTTTGTGTATGTATGGGTGGGGTTTGTGTGTGTGTGTGTGTGTTGTGTGTGTGTGTGTGTGTGTGTGTGTGTGTGTGCGTGAGTGTGTGTGTGAGTGAGTGAGTGTGTGTATGTGTGTGTATGCGTGTGTGTGTGTGTGTGAGTGAGTGAGTGTGTGTATGCGTGTGTGTGTGTGTGTGTGTGGTGAGAGAGAGAAAAGAGAAGAGTGAGAGAGAGAAAGGGAGGGAGACAAAGAGAGAGAGACAGCGCGCGAGAGGGACAGAGAGAGAGAGAGAGAGAGAGGGACAGAGAGAGAGAGAGAGAGAGAGAGAAGACAGACAGACAAACAGAGACAGAGATAAAGAGCGAGAGAGACAGACAACACACACACACACACAGCCAGCCAGACAGACAGAAACAGAGACAGAGAGAGAAGGGAATGGATTGCCTGGAACAAGAATCTTTATAGAATCATGTCGGTGTGTGTTGTCCAACGATTCAGCAAGGAGTGGAGGATATTGAGGGGTAAAAGAGAAGATGGGGTGGAGGTGCTTAAGAATTGAGAGAAAGAAGAACACTTCAATCCATAAGAGCTGCTCGGTTACGGGCCCTGTGTCTTTACATCCCTTCTGCACATATTTTACATTTTACGTATTTTACGTCCCTGGAAGATTTGCATATTATCAAACCGACACAGAACATGTCGGCAGGCTGTCTGGGTCAGAAAATTTCTTGGATGTTTACGGGTCCAAATGGACAGGAACTGTCCAGTAATGTAGATGGCAGCCCAACAAGGAAGCGCCAATGTCTTAACATTTTTATATTCACACTGTTTAGAAGGTCAACATGACTTCTAGATATGCTGAAATAACCGAAATCATAATGAAAAACCTTTCCGCGCTTTCTTTTTGAAATGCAAAATGCTTTGTTGTTTTCAGATTCGTATTTCAAAAAGATAGTTCCCCTGCTGTTGTCAAAGCTGAAATCAAAGGCATAAATGTTCTTTTGTTCTGTTTAAAATTTTTCAAACAAAACTGACAATGCTCTGTTGTTTTCAAAACTAAATTCAAAACAAGAAAAATGCTCTCTTGTTTTCAGAATTGAATTCAATCGGCAAAATGTCTTGTCTGAACGTTTTCAGATAAAAAAAAAAAAGAAAAGAAAAAAGCGAAAACTTTGCTGTGTTTATGTAAATATTGAATTTCATTCAATGAATGGATGTGATTGGATTAGATAATTTTTGGTTTTATCTTCTTGTTTGGCCAAAAGAGAATATTTCCGCGTGAAATGGGCGCTGATCTCGTGGACGAAAGCACCTCGACACGTACTTTCACTCACTTTTTTCCTATATGCATGTGTTTTTGTTTACCATGAAAACGGATTTTTCTTCAGAACTTTGCGAGATAAATCTATCGTTGATAAAGAACCTATTACATACGCTAGGTAACGCTATCGTTGATAAAGAACCTATTATGTACGCTAAGTGCTCTAATCAAAACCTCGGTTTATCGTCTCTTCAAGATCATTACCACCCTGAACACCAGTCAACGTCTACTGCATAACGTGAGGGGGGGGGGGGGGGGGGAGAAATCTGTCCGAACGGGGAACGAACCAGGATTTCCTGCTTCCCAGGCACGTGTTGTAAAATCAATTGTGCCACCACTACATTTCGTAGACTTAGATCACCAGGCACAGTTCCACTCGTAATTGTGAATGCCTTCCGTTAGCCGGATTTCTTGGACTGTTTCAAAGGCAAGAGAAAGGTCAATGTGTCTGGGTCTATTTGATTCAAACATTCAGTATGGGTGGTTCCTCAATGATGTTGGATAGATTCAAACACTAAGAACGGGCGGTTCCTCAATGATGTTGGACAATATAGGTTTCTTTACGTCTGGTACTCCTCACACTCGCCCAATTCACGAAACATAGTTTTAAAGTATGTGGATGGAGGTGGGGTTGGGTGGGGGTGGGTAGGGTAGGGTAGGGTGGGGGTTGGTACAGAAGGAAAAAGAAATGGACGAAGTGGTAAGACAGAAGTTGAAAATTTTATGCGGCATGACAAACATCATGCACGCGCGCGCTGTGTATGTGTGTGTGTGTGTGTGTGTGTGTGTGTGTGTGTGTGTGTGTGTGTGTGTGTGTCTGTGTGTGTGTGTAGTGTGTGTGTGTGTGTGTGTGTGTGCGTGCGCGAACGCGCGTGCGTGTGTGTGTGCGTGTGCCTGCATGCGTGCATGTGTGTACGCATGCGTGAGAGAAAGAGAGAGAGACAGAGAGACAGACAGACAGACAGAAAAGAGCAGACAGAAAAGAGAGACAGACAGACAGACAGACAGACAGACAGAGACAGAGACAGTATTATATATGAGTGTGATTTGCCATTTGCACTTCAAGTCGTTCTAACCCTTCAGAGCTACTATAGTTCAGAAAAACAGACTTTACGTTCTACGGATATAAAGAATATGCAATAATAAGCACAACCGACAGGATTTATGATTTCAAGCCCAACTGCTTGCTGGGCCAAGCTCGCGTTCACCAAGCTCTCAAAAATTGTTAAGAGTCTTGCTGCAGAAACTCTTCTGACAAAATCAATGCTGCTTGCAAGTTTTGGCCTCACACAACGCAAATGTGCAGTTTCTGCCTTCCACAGGAACAAAATACAAAAAAGAAAAAACTCGAGTGAGCACGCACGCAGAGGCACATGCACGCACGTGCACACACTGCAACAATGACCCGATAGCATGCTTCCTCTTCTCAAAATACCCTCTTGGAAACTTTTCCCTTCTGAATAAATGTATTTCCTTGAGGCTATTACATTTTCTGTTTTCCTCTCTCTCTCTCTCTCCCTCTCTCGCTTTCGTTCTTTCCGTTTTCTTCACATTCACATTCTCCATCCGTACTTCCTTTCTTCTACAAAACTGTTCTTTCCCTCTTGCCTTTCTTTTCTTTGTGTTTACATTGGCTGAAAAGCCTCAGACAACAGTATATGTATAGCAGACGGAAAGCAAACTTTGACAACGCATATAAAAAAAAAACCCAGTTAATTCTTACTGTCATCAATACCACGACATTTCTGAACGAAACAAACCTGTCAGAACCGAAAACCAATTCCGGTTTTCCAAACAAAAACACTGATGTGGACCATGTCATCTTTGTCCCCCCACTCTTTCCCTGAAGCAAAGCAATCGCCAGTGTTTACAAAAAATACAACTTCCATGAGGAAAACAAACAGCAAAATAAACATTAGATGGGCACGTTTGTTAGCGTCATAAACAGGCGTGTTGACAGAGAAAGAGTGGGGGGAGAGAGAGAGAGAGCAGTGAAGGATGGAGTGAGGGAAAGAGAGACAGGATGAGAGAGGAGAGAGAGAGAGAGAGAGAGAGAGAGCGAGATAGATAGATAGAGAAAGAGAGAGAGCGAGATAGATAGATAGATAGAGAGAGAGAGAGAGAGAGAGAGAGCGAGATAGATAGATGATGAAGAGAGAGAGAGAGAGAGAGAGAGAGAGAGAGAGAGAGAGAGGAGAGAGTACAATTATATGTGCGAGTGTTTTGCCATTTGCTCTTTACGTCATTCAACCCTTCAGAGCTGCTATAGTTCAGATAAACGCAGACTTTACGTTTTTACGGTTATAAAGAATACGCAATAATAACCACTACCTGACAGGATTTATGATTTCAAGCCCAACTGCTTGCTGGGCCAAGCTCGCGTTCACCAAGCTCTCGAAGATTGTTAAGTCTTGCTGCAGAAACTCTTCTGACAAAATCAATGCTGCTTGCAAGTTGGGGGCTCACACAATGCAAATGTGCAGTTTTCTGCCATCCTTAGGAAAAGAAAAAAACTCGAGTGAGCACGCACGCACGCACGCAGAGGCACAGGCACGCACGTGCACATACTGCAACAATGACCTGATGTCATGCTTTCTCTTCTCAAAGTACCCTCTTGGAAACTTTTCGCTTCTGAATAAATGTATTTCCTTGAGGCTATTGCATTATCTATTTTCCTCTCTTTTTTCTCTCTTTCTTTCTTTCTTTCCGTTCTCTTCACATTCTCCAGCCTTACTTCCTTTCTTCTATAAAACTGTTCTTTTTCTCTCGTCTTTCTTTTCTTTGTGTTTACATTGGATTAAAATGCCTCGGGCAACAGTATATCTACAGTAGACGGAAAATGAACTTGACAACACATTAAAAACAGCAGTTAATTCTTACCGTCTATACGACCATGATGTTTCTGAACGAAACAAACCTATCAGAACCGAAAACCAATTCCGGTTTTCCAAACAAAAACACTGATGTGGACCATGTCATCTTTGTCCCCCCACTCTTTCCCTGAAGCAAAGCAATCGCCAGTGTTTACAAAAATACAACTTCCATGAGGAAAACAAACAGCAAAATAAACATTAGATGGGCACGTTTGTTAGCGTAATAAGACAGGCGTGTGACAGGGAAAAAGGGAGAAGAGAGGGAGGAAGAGAGAGAGGAGGGAGAGAGGGAGGGAAAAAAGAAGGGGGAGGAGAAAGAGGAGGGAATGGGGAGAGAGAGAGTGAGAGAGAGAGAGAGACAGAGGCTGAGAGAGAGAGAGAGAAAGAAAGAGGAGAGAGAGAGAGAGAGAGAGAGAGAGAGAGAGAGAGAGAGAGAGAGAGAGAGAGAGAGAGCGCAAAACACAGAAAAAATATTGTCCTTTTGCTATCACCCGTTTCGCCAGTAATTTGGTGATTCCTTTCAATTGTAGCTTTTTCGTGAGTGCTTAGAAAAACATCAAAGAAGAAGGAAAATGATAAATAAAATAAAAAGATCCCACGAGGCCAAATATTTGCGCCTGTCTTGTTTAATCAGATAAATCGTGTCCGAGTTTATTCTGTTCTAACTTTGAATCATTCAAATCGATTTCCATCCTGGCATGTAATTCAACGTTTCAAAATGCTTTATGTCTACAAAATACGTTTTATTCGTTTTACTTATCAACTTATTTCTACATGTACTCCATTCATTTACAAACTATTTCTATGTTTATTCATTTATGTATTCATTCCATCCATTTTTTCACTTCTCATTATATTCTTGTTTCCCAAAATAATACACCACAAAGTTTTCAGTTTCCATATTATTGCCATCCTTGATGAAACTGATACTGTTCCCTTGGGGCCGTGCAGCTAACAGCTTTATTATTTTGTCTAGTATTTGGTTTTCTCTCTAGGAATTCGCTTCCTTCCTGGCAGTATGTATACATGTTAGTTAATGATCTGCACGCAGGGGCTGCTTTCCACTAAGAAACACAGACGTGAAAACCCTGCCAGAGATCATAACAGAGGGCAGAACTGTATCGTTTTCATCAACGATCCATTAATTTAAGTCAGTTTTCGTTACTCTGCCAACAGAATCAACCGCCAGAGATTCCAAGCTCGGAACGTACAATGTTATTTCACACATACCGTTAATGTGTTCTACATGCAAAATACCACCGAAGATGGAGGTAGGGTGGGAGACTCACAGAAAGGAAGAAAAATCGTTCGGTAACAGGGAGATTAGAAAAAAAAGCTGTCTCGTATACGCTTGTGGGTGAGAATTTGCCGTTCTATTAACTGGTTCGTAACGATTTCTGCCTTGTATACTTTTATGTAACTTCTGGTTTCGTTGTTGATTCATTCTATACACAACTCAGTGTTCTACAAACATACAATATGACTAATTCCTGTACTGTAATTAATTTGTAGCCACAATAGCGAGATTTGTTTAACTCTCTCTCTCTCTCTCTTGCAAACTGTTCCTTGGAAAGTGTTAGCCAGTATACTTCTGTATAGCTCTTGATTTCGTTGTTG
>JAPXFY010000021.1:18389563-18399563 GCA_030674185.1 Monoplex corrugatus | reverse complement strand
AAAGACAGAGAGGCAGAGAGAAAGAGGACAGAAAGATGGAGACAGAGACAGAGAGAGAGGGGGTAGGGAGGGAGAGGGAGACAGAGACTGAGAGACAGAGAGAGAGAGAAGAGAGAGAGAGAGAGAGACAGACAGACAGAGAAGCAAAGGCAAGACAGAGCAGACAGGGCGTGGTGCATTGATTTATTTTTAGTCTGCCGCTATGAATGACAAGGAAAAGAACTCTGCATGCACACGACAAGCGCATTTCAGCGACAAAGCCACTGCATTATTATTATTGTGTCCATGTTCTCTTTCCGATCCCCCATTATATGAACTATAGCTACTGACAGAAAAAGAAGGAACAGGAGGAGGAGGAGGAGGAGAAAAAGAAGGTGGTGATGGTGTGTACACAGTCACAGCCATTAACGAAAACCAGTCATTTCCGAAACTGGCTTACATTTTCAGGAAAACCTGGTTTGACAAAGCAGTTCTGTAAGTACATGAAAACTACTCATCATCCAAAAGTGATTTTAACTGTACTATTACTGGAAAAATCCTTGCAAAACATACTTACACTTATAAATTCGCAACTGTAAATATCTATCTCTCACCCGAAGCTTCTAGTACCAGAGAATCAATACGCCCCGAAAGTTCACAGTTGCCAGTGTAACAGCCGTCAGTATGTAACATGCAAATGAAACAAATTTACACGTAAACACATCTGGTTTAATTAAAACTGATTCCATTTGAAACTGTCTTTATCTAACGGAAATACTCAGAAATACACTCACCACTAGTCGAAACGGAAATTCCTAACAGCTTACACATACTGTCACTGTGGGTGAACTCCTGAATTGAGCAAAAGCGGGCTTGTATGTTTGTAGACGGAAGATTACAATACTCATGACGAGATTTACAATGCGTTACACTCACATGTATGTATAGTGCTCACACACACACACACACACACACACACACACACACACACACACACACACACACACACACACACATTATATATATATATATATATATATATATATATATATATACGCACACATATATCTACATATACATGTATATACATATGCACACACACACACACACACACACACACACACACACACACACACACACACACACACACACACACACACACGCGCGTACACTAAACATACACACTTCTACACTCGTACGCAATCTCTCTCTCTCTCTCTCTTACACACACACACACACACACACACACACACACACACACACACACACACACACACACACACACACACACACACTATCGTACGCAATCTCTCTCCCTCCCTCTCTCTCTCTCACCTCCCTCCCTCTCTCTCACAACACACACACAAACACGCGCGCGCGAACACACACACACACGCGCGCACATACACACACACACACACATATACACACACATACACACATACAAACACACACACACACACACACTAACACTAACACACACAAACACACACACACACAGACACACACACATACCTGAAAAGTTTTCAATGTCCAACGTCGGTACAATTTTGCAGAGTAATATTTTCATCTATCACACCCTTCACGGCACGGCCATGTCTTGATGTACATGTACCGTACTTTAATCTCTGTCCGTGTGAGCAGCAGCACTATGGATCATTCTATCGAGCAAACGCCGACCTCTCGTTTTTGTGCATATGCCAGAAAGGACAAAAAATCGAAATCATACTCTGAAGTGCTGGATCAACGGTTTACTTTCAACACACTCGCCAGAGGGAAGACAGGCAGGCAGTCTCCTTTTTTCAGACCCCACTCACCCCTCCCCACCCACCCACCACCCAAAAAATCGATATTTCGTCGACACGTTTCTTGTGCCTGGATGATGATGGAGATTTCAAGTTTTCAGTCTACTTCAAGACTGTTGTATTTTGAAAAAAAAAAAAGATGCAGTGGACAGACTTTAACCCTTTGGCTCCCGCACCCTGTCCACCAGCATCCCCATTTATCAACCACGCTAACAAAGCAAAAACAACCCTCTGATTCCTTCACCCTACCCATAGCTTCCTGTAGGAAGCTGGTGGATAGGGTGAGGGAATCAAAGGGATGTTTTTACAGTTGGTGGATAGGGTGAGGGATGTGAAGGGTTAAACACACTGAAACAGAAAATCAATTTAAAGAGAGTAATCTCAGTAAGCAAATGTACAAAGGCAGAGTTAACCAGACAGAAAGAGGAAGTAGGTCCCTTGTATTGCTGGCTTCTAGAAGTTGGAGTCTCTACCACTTCACTCCTCTGCGGTCTCGGTTAACAGACGACATTTATCTGACCTCAATATAGAAATCAATATGATTAAGAACTAAATTCGAAATAAAAAATATGTATATACTACGAACAGTCGAAACATTCCAAACGAAATCGATCCAATATAATAGCCTATTATAATGTTAAGCTCTACCTTATGATGAATAAATATGTGTACCAAAACGTACGTAGCTATTTGATGAAACAACAACAACAACAGCAACCACAACAATAAACAGTATTAAAAGATGTGTGTGTGTAGTTAGCTAGTTAGTTAGTTAGTTAGTTAGTTAGTTAGTTAGTTAGTTAGTTAGTTAGTTAGTTAGTGTGTGTTGTGTGTGTGTGTGTGGGGTGTGTGTGTGTGTGTGTGTGTGTGTGTGTGTGTGTGTGTGTGTGTGTGTGTGCATCACTAACTTACCTGTTTCATCTAATTTAGCAGCGTCATCCGACTCCACCCCCCGCCCCCTCAACATATCTATCAGTTTGTTCAAATTGCTTTTTACTTTTTACGCAAAACCACTTTTTACTTTATCTATTCTGACAATATTTTCTAGGCAGCTGAGGCCAGACCGTTATACACCAACAGGCACACGGTGAAGAAGAAAACTAGGTGTGAAGTCTGTGAACAACTTCTGTTCTTGAGCTGATAAAGAAGTCGATTCCTTGAAAACTGGACGCACAACGAGGACAATGGTTTGATTGTCACAACACCCTAAACAGAATTTAAATATGGTCAGAGGTTCCAAGGAAGTGTTATTCACATTCCCGGGTCCCCCAAAATGCTGATTTTAGGCACTGATTTGGTCCATATGACCTTGAAATTCTTGACTTCTAAACTTGTGCTTTTCCGATCCCTTAATGGTTAACACTGTTGGTTACATTGTGGTTAAAATCCACCCAGAAACAGCTCAGAAAACAGATTTTGATAACAGACAGACAAACAACAATCCCAGATAATAAACAATCATCAATCTGCCTTCTTGAAAGGAATAGTTTAAACACACACACACACACACACACACACACACACGTGTGTGTGTGTGTGTGTGTGTGTGTGTGTGTGTGTGTGTGTGTGTGTGTGTGTGTGTGTGTGTGTGTGTGTGTGTGTGTGTGTGTGTAGACAGATGGAGAGAGACAGAGAGAAGGAGGGACAGAAAAGGGGTGGGGGGAGAGATAATAACAATACCAAACGAAACAACACAATCAAAAGCCTTTTAACTCTAAATTTCAACTTTATATCAATTTATTAACCAAAATACGCGTCTTCATCATCATCATCATCAGTCCCGTAGTCTGGTTGACCGTTGGGGCACCATTGAAGATTTTGCAACCAACTTCCTCCACTCCTCACGGTCCTCAGCTTTCCGCAGAATGATATTCCATTCAAGGCCAGTCCACTCTCTGATATTGTCTTCCCATCTTTTTCTCTGTCTGCCTCTTCGTCTCCCTCCCTGAACTGTTCCCTGCAAGACGGTCTTGGCCAGTCCAGATGATCGTGTGACGTGCCCGTACCACCTCAGTTTGCGTCTTTTCACTGAGGTCAGGAGGTCTTCATACGGCCCGATGGCGTTTTCGATTCGGGTTTTCACTTCTTTATTGGTTATATGATCTATGTACGAGATACCAAGGAGTTTGCGGAAGCATCTCATCTCCATTGCCTGTATCCTTCTTTCAATGTCTGCTGTTATGGTCCATGTTTCGCATGCATACAAAAATATTGACATGACCAGGGAACGCATCAGTCTGATCTTGGAGCCGATTGCGATATTCTTGTCGTTCCAGATGACTTTTAGCTTGGTCATTGCAGCTGTGGTCTGTGCAATCCTGGAAAGTACCTCGGGCTTTGATCCTTCATCTGATACTATAGCTCCCAGATATTTAAATCTATGGACGGTCTCAAGTTTCTTGTTGTCTATGGTAATGTCAGTGCTGATGCCATTGGTATTATTTGTCATCAACTGGTTTTCTCTGCACTGATCTGCATGCCATATGATGTGGAGGCCTCATCAAGATGTTTTATCAAGCTGACTAGCTCTTGCTCTTGCCCAGCTAGTCCGTCAATGTCGTCGGCAAAACGCAAGTTTGTGATTGTTCTACCTCCGATGCTGACTGTTCCCTCGTGGTCTTCAAGTGCGTCAGCCATTATTCTCTCCTAAGAAGATGTTGAAGAGAGTGGGGAGAGCAGGCATCCTTGGCGTACTCCAACTGTGGTTCGGAACCATTCGCCTATGTTGTTGTCATGGTAGACTGCACTGGTCGCCTTTTCGTAGAGGCATTCTATGGTTCTGATCAGGTTGGCATTGATGTTGTACAGCCTCATGGTTGCCCACAAGGCTGCGTGCCAAACTCTGTCGAATGCCTTCTTGAAGTCCACGAAGACGTGGTAAAGGCCTTGCTGGTGTTGCAGGTATTTCTCACAGAGCAATCTGAGGTTGAAAATTTGCTCTGTGGTACTTCTTCCTGGTCTGAAACCTGCCTGCTCTTCTTTTATTATCTCCTCAGCTTGTGGCTTCAGTCTACTCAGAATGATTTTTAGCATGACCTTACTTGGATGGCTGATCAGGCTGATGGTACGGTAGTTTTGGCATAGTTGTAGGTTGCCTTTCTTCGGGAGAGTGATGATCAGGGACTGGGTCCAAGGTGTTGGCCACTCACCTGTCCGCCAGATCTTATTGCAGATGATGAGTAACATATCTATCATGGCCTCTCCTCCTGCCTGGACCAGTTCTGAGGGAATGTTGTCCATTCCTGCCGACTTGCCTTTCTTCAATGATTTTACTGCAGCTTCAACTTCTTCTCGCATGATGGACGCGTCTTAGTATATGATAAAAATCTGCATTTTTAACTATCTCCACTAAAACTGCAGTGTTGTAAAATAAATCTCTGAGCACTGTATACAATGTTCAAAGATTTATTTTCTTGCAACAAAGTCAAGGAAAAGAACCTTTGCAAAAGCGGGGTGGATCGGGAGGGGACTTGCTGTAGATACTGGAGCCTCACGTGCCTTCAGAGGGGATTTATTGCTGTCCTCAGAGCGTGTGGTACCAATTTGCGGAGGGTGCAGACGGTACATGGGTATGTCTTTGATCTCTAACGAGGAAACATTAGGCTCTGATCTTCAGCCGTGTCAGACAGGACATCGATAAGCCATAGCGGTAAATGAGTACCTTTTGCCTGCGTTAGATCCCCGTGTGTTTGACGGTCCTAGGTGTGTCTGCCAGTCTGTCCTTGGATTCTTCTTCAACTCCACTATGTCTTTTCGTTCCGTCCTTTCAATGTTATTTCTGTCAATTACTCTGATCTGTGTCTTTTCGTAGGTTCCAATATCATGTATTCTATCATTCCATCTCCGTCAGTCCGTCTTCTTTCTTCTTTCTTCTTCCTTCCTTCTTCTTCCTTCCTTCTTCTTTCTTTCTTTCTTTTCTTTCTTTCTTTCTTTCTTTCTTTCTTTCTTTCTTTCTTTCTTTCTTTCTTTCTTTTTCTTTCTTTCTTTCTCTTTCTTTCTTTCTTTTTCTTCTTCTTCTTCTTACCCCTCCAGTTCTTTCAATATGGCGAACACACTGTTTGACGTTCTTCCAATATGCCAACACCCTGTCTCTCTGTTATTTCAATATGTATAACGTTCTGTCTCTGTTCGTCTGTCCTCCATTTCTCATTGCTAACACACTGATTGACCTTCATCTGATATGGCATAACACATTGTTTGACCTTCTGTCAACGTGCATGTCATTCTGTTTCTGTTTGTCTGTCTTCCACTTCTTCCAGTTTGGCCAACACACTGTAAGACGTTCTTTCAATATAGGTATCATTCAGTCTCTGTTCGTCTGTCCTCCAGTCCTTTCAATATGGCTAATACATTATCTGACATTCCTTCAATATTGACTAACACACTGACATTTTTTTCAATATGGCTAACACACTGTCTGACATTCCTTCGGTACTGACTAACACACTGACGTTTCTTTCAATATGGCTAACATATTGTCTGACATTCCTTCAACACTGACTAACACACTGACGTTCTTTTCAATATATATTGCTGATACACTGACGTTCTTTCAATATGGCTAACACACTGCCTGACGTTCCTTCAATACTCACTAACACACTGACATTCCTTCGATATTGACCAACACACTGACATTCCTTCAGTACTGACTAACACACTGACGTTCTTTCAATATGGCTAACACACTGCCTGACGTTCCTTCAATATTTATTGACTAACACACTGACGTTCTTTCAATATGGCTAACACACTGCCTGACCTTCCTTCAATATGGCTAATACACTGTTTGACGTTCTTTCAATATAGCTAACATACTGAAGTTCTTTTAATATCGCTCTGTCTGACGTTCTTTTAATACAGCTCGCATAATGTGTGACATTATTTTCAATATGGTTAACAAATTGTCTCACGTTCTTTCAATATGGTTAACACACTGACTGACATTCTTTCAGTATGCACATCATTATGTCTCTGTTAGTCTTACCTCCAGTCCTTCCATCATATTGTTATTCTCTCTGTCTCTCAGTCCTTACATTGTCAGTCTATAAGCCTGTCTCTGTCTCGCGTTCATCTTTTATTCAGTTCTTCCAATCTCTCTCTATCTCTCTGGCGTATGTTTGTTCGCCCTTTAGGTTTCTTTTTCCTGTCTGAGTCCATCCCCAATTCTTGTGTACGTATACCACTCATTCCGTCTATTCACGTTTGTCTTTCAGCCCTTCGAAGCTTCCCAACTTCGTTTGTCTTTCAGTCTTTCTCCAGTCTCTCTGTCCTGTTTGTCTTTCCAATACGTCGATTGTTCTGTCCATCTCTGTTTGTTAGTATTGCAAATATGTCTCTTGTTCTTTACAAACATGTCTCTCATTTTGTCGTCTCTATTACAAATATGTCCATCGTTCTATCCTACTCTGTCCATCTTTCATTTAGTTCTTCCAACATATCCGTCTGTCACTTGTTTCTTTATGGCTATCATGCAGCCCTTCTAATGTCTGTTTATGTCTCTCTTATTTCTTTGTAGCTATCATGCAGTCCTTGTAAAGTCTGTTTATTTCTCTGTCATTCTATCTATGTACACGCGTTCTTCACGCCTTTCAACATGCCTGTGGCTGGCTCTTTAATTAATCAGTCCACAAAAACAACAAAAAACAACCCCTCATACCCCCCCCCCCCCCCAGATTCTATCTTCTCTAGCCTGTCCTCCTTGCCTTCTAGCAAATCCGTTTGTCACTGCGTCTGTTCGTTTGTTTGTTTTTTGGATATTCCATCAAGTCTTTTTGTCATTCTACCTTTGTTCGTATATCTCTGCTTGCTTGTTTTCAGACATTCGAGCAAGTCCGTCGGTCATTTTGTTTGTTTGTTTGCTTGCTTGTTCTTGACACCTTCTAGCAAGTCTGTCAATCATTCTGTTTCTGTTCGTTTGTTTGTTGTTCAAGACCTTTTCAGCAAGTTCGTATGTCGTTGTGTTCTCCACACCTTCCAGCAAGTTCATCTATTATTCTGCTTCTGTTCCTTTGCTTACTCGTCAGACTTTCTAGTTAGTCTTCTGTCTCTGTTTCCTGCTTGTTCGTCAGACTTTCATAGTCGTCTGTCGTTCTTGGCTTTTCGCCAGACTTCCATTCCTTTGACCTTCTCGTGTCGCAGACTTTCCAGTAAGTCCGTCTGTCTGTTCCTTTGCTTGTTCGCCAGACTTTCCAGTTAGCCTTCTGACTCTGTTCCTTCGCTTGTTCGCCAGACTTTCCAGTAAGTCCGTCTGTCTGTTCCTTTGCTTGTTCGCCAGACTTTCCAGTTAGCCTTCTGTCTCTGTTCCTTCGCTTGTTCGCCAGACTTTCCAGTTAGTCCGTCTGTCTGTTCCTTTGCTTGTTCGCCAGACTTTCCAGTTAGTCTTCTGTCTCTGTTCCTTCGCTTGTTCGCCAGACTTTCCAGTTAGTCTTCTGTATCTGTTCCTTTGCTTGTTCGCCAGACTTTCCAGTTAGTCCGTCTGTCTGTTCCTTTGCTTGTTCGCCAGACTTTCCAGTTAGTCTTCTGTATCTGTTCCTTCGCTTGTTCGCCAGACTTTCCAGTTAGTCTTCTGTATCTGTTCCTCGGCTTGTTCGCCAGACTTTCCAGTTCGCTTCTGTCTCTGTTCCTTGCTTGTTCGCCAGACTTTCCAGTTAGCCTTTTGACTCTGTTCCTTTGCTTGTTCGCCAGACTTTCCAGTTAGCCTTCTGTCTCTGTTCCTTCGCTTGTTCGTCAGACCTTCCAGTCTTCTGTCTCTGTTCCTTTGCTTGTTCGCCAGACTTTCCAGTTACCTTCTGTCTCTGTTCCTTGGCTTGCTCGCCAGACTTTCCAGTTAGTCTTCTTTTCTCTGTTCCTTTGCTTGTTCGTCAGACTTTCCAGTTAGTCTTCTGTCTCTGTCCTTTTCTTGTTCGTCAGACTTTCCAGTCTTCTGTCTCTGTCCTTTTCCTTGTTCGTCAGACTTTCCAGTTAGCCTTTTGTCTGTTCTTTTGCTTGTTCGTCAGACTTTCCTAGTCTTCTGTCTCTGTCCTTTTCCTTGTTCGTCAGACTTTCCAGTTAGTCTTCTGTCTCTATTCCTTTGTTTGTTCGTCAGACTTTCCAGTTAGCCTTTTGTCTGTTCTTTTGCTTGTTCGTCAGACTTTCCAGTTAGTCTTCTGTCTCTATTCCTTTGTTTGTTCGTCAGACTTTCCAGTTAGCCTTTTGTCTGTTCTTTTGCTTGTTCGTCAGACTTTCCAGTTAGCCTTCTGTCTGTTCTTTTGCTTGTTCGTCAGACTTTCCAGTTAGTCTTCTGTCTCTATTCCTTTGCTTGTTCGCCACCTTATAGCTACTCCGTCTGTCTCTGTTCCTTTGCTTGTTCGTCAGACTTTCTAGTTAGTCTTCTGTCATTCTGTCTGTTCCCTTGTTTGTTCTACACACCTTCCAATACATCTATCATTCCGCCTGCCTGCCCGCCCACCCTTTGTTCAGTCTGTTTGCAAGGTATGTGTACAGGGGAGGTTGGTAGTCTTTCACTCTCTCACTTTAGTCTTGTATAGCATGTAGCTGAAAAGGTTTCTAGTGGACTGGGGAACACTCATGTGGTGCTGATTCGCTGTTATTGTCCTGTCAAAGAGAGAGAGAGAGAGAGAGAGAGAAGACAGAGACAGAGACACAGAACAGGCAGGCAGACAGAGGGGGAGAAAGAGGGGAGAGAGAAATACAGGCAGAGAGAGAGAGACAGACAGACAGACAGCCAGGCAGACAGACAGACAGACAGAGGGGGAGAGAGAGGGGAGAGAGAAAGGCAGAGAGAGAGAAGAGATAGACAGACAGACAGACAGAAAGACAGGCAGACAGATAGAGAGACAGGCAGAACAGACAGAGGGGGAGAGAGAGGGGAGAAAGACAGACAGAGAGAGAGAGGAGAGAGAGAGAGAGACAGAGTGTGTGACCGCATGTGTATGTGTGTGTGTGTGTACGTGCGTGCGTATATATGCGTAGTTGCGTGTGCATGTGTCTGTGTCTGTGCACGTGCATAAGCACGCGATCACATGCGTGTGACAGTGCGTGTGTTTACACCTGCACGCGCGAGGTGTGCGTGCGAATGAATGTGTGTCTATCTAAGTAAGTAAATATCCCCGTATTTTCTTCGGAAGACGGGCGAAGACACAGGAGGAAAGCAAGACACACAAAAGGAATTAGTTTTTCTTTCACTCTGCTGAGAGCAGCAGCTGCATACAACT
>JAPXFY010000021.1:18364563-18372063 GCA_030674185.1 Monoplex corrugatus | reverse complement strand
GCAAAATCTTTCAGACAAACAGACAGAGAGACGGAGAAAGGGAAAGACAAATGAAATGAAATCAAACTTTCTTTGAAATAAAAATAAATGACATTAAGCTGCATTTTCCAACACTATAGATACTTGCACTTCGGCCAATCTAACTTTAACATAAATCAATCTATTTCAATTATGAGTATTATATATTATGTATAAGTATTATATACGCATGATCAATTCAAAATGAATTGAGACAGGGGTGGGGGGTGGGGGTGGCGGCAGAGACAGAGACAGGGAGAGAGAAAGAATCAGACTGAGAAGGGGAGGGAGTAAGGGAGGGAGACGGAAGGAAGAAGAGAGAGAAAGAGAGAGAGAGAGAGAGAGAGAGAGAGAGAGAGAGAGAGGAGAGAGAGAGAGAGAGAGAGAGAGAGAGAGAGAGAGACATGAAGTCCTAAAATAGTGACATGTTTTCGCCGTGGGAAGCAGTCCTCATTTACATATTGAATCCAGTCCAATCCAATTTATCCCACTGCCCCCAGCAGGACACTTAACAAATTAACAAAGGCAGTTCGCAAAGGTGAGTTGTAACTATCCTGATAAACGAGTACTCAGGTTTTTCCCTTTATGACTCGTAAGTGAATTAATCAAGGAATCTTACCACTATCGTGACTGCTGAAAGGCCAGCCAAATGCGGACAGCCATATCAGGGCTACACGCTCTCAACATCTCTTTGAATCTTATAAAAGAACTGGAAAAGAATATCAACTACACATATCAATACATGCGCCCACGTAGTCTATGGACACGCCCCGGCGTTGACCACTCCGCCCAATTTATATCCAGGGGGTTAAAAACCTGAATACAAATATATAAACACAATTAAGTACTCTAAAACATAAATAAAAACTGGCATAAAGTACCTTAAATTGCTTCTGTACATCACATTTCCTTAGAGCCAGAAATGCAGTAAATGTAAGTGCTTAATTATCAATTTTAAGAAAAAGTATGGGGCACTTTATGGACAACATACATGGCAAAAAATTATAAGAAGAGACGACAGAAAGTGAAAGGAACAAGGGAAAAACATAGACAGCGACAGCGACAGAAACGAGGCAATTTCTAGAACAGAATTTCCAGAAGATGGGGAGACTATTCATACTGAAAGAGCCCCCGACATCCCCATGGAAGAAAATTAATCGAGGAAAAGTTAAATTGCAACAGTCTCATATCCAAATTATCCTCCTCTCTTTCCTGCTCCAACAAATGAAAATAGCAATGGTATCGGAAATAAAGCTCAGTAAGTAAATGAATCAATGAATTAATTAAAGGGAGAAAAACAGAAGAAAAAAGAAATAAACTAAAGGTTGTGCGACTAGTGTGAGGTCGGAAGGCAGTGGGGTGGCAGAGATTTCAACTTTACTCGAGGCCAGCGTTATGTGGGCGGTTCTAATCTCCTTTCCTTCCTACCTTTACTGTCCCTCACTTTCTCCTTTTTGACAAAACATCAGAAAAGTCTTGCTGTTTTCTCCCATAATTTGTATTCCACTAAATGTTGTGTATTCCTTCTTTGGTGACTTTTATGTACGCTTGACAAAGGCCAGTTGGCCGAAAATTTGCTCCTGTCTTCTTTTGTTATACTAAACATGCATTCTGATTCTATTTTGTATTTTCTGGTTCATACTTACCTTCTTAAACCCTAAACCAGGCCAGGTAGTCACCCACAGCTGGGTGGACGGAAGGTCGTACACATAAAACGTTTTTCTCGAGCCAGACTCGAACACACGCAGGCAGATTTCAAGGTGACAGTTCTTCTATCACATTAAAAATTACAACTTTCGACGAAAAAGTTCAAACTTGAAATTAGCCATTTGTCACTTGGATGGAAGGTATACAATCTTTCGTCACAGTCAAGGACATAATGAATCAAGGTTAAACTTTCCACCGCCATTTCCAGTTATTGAATCGCAAATGGCAAGCTAGCCGCCTGCCATTCACAAAATCCTTGAAGCACGTGCGACCTGTTCAACAGAACCCCAGCACGGCCCCACGGTCAAGAACAAGCGCACTGATCCATTCAATTTGTCCCTGTCCCCAGGGGTCTTCTCTTCCCCACGTTTTCAGAAGATTAGGTTTTTGTACTCCCCCACAGACAACAAGAGCCTCTCTCTCTCTCTCTATCTTATCTGTCTGTCTCTCTTTCCCTCTCTCTCTCTCTCTCTCTCTATCTGTCTGTCTCTCTTTCCCTCTCTCTGTTTGTATCTGTCTGTCTCTGTCTCTTTCTTTCTCTCTCTCCCTCCTTCTCCCTCTCTCTCTCACTCTCTCTCTGTATGTGTGTGTACATAGTATTGATTGTCCCTGTGTTGGCTGTATACTGGACAAGCCCAGAGGGCTGTGGTGGTTGGTCGGGGTACAGAGTTGAAACGGGCGGGCCATTGGAAGAATGGAAGATTCGGAAGGAGGCTACAAAATAAAGCGGCAGAAGAAATCGATGAATTCATACCACAGTAAATAAATACCTATCAAAATCTAACAAAGAGGACAATGAACTAACATAAGGACAGATCAACACGCATATAAATCAATAAACAAGTGATTTCGTTCATTTATTTCTCTTTCCAAACAATAGCTTAACCTTTGATTCACTCCCGCACCCTGTCCAGATTTTGGACCTACAATGATGTAGGATCCTTTTAACAGATTTTGGACCTACAATGATGTAGAATCGTTATAACAGATTTTGGATCTACGCCGACGCAGAATCCTTTTAACAGATTCTTGATCTACATTGGTGTAGAATCCTTTTAACACATTTTGGACGTACAATGATGTAGAATCCTTTTAGCAGATTCTAGACCTACAGCGAAGTAGAATCCTTTTAACAGATTCTAGACCTACAGCGAAGTAGAATCCTTTTAGTAGATTCTAGACCTACAGTGATGTAGAATCCTTTTAGTAGATTCTAGACCTACAGTGATGTAGAATCCTTTTAGTAGATTCTAGACCTACAGTGATGTAGAATCCTTTTAGTAGATTCTAGACCTACAGTGATGTAGAATCCTTTTAACAGATTCTAGACCTGCAGTGATGTAGAATCCTTTTAACAGATTCTAGACCTACAGCGATGCAGAATCCTTTTAACAGATTCTAGACCTACAGTGATGTAGAATCATTTTAACAGATTCTAGACCTACAGTGATGTAGAATCATTTTAACAGATTCTAGACCTACAGTGATGTAGAATCCTTTTAGTAGATTCTAGACCTACAGTGATGTAGAATCCTTTTAACAGATTCTAGACCTACAGTGATGTAGAATCCTTTTAATAGATTCTAGACCTACAGTGATGTAGAATCCTTTTAACAGATTCTAGACCTACAGTGATGTAGAATCCTTTTAACAGATTGTAGACCTACAGCGATGTAGAATCCTTTTAACAGATTTTGGACGTACAATGACGTAGAATCCTTTTAACAGATTCTAGACCTACAGTGATGTAGAATCCTTTTAACAGATTCTAGACCTACAGTGATGTAGAATCCTTTTAACAGATTTTGGACGTACAATGATGTAGAATCCTTTTAGTAGATTCTAGACCTACAGCGATGTAGAACCCCTTTAACTGATTTTGAACCTAACATAACAAAATCCTTTTAACAGTTTCTGTACCTACAACAATACAAAATCCTTTCAACTGATTTCAAACCTGTCAAGTTATTAACTGCTTCTGGACTTAATATATAATTTCCTCAGTACGACCTACATTGTACTTTTCTTAACTGATTCTGTACTTACGTCTTAATTCATTCACTGATTATATACATCTTATTTTAATCCTTTCACTCCCACACCCTATCCACCAACCGCAGGAAGGGTGAAGTTTTTGCTTTGCTCGCATAGTTGACAATGCAGGATACTGGTGGACAGGGTGCAGGAGTCAAAGGGTTAAATATGACGGTATGGACTAAGACCAAAGGAATCTGGCGAGCAATTTGCTGACCATAATCCTTCATCCCCAGGCATTCATCAGATGGAATGAATCTCTCTGCTGTGCCAGAAGTAAGGTAGGGCCTATACCCTGTACTGTACTATGTGATGACAGGTTTGCTCCATAGTTTGTGAGTACTTTATATCCAGATTCAAAAGCGGACTTCTGCTGCAAGATCATTCCATGAAAGCATCAGGGTGCGGTTGAAAGTTTGCGATCGGTAAAGTGATTGCCAAACTCCATAAAACTTTGCAGGCCGAAAATAATCAAGAACCCCCCCCCACCCCAAGACACACACACACACACACACACACACACACACACACACACACACACACACACACACACACACACACACACACACACACACACACATTCCTTTGAATGGCAAAGTCAGAAAAACAACCTCATGTCGTGATCATAGACCTAGTATGTAATTAGTTCAATCAATTCTGGACCAGCTATTCAAGTCGGTCAACTGATTCAAATCAGTGAACTTGATACCAGTCAAGCTATGATCTAACAGGCTGCGGCTCCCTCTCGACATCTATCGCTGTCAGAGTGGAAATGACCAGCGAGCGACAAGTCTGCACTTCGCACACAGAGCGCCCGTTCTGTACATAGGGACTCCCTGATGAATGATTAATTAATTGCCCGGTAATAACCCGCCAGCTAAGGCCATCCACAAATAGACTGACATTGTCCTTGCTGCTGGTTTGGTGTAGTTTTGCTGTTGTTGCTGTAGCTGGTTCAATTGTACATGTAGATGCTGTTACTGAATATACATAGTTCACTTCTTTAGGAAACAAAACAAACAAAAATAGCACGCACACACACACACACACACACACACACACACACACACACACACACACACTCTCTCTCTCTCTCTAACGGATCCCGTGAATGATCGATTAATTTTCTTCTAAAGATACTCGCAAAATCAGTCTACAACTGCACATCTTGACTTTAACATCAGAATCATTTAACAGCACCATTAATCACACACACACACAACACACACACACACACACACACACACACACACACACACACACACACCACACACACACACACACACACACACACACACACACCAAACACACAATTTTTAATGGGACCCTGTGAACGATCGATTAATTTTCTTCTTAAAGATACCCGCAGAATCAATCTACAACCGCACATCTTGACTTTAGCATCAGAATCGTTTAACAGCACCATTAGTCACACACACACACACACACACACACACACACACACACACACACACACACACCACACACACACACACATATATATATATATATGTACACACACACAATATATACACACACACACACACACACACACACACACAGACACACACACACACACACGCACGCGCGCACACACGCACGCGCGCACACACACACACACACTTTAACGGGATCCTGTGAGCGATCGATTAACTTTCTTCTAAAGACACTCGCAGACTAAGTCTAGAACCACACACCCTGACTTTAACATCAGAATCATTTAACAGCACCACTTATCATCAGTAATCATCATCCCTATCATCGTCACTGATATTAATGATGATGATTACCTCAATTCTACTGGATAAGAGAACTTCTGTCACTCTCTGACAAATGCACGGGATTACGACTATGAATTCCAAACATATATGGATACTCTGTTTCTCTTTTCTAGCAACGGAGCAAAGAGGATATTCTGTATCTCTTGTGTATGAATTATTCATACTAGAATACTGGAAACTGTTATAAATATTCAAGCACTCTGTCTCCAGATGATCAATTTGTACCACAATACGGGATATTGTTGTAAATATTCAAATACACTGTCTCCAGACGAGTCAATTTATACCATAATACCAGATATTGTTGTAAATATTCAAAGACTCTCAATTTTTCTGACGAAGCGTGTAATTATATTACCATAATTATAACATGTTCATAGGCGTAAGTACAATTATATCCTCTGTTAGTAAGACTCTAGACGTAAATTATATTACCATAATATACTCTAGACGTAAATTATATTACCATAATTATAATATATTCATAGGCGTAAGAACAATTATATCCTCTGTACGTAAGACTCTAGACATGTGAATAATCATGTGTCCATTTTATTCCATCAAAGAAACTGTATCTATACCCCTTTGATATTCGTAAAAATTTACTTCATGTAGAGATGAGTAGCACAGCCGAAGTATGTTTATGCTTTGTGGTACGTCTGCGACGTCATCCCCTAGTCTCTTCAGCTCCATGTCAATCTCTGCTTTATTGCCAACCTCATCAATGTCGCACTCTGACAGTTAACAGAGTTTAACAGGAAAACATCCAAGGTTAGCACAAGAAAAGATCTTTTAGGATGTTTTGGATGTTGTTATTACTGGCCGACGACGTGTAGTCGCGTATTATGGAATCGGTCAGTGTCAGAAGTGCCGTCTGAAAGCAGCTTAATTCAAGCATCAATTACAAAAGTGCGCCTGGTACGTCAAGAATCTATAACTGCTGCTTAACCCTTTGACTCCCGCCGCCTGTCCACCAGCATCTTGCACGGTCAACCATGACAGCAAAGCAAAAACGTAACCCTTGGACTCCCTCACCCTATTCACCAGCATCCTGCACGGTCAACCATGACAGCAAAGCAAAAACGTAACCCTTGGACTCCCTCACCCTATCCACCAGCTTCCTGCACGGTCAACCATGACAGCAAAGCAAAAACGTAACCCTTGGACTCCCTCACCCTATTCACCAGCTTCCTGCACGGTCAACCATGACAGCAAAGCAAAAACGTAACCCTTGGACTCCCTCACCCTATTCACCAGCTTCCTGCACGGTCAACCATGACAGCAAAGCAAAAACGTAACCCTTGGACTCCCTCACCCTATTCACCAGCATCCTGCACGGTCAACCATGACAGCAAAGCAAAAACGTAACCCTTGGACTCCCTCACCCTATTCACCAGCTTCCTGCACGGTCAACCATGACAGCAAAGCAAAAACGTAACCCTTGGACTCCCTCACCCTATTCACCAGCTTCCTGCACAGTCAACCATGACAGCAAAGCAAAAACGTAACCCTTGGACTCCCTCACCCTATTCACCAGCTTCCTGCACGGTCAACCATGACAGCAAAGCAAAAACGTAACCCTTGGACTCCCTCACCCTATCCACCAGCTTCCTGCACGGTCAACCATGACAGCAAAGCAAAAACGTAACCCTTGGACTCCCTCACCCTATTCACCAGCATCCTGCACGGTCAACCATGACAGCAAAGCAAAAACGTAACCCTTGGACTCCCTCACCCTATTCACCAGCTTCCTGCACGGTCAACCATGACAGCAAAGCAAAAACGTAACCCTTGGACTCCCTCACCCTATTCACCAGCATCCTGCACGGTCAACCATGACAGCAAAGCAAAAACGTAACCCTTGGACTCCCTCACCCTATTCACCAGCATCCTGCACGGTCAACCATGACAGCAAAGCAAAAACGTAACCCTTGGACTCCCTCAGCAGGAAGCTGGTGGA
>JAPXFY010000021.1:18347063-18357063 GCA_030674185.1 Monoplex corrugatus | reverse complement strand
AAGGGTTAAGTTTCTGCAGTTGTTGGATATGGGTCAATATTTCACATAGAATCCTGGTCTCTAGTCACTATTCCCATCTATTTAAACAAATACGCCTGCGCACATGTTTTGCACAGACCCAAGCTCAGTTCTGCTGAATAAATACATGCACATTTGGGTGGAGCGCATGTAAAACTGTCCATCATACTGAACAGAATGACCAATTCATTGTTGACTTTAATATGTTAATCATTTTGGTGGTGTCATGTTCAAGGTGTTTATAAAGCTTAGTCTCTTCTTCCCCTATTCATCAATATACATACCATCAGCACACTGACTTCTGCGCAGGCAATGTGTCTGCTGATCACTGCTGGCAGATTTAAGGGGAGCGGTTATGGAACTGTCAGAGCACGAAGAATCTTTGTGGAAAGTCCACAAATTCACAGCGCAAAGAGGAAAAAGAGGCAGAGTAATCCGATCGATCTGACAGAGTCGGCTAGTGCGTTATGAATGGGACTTTAATCAATATCGATGACGTTGGAAGGTAGCTGGGGTAAAAAAGAGAAGAGACAGTAAGGGAGGGAAGGAAGGAGAAAGAGAGAGAGAGAGAGAGAGAGAGATAGAGAGAGAAACAGACAGACAGACAGAGAGACAGATAGACAAACAGACAGACAGAGAGAAAGAAAGACAGACAGACAGACAGACAGACAGACAGGGATTTTTGGCACGACTAAACTCGATCGATTTACGATGTGAGTGAGTGAAGGAGAGAGAAAGAAAGAGAGAGGGTTTTGGCACGTCCTCCCCAACTAGATCGATTCACGATGAGAGAGAGAGAGAAGTGTGTGTGTGTGTGTGTGTGTGTGTGTGTGCGTGCGTGCGTGCGTGCGTGCGTGCGTGCGTGCGAGTGTGCGTGCGTGCGTGCGTGCGAGTGTATGAGTGTGCGCGTGTGTGTGCGTGTGCGTGTGTGCACGCGCGCGCGTGTGAATGAATGAGTACACGTATGCATTTTTTGTTTTTCTTTCTTTTTTTTTTTTCCGGAATTTTACAGTGTGTACGCGTTCGTTCATGCAGATGTGGTGGTGCGTGCACAAAGCAGATCAATTGCCGATGTGAGTTTTCCATGACTGCGAAAGTGTTTGTATGCATAAAAACATGTTCCCATTGATTTTATTTAAAGCATAACCACGGCCATACTTTTCAAACTGTTCAGACAGCGGTAGAGTTGAGAAAGGGTGCATTTTTCCGTTCGTGTGTTGTATTTTTTAATTTTCTCAGCCAGGATTATTTCAAAACTTGATTATGTATTTTTGATGTCTGGTATGTTTAAACCTCCATTTTTATATGCTTTGCTTGGTGCTCTTTTTGTCAACTCGGTCTTGTTTACCATTCCACACAAACGAAAAACACATTTTCTGAAGATTATTGACAAAACCATCCGATAGACCTGTGAGCAAAATCCAGATGTGTTAGCTGGAAAAAATCATGCTTTTAGAATGAGAACTATATTTTATAAGGGGTTTTATTTTTCTTTATCTGTTTTTGAAAAAGAACACTCTTACTTCTGATAATTTTTCTGTATAATTCATTTTATCACATCCTTTTACATCATATGTCAACTATACACCTAATATCTTGAATTTCCGTGGTTTCCGGTTAATATTCAAATGCTGCACATATCTCATTTTTGAACTTCTATATTTACTTTTTTTAAAAATTATTTTATTCTATTTTATTTCATTTCACTATCATTATTATCATTATTTGTTTCTCAGTTATGTGTTCTGTCAGCATTACCAAAAAGCCCTGAATATGTTGCAAATTCTAAGACGAGACGAATAGATTTCTCGACAAAAATTCTACCTTGTTATTGAACAGCCAAGCATCATCTGCACACGGGGAGATTTTGTTTTCTGTATCATTATTCACAATTTGTTTTATGTCTCTGTCTTCTCTTTTTATAACTGTCAATATTTCAAACATAATACAAATAAATGGAGAAAAAAAGTGGGTCACCTTCTTTGCAGCCGCTTTCGATATGAAATAAATCGAAACATTACATATACATAGAAGGCTTCTATTCATTTAAACAAAATTTCGCTTTCATTATCCCGTCTGACCTCCACAATTTAAGTTTTGAAGTATTGTTTTAATTTCATTTGCAACACATCTTGCCCCAAATCTTCTATAATATGTAAAGTAATGAGATAGGTCCTCCAATTTTTTTACACACTCTCTATTGGTTTCTCAGGTTTTGGGATGCAGGTTATAAGTCCCTCTTGTAACTTTGCTAAAAGTTTGCCGTTTCCGAATTACTGATTTTAGTTCTCATACAACAAAACTACTAGACATTTTTCCCAAAGACCTTATAGAATATAGCCCCAAACTGACTTGTTTCGAAAATTTTCCATTGCTCGTGTTGATATTTGTTTTTGTTTTGTTTTTGTTTGTTTGTTTCCAGTGTAAATCCCGAATCTTCCGAATTGCTTTCTCCTTCTAAGGAGTCTCTCTCTTCATTCACGAGTTCTGACTATCCGAGTGTATGTTGATTTATTCCCTATTTCGTTCTCTCTTCATTCCCACCCTCGTCTTTCTTTTTCCTTCGTGAAGTTTATTTAAGTAAAAGCATAAATTTCATACTGTCTATTCTGTCTTATTGATCGGTACAGAACAGTGGAACCCAAATACACTACTGTTTGTCCGCGCATAACGGTTAAAATGAACACGTTCGATGGGGAGCGCGCGCACACACACACACACACACACAAACACCCAGCCACCACTACCACTACCATCGCCACCAACACCAATATCAACAGCAACTACTAAATCAGTTTACGTGCATGTGACATGCAAGAACAGAGAAAATAGACATACACACCAAGGCACGCTAGTGTTTTTACATCTTATCGTCAGCAACATCCGCGGCAACAACAAAACGTTGTAGAAAGATGCAACTAGCAAGCGAACATGGGGAAAAAGAAAAGACAGAGGGAGATAGGAGAGAAAGACAGAGATAGGGGAGGGAGAGAGAGAAGGAGAGAGACAGGAGAGAGAGAGAGAGAGAGAGAGAGAGAGAGAGAGAGAGAGAGATGCAGAATCAAAAACCAAAGGAAAGAGGGACAGAAACAGACAGATGGACACACACAGACACAAAGACAGAGACAAGAGAAGAGAGAGAGAGAGAGAGAGAGAGAGAGAGAGAGAGAGAGAGAGAGAGAGAGAGAGAGAGAGAGAGAGAGAAGAAATCATCTACAACTGGAAGATGTTCTGAACTGATGATTGTGATACACCACGTAAAAGCTTTTCGTTTAACCCTTAGACTCCCGCACACTTCCACTAGCAGCTACATTGTCAACCATGCTACCAAAGCAAAAACTTAACCATTCGACTCCTGCAGGAAGCTGGTGGATAGGATGAGGAAGTCAAAGGGTTAAGTTTTTGCCGTTGGTGGATAGGGTATGGGAGTCAAAGGGTTAGGGGAAAGGTGGTTTCTCTCTCTCTCCTTACTCCCTATCTCTCTCTCTGTATGTGTGTGTGTGTGTGTGTGTGTGTGTGTGTGTGTGTGTGTGTGTGTGTGTGTGTGTGTGTGTGTGTTTTAGGATGGGAGGTGAGGGGACGATGAAGGATACAAAAGTGCAAACGCCATGTAACACAGTTTTTGGAGGCCTGCCATGTCATTGTGAAGCAAAGGGCAAATTTCCCCTTTTTCGACACTCCACGCTCGCTTGCTTGTCGGATAAGAAAATGTAGCCAACACACACACAACACACACACACACACACACACACACACACACACACACACACACACACACACACACACACACACACACAACACCACACACATACACACACGCACAGAGATAGAGAGATTAGAGAGAGAGAGAGAGATGAGAGAGAGAGAGAGAGAGAGATTAGAGAGAGAGAGAGAGAGAGAGAATCACAGATACACACACGAATTTCTGATAGCACAAAATGGAAGATAAAAATCAACAACAACTAGGACAATTAAAACATCATCATCATCATCACAATCATCATCAACATAATCATCATCATCATATCTCCCTCCCCCTCTCTCTCTCTCACCACATACATACACACACACCTCTCTCCACCACACACACACACACACACACAACGTACATCACACAGACATAGAGACAGAGAGAGACAGATAGATAGACGGAGAGAAAGAGAGAAAGAATACGCACTCACACACACGCACACACGAAGTCACTGTGACTGCTTAGGTAAACATATAAACGAAGAAACAACCCTCTACATCCAACGTCCTATATACACAATGTGCAAGGATTTTTTTCAACTCCTCGCAGTCACATGTCAGACCACTACATAAACCAGCAAATCAAGGATTGATGACTAGCTAACAGGTTCCACTCCACTCCCCTCTCTCTCTCTGTTCTCCTCCCACCCCCACCCCCTCAAAAAGGCGATATTAAACAAAATTGAATGGAGATATAAAAATGTATACCGTGACGAGAAAGAGAGACACGACAGACAGACTGACAGAAAGACAGACAGACAGACAGAGAGAGAAAGAAAGAAAGAAAGAGAGAGAAAGAGTGTGTGTGTGTGTGTGCGCAAGCGCGTGCAGGCGCACGTGCAGTGTGCATATGTAACACGCCAAACGTGCGCGTATGTATGTACGCTCTGTGTGTGTGTGTGTGTGTGTGTGTGTGTGTGTGTGTGTGTGTGTGTGTGTGTTGTGTGTATTGTGGTGTGTGTGTGTGCGCGTGCGCCGCGCACGTTTACGGTAAGCTGGGGACAGGACATTAAGAGGATTGAATCATGATTAAAAATTCACATGTACATGTACATACGATCGGGCACACACACACACAACACACCACACCCGCGCGGCGCCCCGCACGACACACACACACAACACAACACACACACACACCACAAAAAAAAACCACACACACACACCACACACACACACACACACACACACACACACACACACACACACACACACACACACATACACACACAACACGTACATATAATGATGCATACATATACACAGAAAATATGAGATGCCTCACTTTAATCTAAATCATCAAGTCCTGCCCCCCCCCCCCCCCCATCCCCCCAAACTCCCCTCGCTTATTACAGAGAGAAGATTCACTACATAGGATAAACTTCTTGCACTTAGTGTTGGCTTTGGGAAGAGCATACAGAGAGAAGCAAAGGTTGAGGGAATTGATGAAATGGAGGAAGATAAAAACATGAAGGAAAAGCGACAGAAACAGACAGACAGCGAGAGAGGAGGAGAATGAGAGAGGTGAGAGAGAGAGAGAGAGATGGGGGAAAGCAGATTCGTCTGCACCTGGTAGATGTTTTGATGATTGATATACGAGTAAAACTTCCTAGTTTTACGGAGTGAACACACACACACACACACACATACACACACACACACACCTCTCACTCTCCTCTCTACTCTCCTTGTCTGTGTGTGTCTGCTGTCTTTGTGTGTGTGTTGTGTGTGTGTGTGTTTCTGTGTGTTTGTGTGGTGTGTACGTGCACGCGGTGAGTGTAGTGCTGCATGTGTGGGTGTGTTTTGTGTGTGTGTGTGTGTGTGTGTGTGTGTGTGTGTGTGTGTGTGTGTGGGTGTAGGTGTGTGTGTGTGTGTGTGTGTGCGCGCGGCGCGCGCGCGTGCGTGTCTGCGTGTGTTGTGTGAGTCTCTGTGTGTTAACTTAAAATAATTAATTCAATATCACGCACATTTTACACTCTATCTCCCAAGTGTAAAGAGGCTTTTCGTCTTCAGTGATCACACACGGGCAAACAGCACATGGAATATTTTGTTGTTATAAGAATACAGTTTTACGCCCACAGAGGTAGCAAAAAAGGTAGTCCTCACGACACGAATACATCACTTTTCAGACATAATCACCGAATTTCCACAAAACGGAAACGAGGAAAACAATGCCACATGCGAGAATCTATTTAGCCACTGACCACCACTCCACTGGCTCGCCACTCCAGTTAAATAGAGAGAGAGAGAGAGAGAGAGAGAGAGAGAGAGAGAGAGAGAGAGAGAGAGAGAGAGAGAGAGAGAGAGAGAGAGAGAGAGAGAGGACACACTTTTATTTTCTTGGGTAGTGGCATTAGCACATCACTGCTTTTGTTTACATCCAGCCCTCGCTGGATCATAATATTTACTGTGGATCTATATAAACTGTAATAGTATAAAGACATTAACATAATACAAAACTGACAACTAAAGGACGGGGGTGAGGAGGAGGAAGAGAGAGAGAGGAGGGGAAGGAAAGAGGAAGCAAAGTGTTATAACAGTTTGGAACAAACGCCGCCACTGCTACTTTTCGATTTATAATTCTGTTATCAGTAAAAACGGTTTATGAAAACGCCATCACTGACACAGGAGAGAGAGAGAGAGAGAGAGAGAGAGAGAGAGAGAGAGAGAGAGAGAGAAGAGAGAGAGAGAAAGAGAGACAGAGAGAGACGAGCGAGCGAGAGAGAGAGAGAGAGAGAGACAGAGAGAGCGAGCGAGAGAGACAGTGAGGAGAAAGAGACAGACAGACAGACAGAGCAGACGAGACAGAGCGAGCGAGAGAGAGAGAGAGAGAGGAGAGAAAGAGAGAGAGCAGATGCAATAGAAAAATACGAAATGCCATGTGTGAGAAACTCCTAAACAACTAGTCAGGCCCAGAGGTGTTCCGGTACAAGATGACAGCAGACAAAGAAGAGAAAAAAGGGACACTGCCATCGGTGAAAGAGACCTTGATGGCCCGACCATCGACACGTTGCATCAGTCCTGTTATTCTGTTACTGTTATTCTTGTTTAAAGCCCAGCCGACTGCGTAGAGCCATTCAGGGCTAAACCGTTTGAAAACGTACTCAATGCTTCAACAGGAAAAAAAAAGGAAAAGAAAATTAAGTACACGTATCAATGCTATTCGCGCACATGATCTAAGCAGATGTCCCTGGTGTTGACCATTCCGTCCAATTTATCGCACAGGGGATTTAAAAAGCATATTGAATACAAATCTAAACGTAACAAAGGACACTAAAAGGTATATCATTTAAACATGCAAGAAGCTAGTGGATACGGTAAGAAGTCAAAGGGTTAAGTTTTTGCAGTTGGTAGATGGGGTACGAGAGTCAAAGGATTAAAGCAACAACAAAAAATTAGTAAGCATAGCAGAAAAATTAAAACAGTCCCACGTGTACAAGGACTTACATTTAATTAACCTCTGGTCAGGCCCACTATTCCAAATGTATACCGGCAGAAGAAGACAAAAGACATTATAGAGAAGACATACGAAAATATTGCCGTGTGTGTGTGAAGACCCTAAGCAAAAAATCCAGTACCAGTCCTGCCATGTGGCCGGCCGGCATAGCGAAACGCCATCAGGAAACGAAGAGACAGTACCATCAGTCACACAGTGCTTGTGGGACAGCCGTTCAAGCAGAGAGAATGGATGACCCTTGACTGTTTTCCAGTAACAACAACGCAAACATCAAAGGAGACCGGACACACACTTAGTCTATGGTCGGATCTGGCGCCCGCCCGATGGCTCTTCATTGCCCAGTGGTCAGGTCAGAGAGTACACACAGTCCTTGTGATCAGGTCAACGCCATCTGTTCACCATCAGGCATTGGCAAACAGTCTGCTTCCTCAGGGGATTTCCTGACCAAGGACTCGAGCTCTCTGTCAATTTTATCAGAGAAAGTGGAAATGGCCCACTTTCTCTGGTTTTATCGACCTGCCACTATCATAAGTCCAGCCGGTAACTGATTGGTTGATATCGTCAACGTTAACCAATCATCTGCCAACGGAGATTTGACTGCTGACAACGATTGTGGGATCGTCTGCTAGTTTTTTTCTTGTTTTTTTCCCTTCTTTTTTTCCCCTCGCGAGAGTAAAATAATGCACGTCTGCGATGGCCTTTATGTATGCAACTAAGAAATGAACGAGCATTAGTCCGTTTTATCATGTATTCCTTAATGTCAGCCAGGTTGGTTGGTTGATGGCTGTTTTCACATTCTCACCTTACTATCACTGTGGCCTTACTGCTCTAAGTGCGTGTGTGTGTCTGCATGTGTACAGACACGTGCGTGTGCGGGTACGTGTCCACTCGCACAAACTGCGAATAAGTGTGTATATTTCAGCACAGACAGATCCAATGCTCTCTCTCTCTCTCTCTCTCTCTCTCTCTCTCTCTCTCTCTCTCACACACACACACACACAAACAGATACAGACAAGACACCTGCTATGTAAAACATAACAACAATCAGATATCTATCAATGAGCTGAGCTGCTGGCTCAGTTTGAGATGTAGACGCACGTGACTTGTACATGTTGTTCCTGCGTCTTTCCCGTGCCGTCTTTGTAATGAATGTACAGACCACAGACATCTGACACACTCATTCAGTTTCCCTGCGAAGACTGAAGCCTGCTTTATCGGTCAAGGCTGACTTGTGTTTCTTGTCTTTCTTAATCGTTCTGGTCGTGGTTAGTGTGTGATTCCTTGTACTATCGTAG
Source organism: Monoplex corrugatus (assembly GCA_030674185.1). Classification (NCBI taxonomy): domain Eukaryota; kingdom Metazoa; phylum Mollusca; class Gastropoda; order Littorinimorpha; family Ranellidae; genus Monoplex; species Monoplex corrugatus. Next base: position 18,348,542 of record JAPXFY010000021.1, on the reverse strand, counting down.
ATGCCTGCTGGGTTCCGATACATTTGGGCACTCCAAAGGAATAGACATCTGCCAGATTTGTAAAATAAGCTGAGTGAGAAAAAAAAGCTTACTGTACCGTTGCTGTGGAATCTGATTTCCTTGTTATTCATCTTTTTGGTGTGTTTTTGAACGTGTTTGTAAAACTACCAACACGTATGGGGACATAAAACATACATAATGGTCTAAACCCAGCCTGACTGCGCCTCTTCATGCTAGTTATGCCGCACTTTGCATTTACTCAAACATGTGTGGCAATATCCTGGCTATGTACGTTTGCCTCCCATTTTATGCGTAAAGGTGATGTCCAGTCACATGCACAAAGTTTACATTTATAATATGTGCATTTTGCAAACAAGAACAACAACAACAACAAAAACAACAGCGACAACACACAAGTACACCAATACACACATGCACGCATGAGCACGCACACAAACATCCATACGCGCGCGCATGCATAAGCGCGCGCGCACACACACACACACACAGAAAGAGAGAGAGAGAGAGAGGGGGGGGGACCTGTATCCATCCTTTTTTTCCTACCCTTTCTTTCCGACTTTTTCCTTAGTTCCTCGTCTTCCTATTTCTCTTTCTGGACTCCTTACAAATCAACAAAGCACGTGCGGACTGTTGAGAGTAAAGCTGTCCCAGTAAGCTCTTCACTCATTGACTGATCTCATTCAGTTTTATATATATCAGATCATCTCTGTATCTCTCTCTCTATATATATATATATCAATCTCTCTGAGAGAGAGAGAGAGAGAGAGATAGAGAGAGAGAAAGAGAGGATGAAAGAGAGAGAAAGGAGCGAGAGAGGGATTGAAGAGACAGAGTGAAAAGAGAAGACAGGAGAGAGAAGGGGGAGAGAGTGAAGAGAGAGAGAGAGAGAGAGAGAGAGAGAGAGAGAGAGTGATCGTGAGTGAAGAGACAGAGACACAGACAGACAGAGGGACAGACAGACAGACAAAGACAGAGACAGACTAGGGCCAGGGAAACAGGGGCGGGAAGACAGGTGTAACGGATTGAAGCAGACAGTGCCATTGGCAGCAGGCAGCGTGAAAGGTACACTTGGTATCTAGGATGTTAATCACAAGCGGAAGGTCAGAGGTTCACAGGCTGGCGGTCCATCAGCCCTGTGGACGACACCTATCGGTCAGGTATCCGGGCAAAGGGCAACCACCTCCAAGACACCTCCATCTCTGAAGGGGGGGGGGGTGAAGACAGATAAAAAGGCTGTCCCATAATCCTGAGATCAATGGGAAGGGAGGCGGCAGAGTCCTTAACTTGTCATGATAAAGGTGGCGCCCGTCTCCTCTCTCTCTGTGCTTTCATCATCATCATCAAGTGCCCTGCCGCATGGCGCTGGCGATCATGGCCCTCCAAATGTATCTATCCCTTGTTGCCCCAAGCACATCTTCCATTCTCTCTGTCCTCAGCCACCCTGCAAATCCGTCCAAT
>JAPXFY010000021.1:18312063-18337063 GCA_030674185.1 Monoplex corrugatus | reverse complement strand
TTCATGTTGTCTGTCACTTACACGGAACTAGACAGACAGACCAAACAGGAATGTTGGAAAGCGAATTGGAAGAAAAGCTATCATCCCCCTCCCCGGAAACACACACACACACACACACCACACACACACACACACACACACACACACACACACACACACACACACACACACACACACACACACACTCGTGACACTCCATACCCATTTGTGTTTTCCGAAAAGCAATATTTCTTATTTCCCAGGAGAGACATGAATACGCCGAAGACAGGAGCGGTCAATGGTCAATGTTGTTGGGTTTTGTTCTGTTGAGAATTTTCTGTTTTGACTCGTACAACATTTTTCCCTCATGTTCATCCTTCAGTCCCCCCCCCCCACCTCTCTCTCCCTCTGTGTGATGTGTGTGTGTGTGTCTGTGTGTGTGTGCGTGTGTGTGTGTGTGTGCGTGTGCGTGTGCGTGTGCGTGTGTGTGTGTGTGTGTGTGTGTGTCTGTGTTTTTGTCTATGTGAAAGCGAGCAGAGAGAGAGAGAGAGAGATAGAGGATGAGAGAGAGAGAGATTGTGTGGTGTCTTTCTGAGAGACAGAAGAGAGAGACACATAACACACAGAAGAGAGAGAGAGAGAGAGAGAGAGAGAGAGAAAGAGAGAGAATGAGTAAGAGAGAGAGAGAAAGAGAGAAAGAAAGAGACAAAGAGTCAGAAAGAGGAGAGAGAGAGAGGAAGGGGAGAGACAGAGAGAGAAAGACTGAGAGAGAGAGAGAGAGAGAGAGAGAGACAGACAGACAGACAGACAGATAGAGACAGAGAGACAGAGAAAGAGAGAGACAGACTCAATAAGAGACAAATATCACACAGAGACATACAGCCAAACACACTCATTCTCTCTCTTCTTTTTTTTCTAAACAAATTACAGACAGAAACAGCATTACAATACAATACACTGTTTGGTTAGATGTTATGGCAAGTTTAACAATGATGAAAAGGTACCTCCTCGTAACCCATCAGTCACACAAATTCTCTAGACCTCGCCATCCTATAGGACTTACCCACAGGCTTATGGTATTAGCAGTGACTGCTTTTTACGTCTTTTTTCATCGCATGGCTCTGTGTACTGGGTCATATTGAATTGTCTGAGTGCTGTCAATTGAAAAAAGGAAAAACCTACACAAAACTAGACGCAGGCAGACGAAACTAATAAAACACCATCAAATTAAGTTTACAGAACCTATAATCACCTCTGACTACAGATTTCCCATATCTACAAGGCTCTGTTCTCAGATAGCATTACTTACAACAACCATATAAAGTCTGAAAACGTCAGCAGTATAGACCTATAACAGACCGAAGAGGGCCGTATGCTATTCTGTGTTCACCCACCCCCACCCCCATCTCTCTTTCTCTCTCTCACTTATGGAACGTATGCACGCACACACACACACACACACACACACACACACACACACACACACACACACACACATACAGAGAGAGAGAGAGAGAGAGAGAGAGAGAGAGAGAGAGAGACAGACAGACAGACAGACAGACAGAGGCAGAGAGACAGAGAGAAAGAGACAGACAAAGAGACAGAAGAGACAGACAGAGACAGAGAGATACACACACAGGAGGGGAGACACACAGAGAGAGATGGAGAGAGAGAGAGAGAGAGAGATGGAGACAGAGAGAGATGGAGACAGAGAGAGAGAGACAGACAGACTGAGAGGGAGAGAGAGACAGGCAAGACAGACAGACAGACAGAGAGAGAGAGAGACAGACACACAGACAGAGAGAGAGAGAGAGAGAGAGAGAGACAGAGAGACAGACAGAGAGCCGTGACCAGCCAGACCAACCCACGTATTTCACAAAACAAGCTTTTATTTCCCCAGCGACCCCAGCAGTACCGAGGGAACAGCTTCTTGATGGATCAGGTTTTTACTGCTTCGGTCTCCTTAAAACTCTATAACCCCGGTAGCCGATAACCGATGGGGTAACGTATGGGATGTGGCAGCAGACAAGACTCTTCCGTCTGTGTCCCCGGGGTACACCATCAAGCAGATCAACGGCATGCTGGAGTTGTTCCAGACTTAAGTTTTTGTCAACCAGCTCTTCCTCTGCCATCCTTGACGATGGGTCTCTCTACGGATTACCTTGAAAAATAGTCTTGGGGAATGTGAATCAGAAATACACAACAACAGAATCAGAAAATGTGTTTGATACAACTAGACAAAACAAGACAGACGCAAATTTTCGGCAGTTTAGTTTCTCTCAAGCGTATACAAACGACAGCGAAGAATAAATGCACAAAACTTCATGGCGAAAACAGAACTCAAACTTTTTTTTCAAACTTATCTTTAATTCGTTTTTGACAAAACAAAAAAAACAAACGTTTGCTGAATATTATTACGATATCACTGAGAAAACTGAGCAAGATTTCTATACAATGGACTGAGCAAAACTCGTACTCAAACTTGGTTGTCTTTTGTATAAACCTGGCAAAGGCCAGCTGACAGAAAATTTTGCACCTGTTTTGTCTTCTTGTATCAAATACGCGTTCTGAATCTATTTTCGTGTATTTGTGGTTTCTATTTGCTTGAACGCGGGCATTCATTTTGATTCAGATTTCTTGGGGAGTGTTACATCGGGTGATGTGAGCAAACCAAGACAGCTAAAGTCGTTTCACGGTTGCCAGAAACGGTGCCTAAGAGAGTTCACCAGGGCGATCATGTTCTACCATCCAACAGAAGAGGGACCAGCGTTAGCAGAAGCAAGGCTACATGACTTTCCACGCAGTGACTGAGGCAGAACATGTGCCTCCAGGATCGCCCTTGTATCCCCCACAAAGACTTACTCAGACGACAAAGACCTGTATGCCTACTCATCCACCAAATGATGATCATTATCAATGTTTAAAGCCAGTCGACTGCGCAGGGCCATATCAGAATATAACCATTCAAAACACACACAACACCTCGCTGACCCTGACAAAAAACAAAAACAAAAAACAGCGTATAGTCTAAAGATATTCCCCCTGGCAATGACCATTCCGCCCAATTTATCACCTGGGGGGGGGGGGGGGAGGGTTTAAAAACAAACATGATTACAGATAATCTATGAAAATAAATAAGTACACTAACACATAAACAAAAACTGGCCTGAATTACCTAAAACTGCTTCTGCACATCACATTTTCTTCGTGCTAAAATGCAGTTAATACTTATACTGTATACCCTGACAATGACTATTCCGCCCAATTTACCACCTGGGGGTTAAAAAACAAACATGCATACAGATAATCTATAAACACCATTACATACACTAACACATACATTAAAAAAAATGGCCTGATCTACTTAACATTACTACTGCACATCACATTTTCTCAATGTTAAAATGCAGTTAATGCTTACACTCAGTTATTATACCTGATGCAAAATAAGACGCTATACAACAATGACTAGCGAGGTAGAAAATGACAGGAAGAGATGACAAAGCAAAGAAGCAAGCAAGGAGCTAAAGAGAGTGACAGAAAAGAGGAAATTTCTTGCATAGAATTTCTAGAAGGCAGTGACAGGTTACTATTTATACTGACGGAAATCCGTTTTGGTTGAGCAGCTGATGGTAGTAAATTGAATAGTTTACACTTGGTGGTAAAGCTGATGGCGGTGCTTTTCCTGATCCTCTTTAGCCTGGCCATTGCTGTCACTGTGGCTGCGAACCTGGTACGTATTTCTACAGTGCAGCTGCCATTGCTTATCAAAGTAGTTCCCAGATACCTGAAACAGCTGAACTCTCTCAGATTCTGGGCGTTCATTACATATATTTCTGCACTGTATTGAGATTGCTGATGACTATGACTTTGCTTTTCTTACTGCTGACTTTCATTTCATATGCCACTGTGCCGTCGGGTATTGAGAACTTACAGTTCAGTGTTGGTGCCCGCCATGAGGTCGACATCACTAGTTAGCAAGGTTCCAGATGGACCCGCCACCAATACACACGGAGGTCTATTAGTCGAGGATTTTCCGCAAGATCTTCTCCAGGAAGATGCTGAATAGGAAAGGTAGGCCTACTTCCCTCAGCACATGGTTGTTGTGCTTAACATAGAATGGTTACTTTTACCCTTTCTTCACCTCTCGCTTAGAGAGAGAGAGAGAGAGAGAGAGAGAGAGAGAGAGAGAGAGAGAGAGAGACAGACAGACAGACAGACAGACAGAGACAGAGAGAGACAGAGACAGAGAGACAGAGAGGAGAGAGATAGACAGACTGAGACACAGACAGACAAACAGATAGAGAGACACAAAGACAGAGACAGAGAGACAAAGAGACAAACAGGTAAAGACAGACAGACAGAATGAGCCAGAAAAGAGAGGAACTGATAATCAGACTATGAAAGAAAAACAGTCAGAGTCAGGGAACACACACACACACACACACACACACACACACACACACACACACACACACACACACACACACACACACACACACACACACACACACACCATAAAATGATAAATATATTTTCAAAGCATCTCTGCTGATTTTCCACACCTGAATGGCTCAGCTGTTTCATACGCCTTCTTATCAATATGTATTGTATTGCTGCTTTTGTTTTGTGTGTTGCTGACATTCTCGTTTCCTGCACAATGGACTTACCATATGAAAATGAATATGGTCTCTTTGGAGAAATATACAACCGACGTGGCGATCTCTTCTTTCAAAACCCATCTCTTCTCTCTCTCTCTCTCTCTCTCTCTCTCTCTCTCTCTTCTCTCTCTCTCTCTCTCTACATCTACATTTAGTACTGAACATTATATTAGGATGTTCAGATGTTCTCTCTCTCTCTCTTATTAATTTTTTTTTTACAATATGTAGTTTAGTCCCATTATACACTATAGGCGAGAGCAATCTCTGTTTTCCTAGTAAATAAAGAATCTTATCTGATCTCTCTCTCTCTCTCTCTTCCTTCCTCTCCCTTCCCCCCTCTCTCTCCCACTCACACACGAACACACACACACACACACACACAACACAACACACACACACACACACACTAACACACACACTCACACAACACACACACACACACACTCTCTCTCTCTCTGTTTGTCGGTATATCTGTCATACACAGATATACATATATGATCATATTTTTGTATGATCAGACGAGAACCGATATTTTCAACGTGGCAATCCCTACCTCCTCTCCCCCCCCCCCACACACACACACTCACAACCACATGACGAGAACTGTGACCAGAAAACGAGAAATGCGAAATGGGGTTAGGTATTAATACAAGAGGCTACTGATCTGCATGCAGACAGTCGTACAGTACAGACTGTGACCCAAGTGGGAAGAAACTTGGCAAAAGAAACACCAGTTCTCTGCTTATGAATACAATTTACAAGTCTCCACAATGTCGTCTGCAAAACAATTACTGCTTGATAGTGTTGCCTTTAACTCGTTTGCCTGTATGTATTCAGTGGTAACACAGAATGGGTTTCTGGATACAGTAAAGTCGGATATACAATGAGATGCAATAACTAATGACACTAAATTGATAAATTTGCTCCAAGAGTAGTTCTGGTGTAAATTGTGAAATTTGTTCAAGAATAATTCCAGTGTCACTAAATTGTGATATCTGTTCAAGAGTAATTCTGGTGCCACTGAATTGTGAAATTTGTTCAAGAATAATTTCAGGTGTCACTAAATTGTGAAATTTGTTCAAGAATAATCCTGTTGCCATTATTTTCAGTTGTGATTTTTTTCAAGAATAGGTTCTGGTGCAACTAAATACCAAAATTTGTTGAGTAGTTCTGGTGCCACTTAATTGTGAAGTTTGTTAAAGAGTAGTTCTAGTGCCAATAAATTGTGAAATTTGTTCAAAATTCCGGTACCACTGATTGTGAAATTTGTTCAAGAATAGTTGCTAAGCTACTAAATTTTGAAATATGTTCGAGTAGTTCTTGTGCCGCTAAAATTGTGAAATTTGTTTAGGTGTAGGTTCTTAGGCCAACAAATTGTAAAATTTGTTCAAGAGTAATTCATGGCATTTCATCAGTTCCACCCTACAAAACATTGTCTGGAATACTTGTACAAAATCCTAAACACAGACAGTCTTGAAATGACAAAAATTTGGGACTACAGATTCCATGTCAAAGACAAACTGTGACCACCACAATGATGACCATATTAAAGACAAGCACAGCATTTTTAATATTGCAGGCTGGATTCAGCTGAGGGAAAAGATCTCGAATCCACTGCTCTATAACTGCTGTGCAAATCATCAACCTTCACTATCTCCTTATGCCTGGTTGTTTCAAACGGTCAGTATTCAGTCAGGTACACCATCGTTCAACAGTGATACCTCTGTTTGTTTCATACATATCTTGCCATATTACGGTTAGTATTCAGTCAAGGTACATAATCGTTTATCAGAAGTACCTTTGCCTGTTTCATGTGCATCTTGCAATAATACAATGTCTACGCAAAATGAAGTTTGAAATAAAACTCACTCATGAATGCCATGCTGTCATGTCTGTTCTGGTTATACAATCTTGTAAGCAGCCGGTGCTTGTTTTCGACGAGGTAATAAACATTAATGAAGAAGATTAGGAAAAGACAAGCAACATTTATAGGACATTTCATGAGGCAAGAGTTCCTAGAAGGCCTGATCATAACAGGAAAGCTGGTGGGAAAAAGATCACCAGGTAGTGGATGAAGAAAGAGAAGGTGACAGAAGTACTTGCAGCGACAAAGGATAGATTCATGCGAAGGGCCATGATCGCCAACGCTATGCAGCAGGGCACATGATGATAATGATGAATAAACCTTTCATAAATGTCCACTGGGGAAGGAACTCAAATACAAACTTATTTCTCAACGCTATGCAGCAGGGCACATGATGATAATGATGAATAAACCCTTTGTTAATGTCCACTAGGGCAGGAAGTCAGTAACAACTTATTTCTGTCTATACCTACAGTGTATGTTCTGAGTACAGTAGCCTGTGGTTTGTATGCCATTTAATGAAAAGTGTATACATTATATTGTGGTGATACTTCACCTCAACTGGATGTATCCAAAAATAATAAACACCTGGTGCCTCCCGAGAAAAGATCTAAGCTACAGCAAAGTTATTACTGGCGCAATAGTCAAATGGATAAGACGTCCAACTTCCACCAAGAAGGTCTGGGTTCATTCTTGCCTGAGCACATCCCCCCTGGTTGGAAAAGGAAGAACCGTTTTGCCATCTTCAACACCTGTGCAGACTGTTAGCGCATTAACCCCCTCTATTTGTATATGCACGTAGCACATCATAGAACATCAAATATTTACGTAAACCTTTCACTCCCTCACCTTATCCGCCAGCATACCGCATTGTCAGCCATGACAGCAAAGCAAAATCTTAACCCTTTGAATCCCCCACCCTATTCAGCAGCTTCCTGCTGGAAGCTGGTGGACAGGGTGAGGGAGTGAAAGAGTTAAGTTTTTGCCGCTGGTGGATAGGGTGAGGGTGGGAAAGGGTTAAAAAATCCTGTGAAGTCATGTCAGTCTCTGGTGGATTATGCAAACATGAAACACCCAGCATGCACGCCACCAGAGACGGAATATGCAAGCTAGGCATGTATACACCCAAAATCGGAACATTAAACAAACAGCAACGAACAAACAAAACCCCTACAACTAAAATGCCAAAGGACAACTACATCACAGTTTTATGGTGTCTGTATTAGTGTACATGCTTATCTCCTGCCTTAATGAAAGCCAGATGTCTCGTGTGACTGAAGCATGAGATACATAAGTGCAGTATTACCTACACTCATCTGCATGAATCCCCAGACACAAAACACTCCGTGCCTCGCGGAAATCTGAGAAACATTTACATTTCTGCCGTTCCTGTATTGCTGTTCACACACACACACACACACACACACACACACACACACACACACACACACAACACCACACACACACATACACACACACACACAAACACACACACACAACACAAAAACAAAAACAAACACACACACAACACAACAAAAACAAACAAAACACACACACACACACACACACACACACACACACACACACACACACACACACACACACACACACACACACACACCAACACACACGAAAGTTTCGTGGAAGGTATTGGCATGAAGTGAAAGAGCAGGCTGGGCAAGAGAAGATTCATCACCTCACCCGCTTCCCGCTGGTGTTTATGCCGTCAACATTAAACAAAATGTCTGCGGAATGCTATTCGCCTGTTTTTTATTTTGCAATGTGGCACACGCGTGAGCGTTAGCAGGTAACTAAAACCACATCATGTACATGCTCACATATATGACAAGCACACACACACACACACACACACACACACACACACACACACACACACACACACACACACACACACACACACACACACACACACTACCTAACCACCTACCTACCTACCTAGCTACCTACCTTATCTATCTATCTATCTGTCTGTCTATCTGTTTGTCAATCTATCTATCTCTCTACCCTGTCTGTCTGTCTGTCTACTTATCTGTCTACCTACCCATCCCCGTGGGGATGCCGGAGGTTCTTTCAATATAGATAGTATCCCCACCTTCTGGAAAATCTGTGCTAGAAATTTCCTCTTTTCTGTCACTCTGTTTTTTCTTTCTTCCTCTTTTGCATTCTGTCATTTCTTCCAATCATTTTCTGCCTTGCTAGTCAATTCACCTGTATTGTTCGATAAAGCCTTACATACTTTCGTTTAGGATTGATAAATGGGTACATGTTTAAGTACAAAACAAAATATTAAAAAATATCTTGTTTGTAAAAGATCCTTGGGAGTATAAAACAACGTTTCGAGCCCAGGCCCTTTGTCTGGGGAAATAAATATGCGAAAGCAATTTTAGGTAATTTATGCCCATTTTTTACATATTGTTTAGTGTCCTTAGTTATGTTTAAATTTGTATTCAGGTATGTTTTTTTAAATCCCCTGTGCGATAAATTGGACGGAGTGGTCAACGCCAGGGGCATCTCCTCGGATTTGTGTGCGAATGCATTGATATGTGTACTTCATTTTTTTCCCCGTTAAAGTGTGGTGTGTTTTGAAACGGTTATAGCCCTGATATGGCTCTACGCAGTCGGCCGGGCTTTAAACAAAAATAACAGTACACAGTCTGACTACCTACATATTTCTCTCTCTCTCTCTCTCTCTCTCTCCTCTACTTATCTATCTACCCACCTACTCTCCCTACCTACCTCTCACATATCTGCTATCTATCTCCCCCCTACCTATCTTACTATCTATCTGTCATATCTATCTATCTATCTATATTTATCTATCTATCATCTAAGATTTTATGTATATAAAATAACCTTGCAATGCCCTCAAATGCAATAAACCCCGGTGAACAGAGGCAGAGCTCCTACCTTCCAATGCGACTGCTTGGGTTCAGTCTGGTCTGAGAAAAAAAATGTGTATGTAGCGCCTAGTCCACCTAACCCTGACCACACTTAGAGTAAAACATCGTGGGAGAGAGATGGGCACTGCACTAAACGCTGGCCATACAAACTGATAGTCTCTCTCTCGAAGATATGGTACAATGCTGACGTTTTCTCTCTTTTGTATATGATATGAGCGTTAACCCTCTGATCCCCCACACACTATCTACAGCTGTAAAAAATTAACCCTTTGATTCCCTCACCCTATCCACCAGCTTCCTGCAGGAAGCTGGTGGGGTAGGGAGAGGGAGACAAAGGTTACGTTTTTGCTTTACTATCACTGATGATGATGCAGGATGCGAGTGGACAGGGTGAGGGCGTCAAAGGGTTAAGATCTATAACCGTGCGTACGTGTATGACGCCTCTATCGATATGCAAATATCCACAGGAAACAAAAACATGCGATGTCTCGTATCTGAGAGATATTTACAGCTGAACAGTGCTTGAACTGGTGGTGTGCTTAACAGTCTCCAGCGGTAATACAAAGCTGGTGGTGTCAGAGGATTAATGGAATGAGACAGTTGGCAGGACAAACCAAGTTAGTCTCCCTCTCCCGCTTCCAAGTAGCAGTCCATGTCGCCAACACGACTGCAATGTCTGGGGGATATTTATGCATCTTTCTGTTCTCTCGCAATTTGGCAAGCGCGCCCGTCACGCGCCCACACATGTAAGCAAGTACAAGCGTTCTCGCATATTATTGACGTGCACTCTAATATAAAAACATCTGCATAATGCAGTATGCAATATACACAGAAAAACGCATCTGGTACTATGCATCAGACTCTCTCTCTGTGTGTGTGTCTCTCTCTCTCTCTAAGGTGCGCGCGCACTTATACACAAAATACAAGACGTGCAATGCAATATGTCGTACACACAGTAAATGCTCTTCATGCGCACGTACTGATACCAGTTACATTCTCTCTCCTCTGTCTGTCTCTTTCTCTCTCTCTGTCTCTCTCACTCGCGTGCGCACTTACACACATACAATTGTACAAGACACGCAATGCAACATGCCATACACACAGTAAATGCTCTTCATGCGCACGTACTGACACAAGTACACACACACACACACACACACACACACACACACACACACACACACACACACACACACACACACACACATACTCTCTCTCTCTCTCTCTATCTCTCTCTGACGCACACAGACACACGGCCGCACACACACACGCAGAAGCACGTACACACACACAGGCATGTGCGTGCGCGGCGCACGCTCACTTACAAAGGCACTATCTCTCTCTCTCATCCTCATTATTCTATTTCCTGTACCCTCTTTGCACGAATCACGACAGAAATCCTATTACGATGGCAGTGATAGTTGGATGATGTTCTCACCATCTTGCGTCCTTGACCAGATAGTAACCCTCACATGTCAACACGTCCTTCACCCTATCTGCGAGTCAGGAGTCACGGGTACATCACACCCTACCGGGAAACATTAGCGCGAGCTGGAGTCACGTGTGTTGACGTTGACGCCTTATCGGTATAATTAGCCGTATCGGTATGGAAGCAGTGTTTTCCAGTCCAAACATTCCGGTTAACAACTCCTCCCCAGAAACACTTAGCGTTATTGTTATTGTTGTTTAAAGCCCAGCCGACTGCGTAGAGCCATATCAGGGCTATCACTGTTTCAAAACATACAAAACTTCAACAGGAAAAAGAAAAAAGAAAAGAAAATTAAGCATAGATGTCAATGCATTTGTGCACATAATCTAAGGACATGCCCGGCCCCAGGAGTCGACCACTCTGTCCAATTTATCGCACAGGGGATTGACAAAAACACATCTGCAAGGACACCAAAACATATATAAAAACGGGCATACATTACCTAAAATTGCTTCCACGTATCACACCTCTCTAGAGCCAAAAATGCACTTCATACATGTACTCAATTATCAATCCTAAGAGAATGTATGTAAGACTTTATCGAACACATACAGGTGAATGGATCAGCATGGCAGAAAATGATAGAAAGAAATGACAGAAATCAAAGGAACAAGGCAGAAACAAAGAGAGTGACAGAAAAGAGGATATTTCTAGTACAGAATTTCCAGAAGGTGGGGATACTATTTACACTGAAAGAGCCCCCGGCATCCCCCACGGGGGGGGGGGGGGGGGGGGCAGTTAGCGTTAGTACAAGTGTGAATTCTTAACAAGTAGGGCTAAGGAAGAAGAACGCAATCTCGATCAGTTAGATGTATTTCAGCACTGGCACCGGTGGTCTGTCAGCACGCATAGCCAGGCAAAAACTGAATACATTTCCCTTGATACTTTCATGTACATTCCATCCGGTTTAGAAACAACACAAACTTATTCATACAGAACGAATCAAAAATATATTTTCTTTCGCGCACACTAGACTGAAAATAGGACTGTCAACCGAAATGATGAAATGGCTGCAAATAATTTGTGGGGCATGCAGAAAAAATGTATCACCGTCAACTGTACAAGCAGAGGAAACCAAAAGTAAGACAGTCGAGACGGGGAGGTCAAATTGTACCGAGGAAGTTTCAAGAAGTGCATTTATAACTTAATCGTGATCTTTTACTTTACATTATGTAAAACATTTATAACACCTTGAATTCCATTCCCAACTTCTTTTTAACCCTTTGACTCCCGCTCCTTGTCCACCAGCATCCTGCATTGCCAATCATGCAAGCAAAGCAAAAACATAACCCGTTGATTCCCTCACCCTATCCACCAGCTTCCTGCAGGAAGATGGTGGATAGGGTGAGGGAATCAAAGGGTTAAGTTTTGCAGTTGGTGGATGGGATGCAGGAGTCAAACGGTTAAGTTCGTAATCCTCGCACTCACTCCTCCACTAGTCAACTTGCTTGGAATTCGTCTTGCTCTCTCGTGAAGGCAAGCGGCAGACAGAGAATGGCGTGTGGAATGTGAAGTCTGGCATCCTGGCAACATCTTGACAAGAGTCAACAATTGGAGTGCATGTACACAGTTTAGTGGAGGCCTGGTTTGGGATAGGGCGATAGGAAAAGTAGGTACGGGTTGTTCAAGTTAATTTGGGCACGGAGGTACAAAGAGCAGGGGCTACGAAGTACTGGCTGGGCTTAGGGGGAAGGAAAGACGGAGGCAGACGGAAGACAGACTCAACGGAAGAGAGAAAGAGAGAGAGAGAGAGAGAGAGAGAGAGGAGAGAGAGAGAGAGGAGAGAGAGAGAGAGAGAGAGAGAGAGAGAGAGAGAGAGAGAGAGAGAGAGAGAGAGGGTGTGTGTAATAGAATGGGATACGCTGTGTGTGAATGATGGAGGTTGAGTGTGTGTGTGCGTGTGTGATTGTGTGTGTGTGTGTGCGTGCATGCGTGCATCAGAGAGAGAGAGAGAGAGAAAGACAGAGAGAGAAAGAGAGAGAGAGAGACAGAGAGAGAGACAAGGACAGAAAGATAGAGAAATAGAGTAAAAAAAAAAAAATCAGAGACAGAAAGAAAAACAGAGCGAGAGAGGTAGAGAGAGAGAGGAGAGAGAAGGACAGACAGACAGACAGACAGAGACGGACGACAGAGAGACAGACACAGACAGACAGATAGTACACAGACCAATACACACCCAGAGACACAGACGGTAGGCGGAAAGATGGGTCACAAAATTCGGATGATCCTTGACATTTAACACTGAGACACACGCGTGACAAAGCGTCATTAGCCATGCAGGTCTCCTTCTGTCAGCTTTTCCGGTTTCCTCTATCATCGGCTAAAACATTTCTTCCTCGACTCCCTCCCCTTCCCTCCCTCGCTCTCTCCGCAGCTCCTTTAAATTAATCACTAACCATGCTTCCCTAATTCTCACCAAGAAGAGAAGAAGAAGAAGCAGCAACAAGAAGCCAAGAAGTATAGACGAAAGAGAAAGAGAGACAGATAGAGAGACAGATAGAGAGAGAGGGAGAGAGAGACACACACACACACACGCAGACAGAAAGAGACAGAGAGAGAGAGAGAGAGAGAGAGAGAGAGAGAGAGAGAGAGACAGACAGAGAGAAAGAGACAAGACACAGAGAGACACAGAGAGAGATACAGATAGAGAGCGACAGACAGACAGAGAAAGAGAGAGATACAGAGAAAAAAAAAAAAAAGAGAGAGAGAGAGAGAGAGAGAGAGAGAGAAGGAGAGAGAGAGAGAGAGAGAGAGAGAGAGAGAGAGAGAGAGAGACGATCATGAGCCTTTCTCGAAACTGTCCTTTTTTTCTTACAGTACAAAAGTGGGATATATTTCACTCTTGAAACGTTTCTTATCATTTAACAAATGTTTTAAAATGCTACCGTCGAAACTTTTATCTAACAGATTTATAACACTCACCCTCGGAACTGTTCTTATTATGTATCAATCACATACAAACAAGTACAATTTCACCATCGTAACTTTCCTCTGATACAGATCAAGCATGCAAAAATGACTACACTGATTTTAGCACATCTTACCCATTATTGTTTGAAAGAAGAACCACACCAGCTGGAAAGACGAATGCATTAAAAGCATAAAAATAAAATGCTGATTTTACCAAGCAAAACGAGTGCGAAAGTAAGAGTAATACGTCTGCCGAGTCAGTGCCTATGGTATATTGATGGTCTACCACAGCAAGAACTGGACCCGCTCTGACATACTGTTTCCACTTAACTAATGCTGAAATATTCATGACAAAAATTGAAGAACACTTACATAAAACGTCTAAGTTCCTGAGGCATTCCAACTGAGAGGACAATTAACATGGACATCTCAGTAAACTCATTAGACTACTCAATGAGATCTTTGCTTGAAATGACAAGGATATTTAAAAGAAACAAACAAACAAGTAAATAAAAAAAAAGTAAATAAATAAAGAAGAAGATAATTATGCAAAACGGGGAATACCTTTTAACTTAGGAAAAGAGATGTCCTGATACTTTGGACTCGCCTTCAAGACATGCTGTTGGGCATTGAACAGAACAATATTGCATTCATCTGAAAAACTAAACTAAAAGTATCACAGCAAAGGATAAGAAGAGGAATAAATAAAGAGAACAAAAAGAAGAACACGAAGATGAAGGAGAAGAAGAAAAACAGAAGAAGAAGAAGAAGAAAAAGAAGAAGAAGAAGAAGAAGAGAGAAGAAAAAGAGAAGAAGAAGAAGAAGAAGAAAGAAGAAAAGAAGAAGAAGAAGAAGAAGAAGAAGAAGAAGAAGAAGAAGAAGAAGAAGAAGAAGAAGATGATGATGATGATGATGATGATGTCGATGATGAAAATGGTGATAAAAGAAATAGGAGGGGAGAAAAGAAGAGTAAGAGGAGAAGACGAGGATGAAGAGGGAGAAAATGGGGGGGGGGGGGGGGGGGGAGTGGAAACAAGACAAGGAAGAGCTTGGGCAGAATACCAGCTTCGAATAAGAGAGACATTCGTCAATGACAACGCATTAAAACCGAACGAAGACGCCATGAAATGGGCGATTAGACATGTCCACTGCAAACGAAAAAGATCGATTTGCTTAAAACACATGATACAAGCTGTCCAATAGTGGTTTTACAGCTGTTACAATATGGCTTGTTGGTTCTGTTTTACAGCTGTTACAATATGGCTTGTTTGGGTTCTGTTTTACAGCTGTTACAATATGGCTTGTTTGGGTTATGTTTTACAGCTGTTACAATATGGCTTGTTTGGGTTCTGTTTTACAGCTGTTACAATATGGCTTGTTTGGGTTCTGTTTTACAGCTGTTACAATATGGCTGTTTGGGTTCTGTTTTACAGCTGTTACAATATGGCTTGTTTGGGTTCTGTTTTACAGCTGTTACAATATAGCTTGTTTGGGTTCTGTTTTACAGCTGTTACAATAGAGCCTGTTTGGGTTCTGTTTTACAGCTGTTACAATATGGCTTGTTTGGGTTCTGTTTTACAGCTGTTACAATATGGTTTGTTTGGGTTCTGTTTTACAGCTGTTACAATATAGCTTCTTTGGGTTCTGTTTTACAGCTGTTACAATAGAGCCTGTTTGGGTTCTGTTTTACAGCTGTTACAATATAGCTTGTTTGGGTTCTGTTTTACAGCTGTTACAATATGGCTTGTTTGGGTTCTGTTTTACAGCTGTTACAATATAGCTTGTTTGGGTTCTGTTTTACAGCTGTTACAATATGCTTGTTTGGGTTCTGTTTTACAGCTGTTACAATATGGCTTGTTTGGGTTCTGTTTTACAGCTGTTACAATATAGCTTGTTTGGGTTCTGTTTTACAGCTGTTACAATAGAGCCTGTTTGGGTTCTGTTTTACAGCTGTTACAATATAGCTTGTTTGGGTTCTGTTTTGATTTCGATTATATTACTGATACTAGTGATAATTCTCAGTTTCTTGAGATTTGGCAATTCCTATTCTGCGAACTTTGCGAGTAAGTTTATGTACGATGTGGCATCTGTTCTGCCATACAAATTCTTGAACATATACCATGTAAAAGTAATCGACGGGTAGACTACAAACAATTCATCGACAGAATTAACAGATGCAGGTGTTTTTTTTTCATCTTCACATCCCCCTCCCTCTCTCTCTCTCTCTTCCACTTTTTCTCTCTCCTATTCACTCATTCTCTCAAATATTCCACACATTTCATTCAAGTACTTGATAATTTGATGACAGCATGAAGATTTTTTTGAACAGCAATGCTTAGAAGTAATAATCAAACACTATCCGTGATTCTATAACACTGCCTGTGTTAATGCATATCGATTAAAGAAATTAAATTACCAGAAAACAGACACGCAGACAGCCAACACAAACATCTGAAGCCCAAGTGAGACAAACCCGCCTGACGAAAAAAGGACTGGTAAATCCACCCATGAAATATGCAATAACTCACTACGTCAATCGTTCTGTGCATACACGCATGTTTCTGCCAGGATGCCTACAGCAGATCCTGACCGAAGTACACTAGTCCTGGAAGGAAATGAGATGCTGCAGCAAGATCATTAGCATCTCATTGTTTGGGGCCACATGAACAACTCTGATGTCCACAGCTTAATCCCACACGACAATGAAACAGAAAGGCTGTGCCGTGTCTCCGAGGACACGGGAAAGTGAGACCGTAGAGGCATGAAGATGGTCCACTCCTCCCTTACTGCTTTACCTTTACCTCCCCAACACTGAAAAGGGTCAGATACCCATTCACAGCTGGGTGGACTATTTCTGCCATCAGCACGAAGATTTTCTCGAGGCAGATACAAAACCGTGCCATCAGACTGGAATATGGTAGCTTACCTCTGTGCCAACCAAGACCCTGTCAATAACTTCTGTCCACAGTAATGAGAAGGAAGATAAAATGGTTTTCCACCACTTCCATCTCCTAATTCTGCTGCTTCTTCTTCTTCTTCTTCTTCTTCTCTTCTTCTTCTTCTTCTTCTTCTTTTCTTCTTCTTCTTCTTCTTCTTCTTCTGTTCTGGCCATTGCATATCTTATACGGTCAGTCGGTGGTCTGAATGAAAGGTGTGGTTTTCAAAAAAGTTCTCTTTGCTGCCCCAGAACTGTCCTCGTTACGTCGAAATATACGAACCTGGCAGCAGATCAGCCAGTTTGATCTTGAGGAGAAAATAAGAGTCAACAAAGGCTTAAAAATAACGAGGAAATTGACAATTAAGAGAGATCCACTACACGCAGAGAGTTCAATTACAATATGCCATCCACTCAAATTTGCCTGGGATGATCTGGAAAATATGTCGGCTAACGAGGTCCTGAAGCAGCAAGAGAGAGATGACTACTTCTGATTTTATGTCCAGAACGAAGCAAGATGAGAGACAAGCTATGAAGGGCAGCGAACATGCCGACTCTCTCCCTATCCCTCTCTCTCTCTGTCTGTCTCTCTCTGTTCTCTCACTTTCTCTCTCTCTCTCTCCAACAGATCTTGAATCCATGGCTGTATCAACCCAACCTGCTCTGAAGATGACAAGCACCATTAAGTGGATTGCGTGAAATTCTGTCAGAAGCAACAAACAAGCACGATCTCCTCTCCACGTCCCGTCTTAATATCATAATTGTTGTGGTGGTGGTGTCAGTGTAGAATTTGATGGAGAAGTCTCCCCCTCCCCCTTCTCTGGGATGGTTATCCTATTGGCCATCATCACCTCAGGTAGATGCTGACGTAAAACTGAGTAACCTTAATCAGTCAATCAATTAACATAACTCTTTCACCTTACACACACAGGAGCTCGCATATTCATGTATACACACAAGCACACATGCGCTCATGTACATATGCACAAGTATGCACTCACAAATACGTACTATCACATACACACATCATACATACACACACACATACATACATACATACATACATACATACATACATGCATGCATACTGCATACGTGCATACTGCATACATACATACATACATACATACATCCATACTTACATACATGCATACGTGCATACGTGCATACATACATACATACATACATACATTCATACATACATACATACATACATACATACATACATACATACATACATACTACATACATACATACATACATACATCAGAGCTGCGACTGAGCTATAAAAATTGGGAGGGAGCAAATCTGGGGAACTCGGAAATTTTTTTAAAAACTTTATAATTGAAAATCTTCAAATCGGGCACATTTCTGAGGCAGGCAAACGTGCATGCTTCTGTAACTCCACAACCACAATCTATGAACTGTCACATACTTTTTTTCTTTGCTTCACATCATACGTTTACACTCCTCAAATGAAAACAACAAGCGAAAACACACCTTCAAGCACAAAATTTTGCCTGCACAAGTTTCACCAAAGTGGTGTGTTTCATCGAACACACATGATTCTGAAGTGCAACTTTTCCTCAGCGTGTGTAGTTAATTTCCCGGTGACAGGGGAGGCAATAAGCCAGGCCCGGCGTTTTAACTTCTCTTTTGAATCGACCGAGGGTCTATTTTTCGTTCCAATCCCACCTCCGAGAATTTTTCACTTCCTTTCACTCAAAAGTTTGTCCAAGCTCAACTATGCACGATTTCATCTCCATCGTTTTGTTTACAGATGCTCACTCGATGCTACGACTAATGGACCGTTCGCTGATGGAATGATTCGCAGGTAAAACAGTTTCCTGTGTAGGCCCCTATATGTTAATGATTCTTCCATTTTTTCCCCTGCGGAAGCAAATGAAGAACATGAGGAAATAATGTTCTGGTTTTACGAAAATCTGCGAATTCGAGGAAGGGTGGTCCCCCCCCCTTTTCTCCCCCCCCCCCCCCCATACATACATATACATTAGCAGAAAGACATACAAAGAGACACAGCAGAATTTCCTTAAAATACAATACACACTTATATCAGACAAAGCTATTATATCCGTTCCATTACTGACCTCTTCAAATTTCAAAAAAAGTCGATCAGCGTATGCCTTCCTGCCCTGGTGCCCACGGAAGTGTTTCTGTATCACTGTAGCTGCTTGTTCCTCGGGGCTTAGGCGGCCAGCACCAATCTGAAACAACACACGACAACAAGATATATATAACACAACATATGAATCGACAATACAGGCACTGACTTCGCCAAAATCAACGTAAGATCACTTCTCTCTCCATGTGAAGAAGAACATGAACAAATGAGTAGATGGATCCATAAAAGAAGAAATAAACGTGTGCAAGTAAGTAGATAAATGAATAAAAGACGAAATGAACATGTACATGAATGATTAATAAAATGGTTTATTTCATCATATTTATTTATCGTTCTTATTTGCCCAATACATAAGCGTCAGAACGTGTTCTTATCAATATCAGTAGCTGAACTTTTATAACCCTACCCCCACCCATCCCCATAATGTCAACAATAAATAACTGAACCATCAATATTAATATTATAATTGTCATGTGCACAGGGTGATAGGTGCACATGTTTTTTGCATCGTGTGCATGGGGTGATGTATGCATGAGATTTTATGTTGCGTGCAAAATGGAATATTTTGTGTGCATGTGGAATAAAAGTTTTGAAAACAGTTCACCCAAGTTGGGAACTTGGGGTGGACTAGGTTTGTTAGTCAGTCTCCGAAAAAACCGCCTTAAAATGAGTGTGGAGCTCCATACATTGAAAGAAAAAGGAGGGGAAAAAAAGCAATTAAAAAGGAAAAAAAAAAAAAAAAAGAAGAAGAATAAGGAGGAGAGGTGGAAAAAGGAAAAGAAGAAGAATAAGAAGAAAGCAAAGCGGAGGTAGAGAAGAAAAAGAAGGCAAAGAAGAAGAGGAAGGAGAAGAAAGAGGAGAAGAAAACGAAGAAAAAAAAAGAGAAGGAGAAGAGAAGAGGAGAAGAAGAAGAAGAAGGCGGTGAAGAAAAGAGAAGGAAAGAAGAAAGAGGAGCAGGAGAAAAAGAGGAGGAGAAGAGAAAGAGGAGGAGAAGAGAAGAGGAGGAGAAGAAGAAAGGAGGAGGAGAGAAGAAAGGAGGAGGAGCGAAGAAAGGAGAGGGACGAAGAAAGAGGAGAGAAAGAGTTAATATGAAGGTGCGTGAATATGAATGTTGAATATGAATGTTGTATGTGTGTTGTTTGAAAGTCGTAAGTAAAAAAATGTATGTATCATGTGATTTGTTAAGTGCCATTGGGTGAAGGAGAGCGTGCGGTTGCGTGACGGACGAATGCTTTTTGCATGTGTTGAGTGCGTGAACATGTGTACAAAGCATGACAATAATATACACCACAACCATCAAATTCCAACCTTGAACATATTTTAAAAATATTTCTGTCTTTATTAGACTCTCTGAGGTGGCTATACACATATCCAACGGTTTGGCCTCAGAGTAAGCAGAAGCATTCAAAGCGTTCATTCTTTAACCTTTAGACTCCTGCACCCTGTCCACCAGCTGCAAAAACTTAACCCTTTAACTCTTGCAGGAAGCTGGTGGATATGGTAAGGAAGTCAAAGGGTTAAGTGTTTGTTTTGCTAGCATGGTTGACGATGCAGGTGCTGGTGAACAGGGTGCGGGAGTCAAAGGGTTAATGCTGATTGCAGGTTGAACAATTTTTTTTCCAGTTTAATGCGTTGCCCCAAACTGCACATACAAAGCCGTTGCGTACTGGTCGACAAAACTAACAGAAATAAGCAACTTTACAGTATACTTATGCATGTTGAATAAACATCGATTGACTTGTATATATAAAAATTCCAAGAAAATATGAAAAATAGGGTTGCGTTCGAATAAACACCTTTTTTTGTGCATCTATGATTACTCTCTTCCTCTCTCCTCTCTCTCTCTCTCTCTCCTCTCCTCTCTCTCCTCTCTCTCTCTCCCTCTCTCTCACAATACATGTAATTAGTCAGACAGAAATACACAGACTACAGACCTATGAAAGTACAAACAATGAGTAGGAGGACTGGTGATGATGAATATGTCAGTCAATAACGGTTCAACGTCCTCTGTCCTCTGAAAATACGACCTTCCATCATGAAATGAGTTAGAACGCTTTGTTATGCCTCTGCGAGAGTTATAGGTGCCGGGGGTGTCCATTGCTGTATTTTCATACACGACTGAATATTGATGCAATGATTTTTCCTAAAAACGATTCTGACGTAAAATTCCATTATCTGAACCTTTTGTCAAGTCAAAAAGAACAATAAAAGCAACAATCTTACAAATTGATAACTTAGGAACTTTTGGCCTTTATCATCTTCACCTTCACTTTCTAATGTCTTTGGAACATCCTTAATTAAGCAAAGGACATACTTTGCGCAGTAGAACAGGAAACAACGCTGAAGTTGCTATAAATCGTATTCATCATCTACGCACCGATTTCAAAAGCTGACGTGCACAAAGTAGCGGTAGAATATTCAGCTCCACGAGCAAGAACCGCACGCTTTGACATTTTTTTTTTTATTCCAATAGCCGTACTTATTTTTAACCGAGCAGTATGAAGTAGTCTGTCATCTGAACAGCTTGGCTTTTCTCTTTATTTAAATCTTATGTATGTGATTTTTTTTTCACTGTGTGACCTAACAATGCTGTGTTTTCTCTTTGAATGAAAGGCAGGGGAGTGGAGTGGGAAGACAGAGGCGGGGTTTGGAGGATTCATGCGCAGAGACAAAGCAAATGCCGTGATTATTGGTTGTGGTATATTACAGGTGATTTGATCTGTTGAGGCAATTTCATTTTCATGTTTTATGATAGGTCTGTGATTGTGTTGTAAGTGAATATGAGAATGACGTCGTCTGTACAATTCCTGTGTATGTTCACTTTAATGTACAAATATGGATTTAGCGGAAAGTCAAACTGAACTGATTAAATCCATTCTCTCAAACACAATACTTTAAAGTCTCGATTTTTCCAAAAGTAGTAAATTCTGGGGGCATCTCTTCAGAAAATTTTTATCTTTGGCACAGATCTTCAAATTTTAAAACATATTTCACCACACACAAAAAAGAGAAGAAACTAAAAGTTCTCATACAAATGTGAAGACATGAAAGAAACAAAAAACACATTACTCTGACTTCAGAAAAAAAAAACCCAACAACTTTACTCTGACTTCAGACTCATTTCGTTGTGGCTGGTCATGAATACAGCCGACGAGACAAAGGAAGAAACTGGAGAGAGACGCGGGTGTGAGGGGGGGGGGAAGAGATAACAGGCAGACGAACGGACCGCTAGACTGAAGTAAACAGAAAGTAACACGAGAAGATGGAAGAAACAGGAGACACTCTCTCCATTCATTAGTCCTCACGTCACCGTTCTCGCGAGCTACACTCTCTCTTACCACAGAAGTCTGAAGTCTGAGAATTCATCGCATTCGGAAAATTCCATAAGCGCTTCACCTAAATCTGCCTACAATTATCTGGACTCCTTGAGCCTGCGAAAAACCCTATGCACTGAAAAAGTCTTGAAATGGGGAAGGTGGGAAGGGAACCTATGCAACATTAAGCTGACACCACCTGGACAATTTCTTGTTTATAATGAAAAAAGTAACAGCCAGTAATTATTCATGTCAGACATGAGTCATCAGCAAACCTGATTAATGGACAAGACTGTTAAACGTCTGTGTCAGCAGTTTCTTAATGGACAAAATTCTCTTAAACTTCTGTATAAACAGTTTCTTAAAGGACAAAATTCTGTTAAACTTTTGCATTCAGCATTTTCTAGTTAAGGACAAGATTCTATTAAACTTCTGCATTCAGCATTTTTAGTTAAGGACAAGATTTTGTTAGACTTCTGCATACAGCATTTTTAGTTTAAAACACAAGATTCTGTTAAACCTTTGCATTCACCATTTTTAGATAAAGGCACGATTCTGTTACACTTCTGCATTCAGCATTTATCAGTTAAGGACAAGATTCTGTTAACCTTTTGCATTCAGCATTTTTTAGTTAAAGACAATATTCTGTTAACCTGCATTCAGCATTTGTTAGTTAAGGACAAGATTCTGCTAAACTTCTGCATTCAGCATTTTTTAGTTAAGGACAAGATTCTGTTAAACTTCTGCATTCAGCATTTTTTTTAGTTGAGGACAAGATTGTTAAACTGCATTCAGCATTTTTTTTTAGTTAAGGACAAGATTCTGTTAAACTTCTGCATTCAGCATTTTTTTAGTTAAGGACAAGATTCTGTTAAACTTCTGCATTCAGCATTTTTTTTAGTTAAGGACAAGATTCTGTTAAACTTCTGCATTCAGCATTTTTTTTAGTTAAGGACAAGATTCTGTTAAGCTTCTGCATTCAGCATTTTTTTTAGTTAAGGACAAGATTCTGTTAAGCTTCTGCATTCAGCATTTTGTTTAGTTAAGGACAAGATTCTGTTAAACTTCCGCATTCAGCATTCTTTTTAGTTAAGGACAAGATTCTGTTAAACTTCTGCAATCAGCATTTTTTTTAGTTAAGGACAAGATTCTATTAAATTTTGCACTGAGCATGTTTTAGTTAAGGACAAGATTCTGTTAAACTTCTGCACTGAGCATTTTTATTTAAGAACATGATTGTGTTAAACTTCTACACTGAGCATTTTTAGTTAAGGACAAGATTCTGTTAAACTTCTGCACTAAGCATTTTAGTTAAGGACAAGATTGTGTTAACCTTCTGCATTCAGCAGAGTACAAAGTGGGAAAAAGCGGTGAGAGCACAGTCCCTAGGTACACCAGTCCTTCTGTGCAAGACAGTAGATGTATATTTATTTATTCATTTATATAGTTTTTTACTTTAATAAATTTCAAAAATTGAGGTCCACTACCGAGGTAATATTCTATTCCTACAACAGTTGACAACTGACGTTCATACGCACAAGATTCTGTACTAAAAGATCTGACTGCATTATATTGAAAGCACCCGAGAAGTAACAACAACAACAACAACAACAACAAACAAAAAACAAAAACAAAAAAAAGCGTACACAAATACCACGCCTGTTGAGATGTTCATAAATCTTGCTTAAAAGAAATCAAACAGCGTTATCAACATGTCTACTCTTTTACAGGCAATTTATGAGGGATCGTTTAATAAACCGTTATAATATGTATATTTATCTAGGGTTTGCTATTTGCAAACATTTGCACCTCTTTAATGGAATTAAAAATTCTTCATAAAATTTGATGAAATCAGTGACATGATTTGCCAGTTCATTTACATCATTCATCGCATGTAATGAAATAATCCAAAGCAGTATATATTCAGTACCTCAGTGAAAGTTTCTATGGCTTCTGTGGATTTCTACAGCCACGTGAACCAATCATGGGCTGTCATTTTCACAGGCGCTTGCCAAAATACAGTTGGCCTATAGCGGGTATAAATCTGACATCTTGTGGCTCGATCTTTTAAGAGGTTGTAGCTGCAAAGAAGTTTAAGCATCGGATAAATCAGTATCCAACCAATCAATAGTTTTGTCTCTGCAAATTGGGACGATGACGTGTTAGATAATCATCCTGATATCTTGATTTTAAAACAAAATCTTTACATTGATTTTTCTCAACTATCAAACGTTTCACAGTTTCTTACATCGTCAGTAAACCACATTCCACTACTTTCAGATTCAAGCAGATTCCAGTCTATTATCAAATGTTGCATACATTAATCTTCCGGATTTTTCATAATTCAAGTCAAATTTCTAAGACTGAATTCCGTGTACTGGCAATGTCTGATGTTTTGTGTTTATATATCATCATCATCATCATCATCATCATCAACTGCCCTGCCGGATGGCGTTGGCGATCATTGCCTTCCATATGCATCTACCCCTTGTTGCAGCAAAAGCACATCTTTCACCCTCTCTGACCTCAGCCACTCTGCAAGTCCGTCCAATATTTTTTCCCTGGGTCTGCCTCGCGTGCTCTTTCCCTCCAGCTTTCCTGTTGTGACCAGGTGCTCTAATTCCCCTTTCCTCATAAAATGGCCTATATATGTTGCCTGTCTTTTCCTAATCATCCTTATGAATGATCTTGTGTCTGCCTCCATCAATACTGTCTCGTCTGTTTTCTTTGCTGTTCATGGAACTCTAACATTCTTCTAAGAAACCACATCTCGGCTGCCTCAAT